>CM060900.1:106010119-106610119 GCA_030762935.1 Hymenopus coronatus | reverse complement strand
GTACATTTGGGAGACTGAAACTCACATGTCAATCATACCTTCACTCATGGTCATTTTTAGTTATTTATTCCAGTGAGTAGGATATCAAATGGAGTGCTGAATAATGTATATTGACTAAATAAAGAATCTAATGGGTCAAAATGAACAAATAACTCTTTTAAGTACTTCTAGGACCAAAATGCAAATACGAGTGCACAGAAGTACTCTGTGACTATCTAATACTAATTATCTGTGATTAAATTGGTGCAAATAGTATCACGAGTGGAGGAAGCCATTTAATCAGTCTTGCCAAGCAATGTATAGAATGATAGTTATCCAAAACAATGGACTAGATTTCCTGTCATCCCCCAATATTTACCATTGCATTAATGTATACAGTACCAAAACAATAGACTAGATTTCCTGTCATCCCCCAATATTTACCATTGCATTAATGTATACAGTACCAAAACAATGGACTAGATTTCCTGTCATCCCCCAATATTTACCATTGCATTAATGTATACAGTACCAAAACAATAGACTAGATTTCCTGTCATCCCCCAATATTTACCATTGCATTAATGTATACAGTACTTTTGTTTATTAACTTGTACAATGTGGTATACCAAACTGTACGTATAAGAGTTACAGTAAAGAAAGAAAAAGTTAAAAACTGCATGGCTACAATATTACAATTTTAGATATTTAAGGGGGCTTGAGCCCAGAGGTCCCATTGTATATGTTCCTGATATTAGCTAATGAAACCAAATTACTCCTACTGTTACAACCAAGGTTCAGGTGTTCCAGCTGTTTCAAGTCCTGTAAATTATGTCAGGCTAGGTAGATTAGTTTACGAAACAGAGAAATCAATCATGCAAAGAGAGAGAGACGGAGGGTGGGTGGGTCATAAACCATGGATTCATATAGTTGTCTTTATGGTGCCAGGGAGAAACAAACCTCTAAGGAAATAGCAGTGGAAAATATTCTAAAAAATGAAATGAAATATGAGGAAAGGATTATGGAAGTGTAGTCTACCTAACAATCACTAAGGAAAACAATGAAAAAATCCTAATAATGTTGGTCAGTCTTCATAATTTAGGTTGAGTTATCCTGAAAGTGTTATTGCTGGAGTTCGGTTGTATGAATTATTACTGGCATTATATTCTATGATAGAGGAGTTGAGGTTCAGGAGGTGGCAGTTGCCAATACCACTATGAGCTTAGACAGAGCATACAGAACTCAGAAAGAGTAGGTGGGTCCGAGTTAGACCAAAAAGAGCATGTTTGTTGTTAAAACTCACTTATGTTTTAAGGAATAGAAAGTTTACCTACTGCTTTTTCAAGAAACTATCATGATATAATCAAGATTTACGTTTTTTGCAAGGAAAAATTCATCATCAGTGACAAAAGTTAAGCAGAATTGCCATAAATAGGTTCAGATTAAAATGTACATATTTTTATTTGAACATTTAAAGGAAAGGAATGCACTAGACTTGTAACCTATGCTCTAAGCAAGTATTAATTCAAAATTAATCTATTTTATTCTCTAATGTTGAACTTAATCATAACAAAAGGTTAGAAACATTATAAGATGGCTATGGTGGATTGGAATTGTCAAGGGTTAATGTAAGTGAAAGAAAACAAAGGCTAACTCTTCCAGAAAATAAAATCCAGTCCAAATTCAATTTAAAGCATCTTTTAAAACACTGATTTAATCTAGTATCATTACATATAACTAGACTAGAGTCCAGTTTTTAAACCTAAGTTGCTATTGAGATGATTCTTAATTTTAGATATTTATAAATGTCGAAATTTTATCTTTACAGTTAAGATGCAATGTATAGTCTACATAAATTTAAGATGTAAATGTATTTAAACTACTTGAGTAATGAGTTAGCAGCTTTCATTCAATAACCACAACTACTTCATTGGAATATATGAATATTATGTTATATCATTAACAGTGATATACCTCTATTTTGGTTTCAATTATTAATTAATGATATTGAATGTATCTTACCATCAGGTTGAAACTGGTTACAATTAATTTTCTTCTTTCTTATATTAATAATCTTTAGAAACAGGGATATTGAATACATGTACCTGGTTTGAATAATGCAAACTACTGAAAAAGAATGGAAAGGAGACTAGAAGTATATGGTAGCAATGCTGCCATGCAACACAATTATTTCCATGAATGCTGCAGTAGAATGAAGGAAAAATGTTTCCTCTCTTTTGTAAAAATATTTAATAGTAAAGTATAAGGAACACATCCTGACCTTCATGTTGCAAATTCATTTCAAAAACACTCCGTTTCTCCATTGTAGTTTGAGATGCAGACACTGGCTTGAGGTCATCCCATACTAACATGAAATCCACACTTCGATTCCCATCCCAGAAAAACAATGATGCTTTTCTGTCAACCTGAAAATAGCACATAACTTTTTGTTGGCAAGCTCACAATAGAATAACATTAAAGAGTCCATCAGATTCAATTGTTGTACATATTAAGGTATTTATATATCAAGTGGAAAACTATGAGAAAACAGATATAAAGATTTAATGTGTTGTAAATAAAGCCCTATCTGTTAAGAAGACTGTGGTAAATAACATTGTACATATTGTTGTATAACTTTTGCATGCATGCACCAACCCACACATATACAAATCTAATTTTATTACAGTGGTTAACTGGTATGGTATTGCAGGGTCAAAATTAACCATGCAATTAATAAAAATTGTTATATTATAAATAATCCATTATTTTCAAAACTTGCAAACATGCATAGAACCTTGTGACAGTGATGTGATTAAATAAAAAATAGAAGAATTTGAGTCTGTTTTTGTAACGCAAACATCACTTATTTTTACTTACTGGGACTGGTTTCGGGAACACTTGTTCCCATTTTCAACCCTTAATTTTGACTAAATCTTTCTTCGTTGGCATCAACGATGGGGGTGGTGGTGTATCAATTGTGGAGGTATCTGTTGCTGGATCTATGAACTTCCAGAGATTGCTGTATGGTGGTAAATCAAAATTCATGATATGGCCCTTTTTCTTCATGATGTAGATCTTCTCCCAGACATCTAATAATCTACATCACAATATGGTTTGGAACAGCACTCCTCATTTGATTTCTTCAATCATTTTCCACAAATGTCATGAATTCCGAGTTTCATCAAATAAATAAATATTTAGTAAGTTGGGTCTCAACATTCAAGGAAGTCCCTTTTCTCCAAATGATGACTTTTTCTGCTCAGTAGTAAAACTTTGTGCCAAAATGCTGACATCAATAGACTCTTTGAGCATTGACAGTACTCTTAAATTTCAAAAGATGTTGCGTACTAACGGAGTCAAATTAGCAACAGAGCCATTCGAAAATAAATGAGCCTGAGGGTCTAAAATTAATTTAATTATTTTTACTTGCTTTTGTTATCAGGTGTTCCTTTTAAGACTATACTTTCAAGTTATGCTTGTGAAACTGAATTGGATATTTTAATCTGAAACCAGAGTATATGTTACACTTACTGAACAGAGAATTTTTGTGCTCTCATATTTATACATCTGATATTAAGTTTTGTTTATCTTCCTGTATAAATGTACTTCCTATCTGATCTTCTGACTTAGCAGCACACTGTTACTGAGAATTTTCAAGACCAAAGATTATAACATTTTGTTTGAAGTTTAAGCTGAAGGCATTTGTGTGTCCCATACGGAACCAAAAATAAGCATAAAGTTGTTACATGAAAAGAAGAAATATGCATAAATCAATCAAATTCCACAGAGGTTAGGTAAGTCATTTCTTTGCCAATTCCAATTGTAAACCACCTCACAAATGTTTAAGTTTCATCTAAAACTTGGTGCTCTATGGGAAAGACCTATGGTTGTATTACGCTGTGAATGATATAATGTTGCAATTGAAACTGTTATCTATCTTCAACGTTAATATATGCATATGTAATAAACTATTTAACAATTCTAACCTATAAAATGCTATTGTTGTTGCAGATAATGGATAATAAAAGGTATTTTTCAAAGCTAACAGCAAAACCTCCAAGACTAATTCATCATAGAGAAAAAGAGAGGTAATGTTTACGAGACTTCAGAAGAAAGGAAAGGGAACAACTCAGAAATCACCACATTTAATTCAAAGGAAAAGGGAGGAAGGACGAATTAGGAAGAAGAAATATAGGTAACAGAAAAGACTTGCTACTCTTGGTACCAAAGCTACATCCATATGTGATTTAGGTTCTTATAGGTCACCTCAAACTTTAGGAAAAGCTGTAAAGAAAGTAAAAACGGTATTTCTCACAGTCTCACTAAAAAAATGTTGCAGTAAAATAATTAATCAGTATAGTCCCACAGCTTTCGGTGTGTGTAAAGAAGCATAAAAAACAAAAATCAGTGCTTAAGATTTCTGAAGAAGATAAAGATACGATAGAAAACTCTTATTGTAGAGATGACATTAGCTACTAGGCTCCTGGTAAAAGGGACACAAAATCTGTGAGAGATTATGAAATGAAGAAGCGTACTCTCATGCAGAAACGATATGGACCTCTCTGTGAAAGAGGCATATCAAAAATTTTTGGGAGATACAAAAATGGAGCACATTAAAAAAAAAACTTTCTATTTACTATGACAAAACACTGTGTGTGTGTGTGTGTGTGTGTGTGTGTGTGTGTGTGTGTGTGTGTGGGTGTGGGTGTGTGGGTGTGTGTATGTAGATACCATGCAAATTTTAAATGCACTAAAAATGGTAATGTGAAAGTGTTAGGGAATTATTGGAAAATATAGAGTGTAATGTAAGAAGTGAATCCTGCATGTTGAATATCTGTTCAAAGCATAAAAATTGCAGTACAAGAGAGAAATTAAGCAATATTGACTGTGATACAGAAGTTAAATGGAAACAGTGGATTGATATAGTTGGACATCCTAAATTGATAGAAGTTAATGGTAATTTGATTGATGTGTTTGAAATTGAGAAACAAATTCCAAAATTTAAATTCCATCTTTTTGTGAAAAACACGCAATCAGAAGAATTTGAGGACAGGAACAAAGTGCCATAATCTCTGATGACCTAACACATGGAAAGCTTTCTATAAAAGTTTTCCTAGAGAAACTTATTACCGATCTGAAGCAAAAAACTCCCTTGCATTCAGAAGTTGACAATATGTTCCGATGACTGTACATCCCAATTTAAAAATAAGTATACTTTATCCAATTTGTGTTCTATGCAGAAGCATTTTCAGTTTGATATTGACTAGTTGTTCTTTGCCACATCACATGGCAAAGGTGCTGTAGATGCTATTGGTGGTGCAATAAAAAGAAGAGTGTGGAATCTCATCAAATCTCGAAGAACCCATGTCAGTTGTGCAACAGATTCTTATGAATGTGCTAAATATCAGATTCAGGCAACAACATTGTTTTACATTTTGAAAGAGGAAATATTTTGTGAAGAGAATACTCTGAATGAGTCTTGGATTAATGTTAAATCTATCCCACATATTCAAAAATGTCACTATTTCCTACCTTATGATGACCAGAGCATACTTGCTGCAACAATGGCAAAATCTGAAATGACCAAATATGATGTTATTGTTCAGCCTGCCATTCCAAAGCATATATCATATACAGATGTTTATACTGATTCTTCTGCGGAGTCTGATCCAGTATATGAAGACTTGTCGACAGAGAAACTGCTGTGGATCAACCATAGTACTTAAGGACCGGTTCTTTTGTCTTTGTAGAAGTTTTGAGTGTTAAGGGTGTAAAACATAATTTCTATGGTATCTGCAAAAGTGGTGTTCAAAATGGGGAACTCAGTATAATGTTTTTGAAATAAGTATCAACAGACAAGACCTTATTTGCACAAGATGAGCATGACATTTCTTTAGTTATGATTAATCAAATTTTGAAAATGATAATTCAGCCAAGGATTGTTCAGAAGGATGCAAGATTGTTTAAAGCGCAAGTAAACTGGCAATTGTAAAAATAAAGTATATATTTTTTAAATACATCATTGAATGTGATATCATTTTTGCATCATAATATGACATGAAAATGTTGAATAATCTAATGTTTTAAACAAAACTGTTTCAGCTTATGTTATTTAATATGTGCCTTATAAACTTATAGTTTGAATTTTATTACAATATTAAAGACCCTAGGAGAGACTGACAATTTGTACAAGTCCCGTACAGAACTTGAATTTTTCATATTTTCCTATATATTTATTCACATTATGGCTTTAATTATTCAATTTTAATAATATATTACCATTTACAAACATTGCTTCAAAAAATCAGATATGTAACACATAAATTCAGAGAGTTTCAGTTGTTTTTGCATGGATATGTGTGACAGGGTACTTTCCCTGTCCCATACGTAATGCTCATTTTCTGAAAAAAATATAATTTGAAGTAGACATTTCATATCTGAGATAGGTTCTAAGTTATTACACTAATAACCTCCATCTAATAAATATTACAAATGAAAAGTAATTTAAGTGTGTTCATTCAATAAGCATGTTTAAAGTGACTCTGATTGTCTCGTACAGAACTTGGAAATGCTGAACTGTGTTCTCCAGGAGCAGCTCTAGAACTTTAGAATCAAGGCTCTGTTCCCCAGCCCTTTCCAGGTATTCTTGATTACTCCACTAATGTGCCCCAGCATGTGCAAGTCGTCATGTAACTGCATATACACCCTTCGCCATAAAAAATGAGTCATCCCCAGATTCCATGTGTTGATTGAAGAGCTTCAGGTATCTTTCTAAAACCTATGTTCATAATGCACACAAAATAATTGTACAGTGGTCTGGGACTGATAGCGCAATGATTAACTTCTGAGTACTGAAAACAGATCACGGAACAAGGTTCAGTGGCCGAGAGGTTAAAAAGGCCCCGCTTCCTCTCAAAAGTTCCTAGGTTCAAATCTCACGCCTGTGGTCATTTTTTATGTTTGTTAATATTATAACTGAATATGTAGAACATAATATTGCATTTCTATAACTTTGACAATTGAAGTTATGGGCTCATCTATGCACACCAAAACATAATTGAACTAACAATTGTGTTAAATCACTAAAAAAGATCTGTGTTCATTCACATGACTTTCTCTATATTTCTGTAACAAATCATTATTAAAAAGTTTATGCTTCTATCTACTTCATGCTAATCCAGATAAACATTAACACAAATGGCTTCTTGTAAGTAGGAGTGAAAAAAAGGAATACACTAGGCTAAAATAATAGACAATTCTTTTAAAAGCTGGTTGCCATGTGCATGAAATCTGTTTCTTTGCATTGCCAGAAATTGACAAATTCCTGCATGTGGAAAGTTCTAAGTACTTTAAAACTGAAATGAATAACAAGGAATATCTCAAAAATGGTCAACTCCAAGAAGAAAATGTATGTGACATAAATTGTGTGTTTTAACAAGATTTACATTTTTTGTTTAGTAAGTTTTTTCTCTCTCTTAGGGTTTACTAGTTATACAAAATCCAGTAAAATTCATCCTGAATAAAGAGATCTTCAGAGACTATTCCCAGAAAATTCAAGATATGCATTTCATTTGACATGTAAATATCTTTCATATCCAGTATTTTAATCAAAATCTTTACAGCCATTTTTGAAAAAATCAAAATTTTCAAACATTTTTTCAATTAAAGGGCAGTTTGGTGACGGGGGGATTTTCCTCAAAATCTTTGTGTCATATCCTTAGAAGATACTTAAATTAAATACCAAGTTTCATATTTTACTGATTTTTCATTTTTTAGTTTTCGTGTTCACAGGCACACGTACTCACACATGGAACTTTTTATAAAAATGCTTTTTTAGATACAGGTGACCCTAAAACGTGTATTTTCGGTGAAATATCGGTATCAAATTTTCGGATGGAATGCAGTGCCTTCTCCATACATGCATAGTATGTGTAGAGAAAGTAAACGTATGTGTAAATATATCTTCTAAAATAAAACACAAGAAATAAACATATCAGGTGTATGAACCCTGAGCCCATATAACAGCCCTCAATCTTCAGGGCACAGACAAAATAAATGCCTACAGTAATGTGGACAAGAAGCTACAAGAGCCCAGGCTTCTTGAATTTGTGTGCAGAAGCCATCTTTTGTCCTTCGCCCATTTACAGGTAATTGGAGCACAACTTCCTTTTTACCTCAGTCCGCACATTCTCAATAGAGAACACATTCTCACATAGGGAATCAAAATATTATAGAGTATTACCATGTATTGCATACCGTTCATTGAATCAAGCTGCCATAGCACACCTAGACCATCCCTTGATATCCAACATCACCATGATGGAATTATGAAGGCACGGTTTATGAAGGGTGTGTTATGTAAAAAAAAAATGGATCTTAAAAAATGTTTTAAAACATTGGTTTTCTTAACAATACTTTTAATACTTCTGTGCACCACATAGTTTTTCATGTGCAGCATATTTATATTCAGTAGAGTAAACCCTTAAAGAAGCATCATAATAACTATCATATTATTAACTTTATTGAATGTTGTGTATGAAATACATGTCAAATAAATAGCTGCTATGTGTCGATTTCAAGAGAGGAAAAACAAACAAAAAACGTGTTTGCTACATGCGAGAAGCAAACTTGCGACCCTCAGCACAGAGGTAACCTATATTTTGTCACAGCACTACAGTGAACACACATGGCAAGTTTAACAACCCAAACTGTATCTTGTTCTGTGTTGTTAATATTTTTAGTTAATATTGATAGTTTGTTGTTGGAGAATTTTAAGTTCTGTATCTGATTATGATTATTGATCAAATGGGCTAGTAATGTTAAGCTTTGGAACTAGTGACAGCCTGCTTCTGCCACTACACAACTGTATCACAGATCTTGTATACAAGATGCTGTGCCATGAGAGACTTAGACGAATTTGGTGTTCCAGATATTACTCATTCTTTTTGGCGACGGGTGTACAAATATGTACAACCATTAAAGAATTTCTATGGTGCCTGGTATTTTTTTAGTTACTGCCTCATCAATTTTTCTACAAAATTCTTAAATTCAAAAATTCTATTTTAATTTAACATGAATTTCTTTATTTTTAACAAATATATTAATGCAGAATAAGAACAGTCAGTTCTTGTTGGAATGTCAGGATACCCATCAACTACACTGTGTTCATATAACTTTCTAGCTGTTCCACAAGCAAACCTTCCTTATAAATGATTATTCTTTTATCTATGTTATGCTAATCAAGATAAACATAGGCAGAAATGGTTCATTACTTGTTTCCTTTAAGTAGAAGGCAAATAAGAGAACACACTTGGCTAAAGTAATAGTCAAATATTTTAAAAGTTATGGCTATGTGAAATAATTGAGAATAGGTTCTCTTTTGCATTCCCAAGAGTAAAACAAAAGAGACGAATTGAAAGTTTACTTTCCACCTGAGAAAAGTTTAAGTGGTTTAAAGTGGAAACCATTAACCAACACGTAACATTTTGGAAATGGTTAGCTCAACAAAAAAACGTGTAAATGACATAAGTTGGGTGTTTTAATGAGATCTATTGTTTTTGGTAGTAAGCTTTTTTTTTTCTCTTAAAGTTTATGAATTATACAAAAGTCATCCAAAATCAAGAGGCCTTCAAAGGTTATTGCCAGAAAATTCAAGATATACCTACAATTCGTTTGTCATGAAAATATCTTAAACATGTCGCACTTTAATCAAAATCCTTTAAGCTATTTCTGAGAAAATCAGAATTTTCTAAAAAATGTTCTATGTGAAGGTAGTTTGGTGGGAGGAATTTTCTTGAAAATCAGTCCCATCCCTGTAAGATACTATTGAACTTAATACCAAATTTGGTATTAACCGACGTTTTGTTTTTGAGCTGTGCTACCGAAGACACACACGCACACACACACATGAACACTTCTTTAAGAATTTTTTTTTTTTTTATTCAGTGGAGTGAAATCTCAGCATCAGATTTTTGGGTGGAATACAAATCCTTCTCTATCTACTAGGTGTATTATACATGCATGCTAGAGAAGGTAAAAATCACCCCTTCTCGTTGATTCAAAATGTTTTCAAATATTTTTCAACCTATAGTAAAATTAATTTGAGAATACACACTAAGACAGATGGTGAGTACCCGTCATGCTTTTATCTTTCAGTTCATTTTCTTCTACATTGGCCACATGTCCACAAATTATGTCATCAGTTCTTCTATGGAATTTTATTTGTAATAAAAAACAAATATCTTTGAAACAAAAGAATATCTCCAGCATATTAAATAGGTAGGCTAACTAAAAAATATCTGGGAAGGAGTTGCATAGCTCTGGCCTGGGACCTGGAGGTACATGTGGACCCCCTCCAATTGTTAAGTTCATAGTGCCAGGCAAACAAGCGGAGCTGAATATCTGCTCAGGTAGCTAGGCAGTTTTAAAAAACCTCAAGGAGTTAAACCAAATTGGTCTGGCAATGTCAATGGCAGTTGGATGTACAAGCAGCCAGGACAGAGTACCTTGGGCATGCAGATGGATGCAAGTGATCGCTGACATGCTTGCAAAGAGCAGCTTGTGTCTTAAGTTTCATAAAACACCAGCCCTCTTTTAGCATGTCTTCCAGAATTAGCAAACATAAGATAACCTAACCAACAAACAGAGCTCATCTTGAGCACTGAAATAAGCATACTATTGTCAGGCAAGTTCATGAATTAATTTCATGTCCAGGCAGTAGGCAGAGTAGGTTTTAAATTTAACCAGATCTAAACAGAGGTGGTGTTGGTATCTTACACGCTACAACACACTGCACAGACATTTGAACATACTGGGATCTATCAAAGAACCCTTATGCAGTAAATACGAAAGGGAAAATGAAAACTCCTAACATGTACTACACAAGTGCAAAGATTTAGTCGTGCATAAAGGTACATACACACTCTTAGGCTTCTTATTCTTGGAGTCTGAAGATATCAGAAAGGCAATTTTTAAGGACACAGTCTGTTTTATCAATATCATCCGATTTAATTCAAAGCCCGGTTTGAGAGGCATAAAGGGCTCTAAGAGGTTAAATGCAGCCTTTAAAAGGAGGCCATTTATTTTTCATCATCATTATCATCATCACCATGTTCATGTGAACATACCTTCATGTACTTCTGTTCCCTGTTGGAATGTGGCTCAATATCTGAGACAAGCTGCAACAATAAGGGCATCTCCTCCATTTTGTAAAAGGTGAATATTTGGTAACTTTATCTAAACTTTGGGTAAATTTGCACCTTCCTCATTGACCATATTAAAGTCATTTAATGTGATGCTGTATTTAATAGGGCTACATGAGTAATGTCAAATCAAATGTACTCATTTGCTGTGTTAAGCCGATAAAATTGTCAAGCTAGTATGTGATTGGCAGCCTATCTAGTTCACCTGTGAGAGACAGATCTAAAAGAAAAATTAATTTTAATAGTATTATGTTAATACAAAGCAAAATAAGAGGCATTAATACATATAATATGTTAATTAGTTATAAAGGGAGATATTCAAATAACTAAAAGAAACATGGCGTGTAATCTAACAGATTGATAGACTATCATTCTGCTGGATTTTAAAATAGTTGAGTTAAATAATGAAAAGGTGAATTTTGCTGATTAATTAAGATCACTGGAATTAGGGCATATAGACCCTTGTGCCCTTTTTCTGATTATTGTATTTTCTAAATAAGCAGGTTTCATAGCATGAGTTCACCAAATTTTATTTCATTCCCTCCATCATAGATGTCTTCACAGGGCTGCAAAGTATTGCTCTTATATGTTCTTATTCCTAAGAATTCATTTGCTCTTGCCTTTGTAATAATCCTCTTCAAATTTGGCAGGATTATATTATTCTACCTATATTGTTACTCAACAAAGAATACTATTCCTCGTACTACATTCTTGTTGTTTCAGAACAAAAACAGCTATGGCTAGTGACATGCCAAGTACAAGTAATGTGGGTAAAAACGAACAGTGGTGAATTGTATACTTCTAAAAAGGGTGAAGAGATCAAGGGTTAGGTTTCATTTAAGTAAACAAATGCTGTTTAGAGAACTGCTGTAAAGAAATTTCTGCAGATACTTAGTTATGTGTTTTTAAATGATTTTGGGGCATAGGTATGAAAAAACAAGATCAGTATTTGATGTCATGTATACAGAAAAAAGTTTGAAGAAGATGTCTGTGCAGATATGTAATGCATGTTTAAACACATGGAAATACTGCACTGATTTGGGTAATGGCCAGAAGACTAGTATTTACATATCAATCTTTCCTATTAAATGTCTTGCAGATATCAGAAAAACGACTATGCTCAGTTAAAAATTGTCTTCTCTCAGGAAAATCCCTTGATGATATTAGGGGTAAACATAAAAACTGCCCTCATAAAATAAAATATAACATCTGGGACCTATCAAAGGAGCATTTGAATGCTATTCCACATAAACAATCACACTATTGCCATTCAAAGTCAAGTCTTAAGTACTTTGAAAATCCAAGTTTGACTGTAAAGGTCTTATTTGTCATGTTTCACGAATTTTACAAAGTAAAACAGGATAAAGAGCATAAAATGAGATTTAAAAGATATCATACATTTTTTAGGGAATGCTTTGAATTTTATTTTCGCACACCCCGAACTGATGTCTGTTATTATTGCACCAAATGCCAATTGTTACTGAAAGTAGGTGAAAATAATACTTCTAAACCTGACTTCATGTTACATAAAAGGAAAGTTGAAGCACATCAAACCCTTAAAAAGAAGCTTTAAACAAAAAGCATAAGAGAAGGTTCTGACACAATCAGTATAGAATTTGATTATGCACAGAACCTGCCACTTCCAAAACTGAACTGTACATCTCAATTTTACAAACAACTCCTATGGTTCTATTTTCAACGTCCATGTTTATTGCAATGATTCGCCTAGCTAAATGTATTGCTGTTTAGAAGCTGAAGGCAAAAATAACCCTGACTCCTGTCATTCTTTGGTATATGCCACATTAGTTGATATCATGAAAACTTGTTTAGTAAAAACGATTGTTATGCTCTCTGATGCTTTGGTGGCCAGAATAAGAACTTCAAATTTATGGCATTTTGCTCATGGTTTGCTAAAGTACACAATGTGAAAATTTTCATATATTCCCAATAAGAGGCCACAGCTACATCCAATGTGACAAACTTAGGATTACATTCAATCCAACTGAAAACAATGGATAAAATACAAACAGCAATGGAATATTTAGAGGTCATTGTACTTTGTCGCAAAAATCCACAACCTTTAAGGTCCTGTGGGGAAAAAACAATTTTGAAACAATGGTCTCAGATTCTTCTACCACTTTTCCTTAAGAAACCAACAGCAAAAGGCACTCCCTTTCAGATGCAAACCAATTGTCAAATATCCCACAGTGCTTCAGTTGTCTCAGCTTCTGAAACCTACTCCTCTTTATCCAGTTTTATTCCATTCAAATTCTGCTGTAAGAAAAAAGGCAAATATTGTTCAAGTAATGAAAAATGTTCCTCTAAAACCAGCTAAAGCTCAAGACATTCTTCCGCACCTGGTTTGATTTCATACCTCAGTGACTCAGTTATCTCCAATGATTCACTGTGATGGTGAGGACAAGGTGGAGGAAGGAGAGGAGGTGAACACGATGAAGACTGTTTAGTAGCACTGAATCATTGTAAAATAAATTGCTTTAGATTTTTCTGATAAACATTATAGTAGTATTTGTCTAAATAATGTTGTAACCAAAACCTATTTTTATTTTAATTTTATTAATAAAAAATAATAAACCGATCGTATTTTCTTCAATCTTTCACATTAGTAATATTAGGGAAGAGAATAGAGAATTGATAATGTGCATTATAAATTAGTTCATCAGAAAAAGGGCATATGTACACCTTTACATACTTACTCATGTTAATATTATATACTTTTGGAATCAGGTTTCTACCCATTAACTCATTGTTAAGATGCTGTTCTTTGAATATTAATACTTGTAAGTTGCCTGGTGCTTTTATTCTGAAAGTTAAAAGTACTTAAACTTTATAATTGTTTTTACTCAAAACAGCATATTTTTTATATATCCTTATTCCAGTGAGCTCCTCGATTAATGTTTTAAATTGCTTTATGTGTGATCAGTGATAACATATTATGGCACAATGGCTTCTCCTATTTCAACATATGTATAAACTGCAGATCACCACTTTCCTTTAAGAATGTAAACTCTAGTTCTATTCATTGTTCTTCCATTAATGGGCATGCTTTGTTTCCCTGGAATTATTAGTATACAATGGTTCCACCACTTGGAATTACTTCTATATGTCGGCACTTCTGTTATTTCGTCATTAGAGCCGCATTGTAGTTACTTACTGGTCTGTTATAAACATTTAGGGCCCTAAGCCGCAAAGCGTAGCTCAACATGGACAGCCTTAAGCCGCAAAGTGTAGCCGTGGGATATTTTTATAAGTTGAGAAGTGAAGCAGTTGCGGCCGAAGACCACTACTGCGGAACGACGACAGGGTGTGGGTGTAAAGCTAAAACCCCAATGCTCCCAAGAAGAAGTCAAAATTTCGACAATCTGGCAACTTTCAAATCTGAACTTAATGTTTTCAACACTTTCATGTATGAATCGCCAGTAAAAGTCTTGACCGTTTGTGGGTGTACGTGTGTGTGTGGTGGTGGAACCATCGTATAGCTTTACCTCCCTGGATACTGGTGCATAAAAACAGAGTTTCGTTGTGATTCTAATTAGAATACGCTATTCGCTACCTTCAGATTTATAACTATTGCAAAGGCAGCTACAGTTCTGCATCTTTCATATTACTAACCTCAGATTTTAAACGAATTGTCTGCAATCCCACATTATGCTCGACATTGTCTACATTTGCCGATATATGGGCAGAATCATTCATTTTGATTTACTTAGACTCCACAGACATTTGTTAACCCATGCCTTTCTATATCCTAGGTTGTTGTTGTTGTTCTCCGGGGCCGAACCGTTCTTCTTCTTCAACCGAGTTTATTTATTGACGATACTGGCAACTGTTGGGTAAAATTGCCGACCAAGAGACTGTTTACTGCGCAACGTCGCAAAACCATACCAACGTGAGAAATTGACAAAGTGCTATAAACATAGCAGACAGTGCCAAGGGAATGCAACCGGTTAATAGTCAGTACGGTTATTTGTGGTTAAATGGCAGTAGTATGCTCTATTTGATACTATTGCCGCGTAACGTCAGGCAGCAAACATTTGCATCTGAAAAGCGCAACGATCTGCTAAATGGCGCATATATACTTGGCGAAAAGGACGGGCCCGTAAGTAAGCTTATAATGATGAACAATACAATTAACAGCGTAGGAAAAAAGGATATTGTTGTAAAAATAACACTAATGGGGGGATTGCAAAGTGTGGCGGGTAAACGCTGAAATGTGTAACGAAACTATCGTATTTTCATCCAAAACTAGACCTACATCCTTCTTTCCTCATAACGTAACATTCATACTTCTTCCGAAACTGTTTCTTTCCTTATCTCATACTGTTACCGTGAAGGGCAAAAGTGTTTTTTGCCGTATGTTCAGTACCCTAAAAGGGGTTAAAAAGTGATGGGGTTCAAGGGTATTAGGGTTTAATAATTAACATGGTGCACTTCTGTGCTGCATAACTGTACCAACCACTTTTTTTTTTCTTTTTTTTTTTGGATAGTGTTTAACGCCCGCCTTAACTACTTATGGCGCCGCAGGCGGTGACACTTATGATACAGGAATGAAGATGGAGCACCGGTGGAATGCAATGGCGGGGGAAACCCGGAGAAAACCCCCCAGCGTCGTTTTGTCCACCACAAATCTCACATGCGGTCGCTTGGGAGGAAAAATGATTCCGAGATCACTTTCCATTGGTAAGAATAAATTGTAACATTTGTGTTCCAAATTCATTCCGATTTATTCTCGTGGTTTTCCTCAGTCACTAAGCGAATGATACTTTATTTTAGGCTGCTAATACATAAACTATTATTATCGAGTAACTCGTCAGCTGCTCCGAGACGTAACAAAGATGTGTCATCGAAATATCACAGGCTATACTCAGTGCATTTTGCGAAAACTTGTTTCCATGGGAATAAAGGCAAGATGATGCTAAATCCTGACACAGTTCCTGTAGTATTTAGTTTCCCTTCTTTTCTGACAAAGGTACGAGAACGCTAATTTCATTCTTATAAAATATTTTGTATGTTTTTTTTTTTTTTTTTTTTTTTTTTTTTTTTTTTTTTTTTTTTTTTAAGCATTATACGGCAGTGTGAAACCATTAGATTCAATATTATAATTTGTCCTAAATAAAAAAAAAATCTGATGTATTACACTCACATGACTTTCTCTAGCTACTCTATAAACTTCTTACGAAAGATAATTCTTCTTTCAACATCATGCTAATCGAGATAAACATTCGCAGAATTTTATTTCTTAGTCTTTATAAGTAGAATGGAACTAAGGGAATGCATTAGGCTGAAATGATAGTCTAATGTTTTAGAAGCTGTCGTTATGCGATTGTCATTGCAAATCGCTTCTTTGCTTGGCCAGGAGTAGAACAAAAGAAAAATGGACACTTCCGTCTGAGAAGAGTACTTCACAATTGAAACTAATAACAAGGAATACCTCGAAAACGGTAGGCTCCACAAAAAAAAAAAAAAAAAAAAAAAAAATGTGTATTACATATCTTGTGTATTTTAACAAGATCTACATTTTTTGTACAGTAAGCTTTTGTCTATCTCTTGGGGTTCACTAGTTATGCCAAATTAAGCAAACTTCATCCAGAATAAATAGGTCTTTAGAAGCTATTCCCTGAAAATTCAAGATATACATTTTATCTGTGATAGAAATGGCTTTAATATGTGGTATTTTAATCAAAATCGTTAGAGTCATTTTTAAGACAAAAAAAAATTGAATTTTTTTCCATGTAAAGGGTAGCTTGGGGTGGGGGATATCTTAAAAATCTTCGTTTCGCATCCTTAGAAGATACCAAACTTAAATACCAAGATTGGTATTTAACCGTCTTTTCGTTTTTGAACTATGCTCACACACACACACTCACACAAACACACACATGCGCGCGCGGACCTGTTTCTAAATTTTTTTTTTAATTCAGGGGGTCCTAGAACACGTATTTCCGGTGAACTCTCGACATCGAATTTCTCGGTGGTATACAGTACTTTTCTATCCCTATGTAGATCGTAAATAGGGGCTAGAGAAAGTAAATATACCTGAAATCTCGATTAAGCTAAATTTACAAATATGTAATTTCAGACTGAAACACAACCCCACAGGGTGCAAAAAGGAATCCTGCAAGAGTGTTAGAACATAAAGGTTATTAAGCAATAATCGATTCTAATTTTAGATTTGTTTATAAACTATTTCAAGAAGCACAGACCATACTCTCCTATTGTGCACATATCAATATACCCATCTTAACTATCCAACTCCAATATACCACAAATACTGATAGAAAATGATTACTTAATGTCTTGAATATAGTTTACGGAAGAGAAATACAGGTACCTAATTTCATGTTTATTTTATTATATTTTTATACTGTACATACCATCTCTGAAAATCTAGTATCGCGTATGTTATTTTTTTCTGCTAATTAATTTTATTTTATTTGTTTGTTTTTATTTCTTTACATGCCGCCTTAGGTAATATCGTCGTACTACCACTTTTACCTTCTATAACGACTGCTTAAATTTGAGGTGTACATTAAAACTGTACTTCTCGATTAACTTAACACACATTCAGTATCGCATTCATATTTCCAGGCTCGTGAGGGTTGGGAATAAGAATAGCTTCATCAGCCTAGAATCGAATCCAGCATATTTTTCATTTTTAATTCAGCATTTTGACCACTTTACTGTAGAGACACTCTTAACAAGTCCTCTTTATAATTCTTGTTGACGACTTTGTGTATTGAAGTAAAAAGGAGAAAGTATACACGGAATCACTGAGAAGAAACTGAGAAAACGAAATTGAAGCTGACTTATCTCTCTGTGATGCTTACATCGTGATCGTAAAACACTTTAAATGCAGGTATGCGATATTCAAGTACAATGATAATATTTAGTTCTGTTTTGTTCAGTTGTGGGATGAAATTCCGTCTAGTCAATGAAGTGATTTTATTCAACTGCGAACAGGACATTCGAGGTCTAATCCCTTGCATAGATGCTGACGATCATAAATAACATGTCGCAATTACGAGGTGCGTCCAGAAAGTAAGTTCCGTTTGGTAATAACATTAAATTGTGTACATATACAGAATGATTATTTATTGCACAACATTCTACAACTCTTAAACTACTTTTCTACATAACTGCCGAAATTTTGCAGGCATTTGTCATAGCGTGGCACAAGTTTTTGTATACCTTCTTCGTAGAAGTTTGCCGCCTGTGTCTTCAGAAAGTTGGAAACATTTTCTTTCAGCTCTTCGTCATTGTTGAAGTGTTGACCGCCAAGGAAAGACTTGAGATGTAAGAACAGATGAAAGTCGCTAGGAGCGAGGTCAGGGCTGTACGAGGATGGTCAAACACGTCCCAGCCAAATCCCTGTAGGAGGTTTTTCGTCACATTTGCAGTGTGTGGTCATGCGTTGTCGTGAAGAAAAACACCTTTTGACAGCAATCCTCGGCGCTTATTCTGTATTGCGTGGCGCCATTTCCTAAGTGTCTCGCAATAAACATCTGCTTTGATTGTTTGACCACGCGGTAAGAAATCGAGTAAGATGCCTTTCCAGTCCCAGAACACTCTGCACATCATTTTTCGAGGTGTCAAGATTTGTTTCGGCTTAACCTTTGCTGGGTATGAAGTGAGCCTCCATTCCATTGATTGCCGCTTACTTTCAGGGGTGTCGTAAGAAACCCAGTCTCATCTCCTGTGACTATCTGTCAGAAATTCTTCGCCGTCTTCATCATAACGGGTTAAAAACTGAAGTGCACTACCCATCCGTTTTGTGTTGTGTTGATCAATAAGAATTTTTGGTACCCAACGTGAGCAAAGTTTACGAAATTTCAGTTTTTCGGTAACAATTTCATGAATTAGTGATCGTGAGCTTTGGGGAAGTTCCATAGCGAGAGCACTAATTGTAAACTTGCTGTTTTCCTGGATCTTGTCATCAATCGCCTGAACCAGATCTTCTGTAACCAAAGATGGACGCCCACTTCGTTCTTCATCGTAGACTTCACTACGTCCTTCATTGAACTTTCGGACCCATTTTCTCACCATTGAATCACTCATCGCATTTTGTCCGTAAACTTCGCAAATTTGCCGATAAATTTCAATTGATTTCACTTTCCTAGCATTCAGAAAACGAATCACAGATCTGATTTCACAAGCGGATTTTCAATCAACACCGACATTATAAACAAGTACAACAAAGCGTATGTGGCTGACAGCGATCTCAAAATGGCGCACGTTTCTTCTTGATATAGAGCGTCTACTGCGTCTACCTCGCATGTGCGGAACTGCAGCGGAGATAAATTGAAACGGAACTTACTTTCTGGACGTACCTCGTATTTCCTACTCAGGTATACTTATGACGTAATTATGGCTATTTTAAATTTTCACTGTTTTCCCATTACAATCAATGTATTCACGTGACCTATGGAGTCTCTTGCCCTCCACAGACTTCTTTATATTACGACACATTATCTGGTCTGCGCAGCTAGGCGTGTAGGGGCTTGAAAGCTTACCACTGCCATTTACCAGCAAATAAATGTACTACTACTGCCATCTAGCATCTATTAACGGTTGCATTCCCTTGGCATTGTCTACATGAATTACTCTCTTCATGTCGCCTACATTTGGACTATTTTATGGAATTGGTTTCGGTAATGTTGCTGAATAAGGGTCTGTTTATTGCACATCGCAAAACCATACCAACTTTAGAAATTGAAAAAGAACTGTAGAAATGAGCAGAAAGTGCCGAGGGAACGCAACCGGTTAATATCCGCTAGATGACAGGAGAAGTAAGCTTATTTGTTACTAAATGGCAGTAGCAAGCTTTTTTTTTTTTTTTTTTGTCTTCTTTCCATTCAACACCCAAGGGAATTCAACCGGTTAGGGATGACGCAAGATAACATTGAGAATCTGAATATATTTTTATGTTTTAACTATCGTTTCCTTGGTCACATTGTTTAAATAAAGAAATACAAACGTACTTAAATTTATTTGTCTATAGACATACATTCTGTAGTTTCAAGCAGCATCCATCATAAACTAATGCATTAATTTTACAAAAATTAATCACACAAAAATTATTGTTCATTACAGTTCATCAATTCTATATATACATTTCTCAATTAAATACTTATTTAGTTCATTCTTAAATATATTTCCTGTTAAAATTTTTAAACAGTTTGGTCATTTATTATAAAATATAATACCTTTCAATAAATGATCTTTTTCAGTTGACTTATTACTTATTGAGTTTCTGTGAAAGTCAGCACATCGTCTAGTATTATAATCATAAAATGTACTATTTCTATTTACACTATTTACATTGAATTCATTTTTTGTACGAGTAATATCAATTTATATATATATACGAGCTGACCGGCGAACTTTCTTCCACTTTAGAAGCAATAAATGAGCAGGTTTTGAATTTTATTAAGTTCAATTTTTTATTAGGATAATAAATATAAATACAAAAAATCAGGTATTTTTAATGATTATTTATTGGCCGTGTATTTTGGTGCATGGGTTGCACTCTTCAGTGAAGCACCTTGTGATAGACGACATTTCTTGTTTTATTATCAGGCGCAAGAACAAATAACACAGATTTTTTATAATAAATATAAAAACAAAAAATCAAGTATTTTAATGATTATTTATTGGCTGTGTATTTTGGTGCATGGGTTGGACTCTTCAGTGAAGCACCTTGTGATAGACATTTCTTGTTTTATTATCAGGCGCAAGAACAAATAACGCAGATGGTCTTCCGACCCGTGAACATGCCACATAATTGACCATGGGAAAAACATGGATTTTCTAGATTCAAACCACAAATTTTCAAGGATTGGCCTTGTTAATGGTCATGGCGAATGCAAGATGGATCAGAAATTGAAGTCGTTTAAACTCTAACGGCAAATCATTTGGGATCATCGGGATCCTCGGAATGAGAACGTCCTCACCTTCGAACTTTCCTTTGAGTATCGTCGCGTAAATCACATCGTTCATCAATTTACTTACCACCAAAGGCCATCCGTTGCATAGTTTTGGTTGGTTTATGTTTCGAAGCATGATTACTACAGAGCCAACTTTTAGTCGTAAATTGTGCGGTGGTAAGCCAGGCACATCCAAGGAGTTTAAACATTCAATTGGATAGTTGCTCTTCACGTGCAATTTCATTCGCAATGTTTCCATAAGTAAGAACTATTTAAGTCAATGTCTATGAGAACACAATGTCAAGAATAAGGAATAATATTGGAGATAAGCCAGTATTTGTTTTGATGGATGAAACTACTGATGCCAAAGGTCACTATGTTGTAAATGTTATTGTGGGTACACTCAATATATTTAGTCCTGGAAAGATGCTTCTTCTAACAAAAGACTTCTTGGAGAAGAACAACCACTAAACAATTTCATTGTTTGACCAAGCCATGCATTTTATTATACCCCCAAGATGTCCAGCAAGACATTCTGCTTTTTGTTAGGATGCTGCACCTTACATGGTGAAGGCAGCAAAAGCAAGATTGCCATTTTACACCAAAATGGTACATATTACATGTCTGGCACATGTCTTACACAGGGTATCACAAGAAGTGAGGAAACATTTCCCTGAAGTGGATAAACTTGTTTTGAATACAAAGAAAATATTTCTTGAAGCTCCTTCAAGAGTTCAACATTTTCAAGCAGAAAATGTCATCCTGTATTTACAAGATGGGGAACATGGATAAGAGCAACTATTTACCACTATGACAACTTAAACGTGGTCAAGTCTGTAAACTGTTGATTAACAGTTCAACTCTGTTCAACAGTTTTGAAGGAGGAGATGTAGCTGCAATAAGAATCTGTCAAGATGTACTAGGGAAACCCGATTTACAAGGGTCCCAGGTGTACATCAAAGGCAATTTCGCAACTCTTACTGTAACAGTAACTTATATAGAAAAATAAGAAGAGGCTATGATATCAGTTATTGACAAAGTGCAACAAGTGCAGCAAGAAATGAAAAACTGTGAAGGACAAATAGACAAAGCAGTGTGCAACAAACTGAAACTGGTCCTAGACAAAAATGAAGACTACAATACCATGTGCCAAATTTCCAAGATTCTACAAGGTGAACAATTTGATAGCAAGTGTATGTGAACAAGTTTTCACCAAATGATCTTGTGAGCTTAAAGTTTGCACCTGTCACATCAGAAGATGTAGAGCAAAGTTTTTCTATGTACAGGAATATTCTGACACATAAACGCTGGAACTTCACAAAGAGAAATCACAAATGACTATGGTTGTTTAGTGCAATGCAGAATAAGATAAGGCTTTAAGCAGTAGTACAACTACTTTTTATTTTTATATTGAGATATGAGCAAAATAACACAATTACACTGTTTATAACTTTTTCAGACACTCAAAATAAAAACATAAAATGATGCATGGAAATTTTTCAACCACTAAATGTGAATGATCCTAGTATGGAATAATTATAAAGAGCACCACAGTATAAAATAAGGTACTTAAAAATTATGCTAAATTGCGGTACTCATGTTTAGATTCTGAACTCTCTGTTTTGGATTGCTTATGGTATAATTTGTTTTTATGAAGTTGCAATTTCAAAACTATTTCTAAAAATAAAATGAAGGTGTCATATAAAAAATCACTCTTTTTGCTGTTTTAACAACATTTTGTATTCATTTTAGGTCCTTTTTCCCATAAAAATAAGAGCATTTTACTGACCATTTTTAAGTGATTTTTAGGTCATCAACATCTGCTCCCTATTCATGACATAAGGCAAAGTACAGTTATCTGAAACTGCATTATGTAGTGTACCAATAATAGTTTATTAAAAAACTGTATCTTAGTACTTACATTATTCTGCAACAAATTTTATATAAGTTTCTCTTGCTTGCTAATATCTGTTATATTTTGATAATGTACAGCTTTAACCGATTTATATCACCTCTCTGTTCTTACTGCAATTAGTGTACAAGACTGCTGGAGGCATTCATATTTTCATACCTGCAGCAGTTTTTTTAACAAATGCGTATAATTTAGAGGGAAAGAATACCAAAGGAAGTCCATGGTGCCTATCTTACATGGAAATATTAGGATCTGCCCCAATTTCTGCTCTCTCTCTCTCTCTCGCGGGGTGTGTGCGTGCGTGCGTGGGTGTGGGTGTGTGTGTGTGTGTGTGTGTGTGTGAGAGAGTGAGAGAGACTTTATTTTTGTTATACCACTTTGACAATAAAAACTGTAGTAACCATACACTATTTCTCTGTTTATCTTTAAGCCTATTACTCTTTTATATATGAATATAATATGCATTCCATTTGATAAGGTGATTGGACTGGTAACAACTTGATAGTTAATAAATCAATAACTACAGTCTGATACAGCATGTTATATTGTTTTACAAAGAAACTGGGTACAGAAAATATCACAGAGTTTAGATTCATTAAACTATTTCTAAAAACAAAACATTATTTCAACAATTTTAAAACAAAAAAACACAACATTGATTCAACAATTTTGAAACAAAAAAAACAAAAAAAAACACACAAAATGAGACACCAAGAAACAGCATGCCTCAAAGAGAGAAAAGTTTGAGATAAATGCTACATGGAAACTTTATCAAATTGTAACAGGAAGCCCCATAATTAAGCATTTGTCAACAATACATATTTATTTTATGATTTTACTGCAATTTCCTTGCCAGTTCCCCAGATTCATACAAAGCCTTCACATCAGTGCCACCACCAAGGCATTCTCCCTTCAAAAAGACCCTTGGAACCTGAAAGCATAAAAATAACAAACATCACCATTATTAAATAATTATGCATAAGCAAACAGCAGATACATCTTTCTTATATGCTACCTAACATATATAACCACAGCTATGTGCAATGGATTGGTATAAGTTATTCATAACCCTTGGGCTGTATATCCAGGATTGCCTTGGAGGCACCCCTGGCAATAAATAGTGCACTAAATGCTCATACATACAGTCTGCTCATTCAGCAGCAATATTTTCCTTGTTCTTACATATTCCATTACCAGAGTAAACTGATGATATAATGCATATTTAAAATGCTCACAGCTGCCAGGGTCATATGAGCATTTTCAGTGTATTAAAACTTGAACACCAGTAAACCCCCAGTCATTAGGCTGTATGAAATTTGATTCTCTTTGCTTGCTTGTAAGCTGTTTCCCTTATGAGAAAAGTTTTAAGTACCTTAAAACTGAAACTAATACCTCAAAATATCTCGAAAACAGTTAACGCTATCAAAAACAGAAAAACAAAAAGATATATGACAAATTGTGTTTTTTTAATGAGATCTACATTTTTTCTGTAGTAAGGTTTTGCCTATCTCTTACGGTTTACCAGTTACACAAAATCTATAGAAAAGTCATCCAAAATGAAGAGATTTTCAGAGGCTATTCCCATAAAATTCACGATATACATTTCGTTTGTCGTCTGACATGAAATTATCTGAAACATATGACATTTTAATCAAAATCATTAGAGCTGTTTTTGAGAAAATGAAAATTTTAGAAAACAGTTCCATATAAAGGGTAGTTGGGGGTGGGGAATTTTCTTGAACATCTTCCTGTCATGTCCTTAGAAGATACTGAACTTAAATACTAAACTTGGTATTTAACTGACTTTTCATTTTTGAGCTAAGCACTTGCATATGCACACATCCATGGACATGTTTCTCAAAAAGAGGTCTCAAAACATGTATTTCTGGTGAAATCTCGATATCAAATTTTTGCATGCAATACAATACTTTTTTATTCACATTATATATGCAGGCTAAAGAAAGTAAAAATTTTATTTGTTAAGAATTGGCGTGCAACCTGTAACATACAACCTTTCCTTCTCGCATTACAATAAATTTTACTTGATCGCATCCCCGTTGAAGCAGATTTAATGGGTCAGAGCTCTCGGAATTGCCTTATAAAAAGAAAACAGAAACAAAAAGTGTAAAGAGAAATTAAATGTAATACTAATTTCCAGTCAATGCATGCAAAGATAATTTGTGATAGTTTGTGCATAAGCAAATAGTAAATTTGCAAAAGAGAGGGATAGTATAAAATGTAATATTCGCTAAAGAGATGTAATCAAATGTAATTTTATTTTAGGGCAGAGAATGCTTTAAATAAGAAAATGTTAAACTATGAAAATATAAATATGTATGTGTAGCATTGTTGATGCATGCAAAGCATCACGAAAGTAGTGAAGGAAGCAATTGACTTCCTAGCATCACTTTGAGTGATACAGATGCTAACCATGTTATGTACAAGTAGCGTTGAAGTATAGTGTAATCTTAGTGCATTTTTGGCCATCGTCTTTCAGTTCACTGAGGATTGATCAATAAAAAGTATATTGTTCAAATAGTATGGATCCATTTTCCTTATTTTTGGTAATATAAGGATACTTGCAATCCTTCGCCACAAGTCGCCTGAGATAACTGCAGCATCGAGAATCTCATTGCTCACAACTCAGCTAGACAGAGGCAAATAAAATGATGTCAACATAATATTGCATCAGTAGAGGAAGAAAGATAAAAGGAGTAATGGTTCTTATAGTGTAGAGCTAAGTAGTTTGAAGCATCACACACTATGACAGATCACCATATAAAGATATTACAACATTGGAGCTTGAGAAGATGGAAGGATCTAGAGAATCCAACGATGCAAAGGAACCCAGGACTACAGATGACTTTGTAGAAGAATCCAGGAGCTGACATTGTCATCCCAGGAGTGTCCCCTATGCACCTATGCAGAGATGACATCATTGTGGGTGAGGAATGTAAGGCAATGACGAGAGTAATGATGCACAAAGTAAGACTTTCCAAACAATTATGCTTTTACGTCGTGGTAAAGCAAAAGAAATGGCCGATGTAAAGGATAGGAGTAGTCAGGAGCAGCAGGAAGTAGGTGCAGAGGAATCTATAGATCAGAGTAAAGACAATAGCATAGAGAAAAGCAACATGTGAGAGAACATAATGATGCAGTTGTCAAAATTAGCTGAAAAAGTATCGGCTTAGAAAACAAGATAGCCAAGAATAATGCTAGTTTAGAAAGCAAAATCACAGATAAAATATCAGAAAACAGTGAGAGTTTAGAAAGCACAATTACAAATCAAATAAAAGAAAACAGGGATAGCTTAGAAGGTAGGATCATAGAAAACATTATGAACTTAAGACAGCAAAATTACAAATAAGATAAAAAAAAAAAAAACAATGAAATTCTCAAATACAGGATAGATGCTGTCACAGAAAATGGTAATGAATTGTAAAATACTCTTAGAGAAAAAATTGAGAAGAACAGAAATGAATGCCAGAGTAGCATTGTGATGTTAGAAGAGATGGTAGCTGAAGTAAAGTTAGGACAGACAGAAATAATGAAACAAATTAAGACAGAGGTAACCTTAGAAGTAGAAAGCAAACTATGAATGAATTAAAGGCTAATCAGCATAAAGTAGATAATAGTATGTGTAGTCTAGAAAATAATTTGAGTGTAATCAGTGTCAAAATACAATTGCAACAGGAAATGCAAACAAAAGTCAATGATGAAATAAAATGTAAACTTGAAGTCATGCATGAGAATGTAAACAAAGTGCAAGAAAGTATGAATAAAGTAAATAATGATGTAGAAAGTAAGTTTTGAACTATTACAAGAGAATATAAGTAAAGTAAATACTGAGATCAAAAGTTAACTGAAAGTAATTAATGAAAGTATGCAAAAGAAAGTATGAGAAAGAAAATGTAAACAAACTAAAGCAGCTTGTGATTGCATTGCAGGCTGAGAGGGGAATATATGACAAAAATGCAAATATGAATGTTAATAGGATATTAGCAAACAATTTACCTGAGAATTGTAGCTATCCAGAGGAGCAGGAAAGTAACACAGGTAATGTATTATCCTTGCAAATAGACGAGAGCACTCAAGTTGCGCAGTACAAGCAGAGGGGGAAAGAGGTGGAGACTTGAAGCAGTAGCCATGCAGCTGCAGTACGTACATGAGAACTGGGATGACATAACAAGCACATCCATATTATTTATTAGTAGGCATCGCTTTGTGTGCAAAATATTCTACTTATGCGTGCATTTTTACTGTCAAAATCTTTATAATACACTGTATAATTATCTTCTCTAGTATGTATGTAGATACAGAAGGTTGTATTCCACCCAAAAATTATATACCAAGATTTCACCAAAACTACAGATTTTGAGATTCCCTGAATCCAAAAATCTAAGAAAAAAGCATTTTTGGAAAACTATCCATATGGGAGGGGGGGGGGGGAGCATGGCTCAAAAACAGTTCAGTATCTTCCATGGATATAAGACAAAGATTTTCAAGAAACTCCCTACCCCATTTACATGTAAAATTTTTTTGAAACTTTATTTTTCTCAAAAATGGCTCTTAACGATTTCTATTAAAACACCATATGTTTAAAGTACTTTCATGACAAACGAAATGTATATGTGGAATTTTCTTGGAATACCCTCTGAAGACCCCTTCATTCTGGATGACTTTTGTACAACTGGTTAACCATAAGAGATCAACAAAAATATACTACACAAAAAATATAGATCTCATGACATTCCTTGTTATTGGTTTCAATTTTAAACTGCTTACACTTTTCTCAAATGGGGAGTCATCATTCATTTCATACCTCTTTTTTACTGCTAGCCATGCTAAGATTACCGAATTTCAATTGTTTAACACAGTAATAATCTTTAAAAGATTTGACTATCACTTTAGCATAGTGTATCCCTTATTTCCCATCTACTTACAAGGAAGCCAGGAAAAGACAGTTTCTGTTATTATTCATTTTGATTAGCATGATGTAGATAAATAAATAATATTTTGTAAGAAGATGTTTTCTTTACGAAAAGTTGAGAAAGTCCCACATTTGCCTAACTGAATATGTTCTAATTTAGATTTAATTCTATGAACCGAACTGAACAACACAATGGTGGCTGCCCCTAAGTTTCTGTGCAGACTTGAATTTAATAATAGGGGTCCCCTCTGCAGCCTCTCTCATTATAATTGATACACATTAACAATTTCTTCTCATGTTTCTTTTCCCTGTAGTTTATTAGTGACATTGTTCAGTCTATTTTTATCTCCGCTATGCATCATGAGAAGCAATGCTCACGTTATCATGGTGCTGGACAGTCTGATGCTTGATACGTGCTTGTCGGTCGATTCCAGTATCAGCTAATGCCACTGCGCATCACGTTGATAGTGCTCACGTCTGTTTGCAAGCACAACAAAGACAAACTTTGTGGCTGTAGATGATATATACATAACAGGTGTGCCCTCACATATACATAACCTCCAAAACACATGACTTACAAACAATTTATTACACAACATTGCACCACCAACATTCGATGAAGGAGCAGGAGATAACCCGAAAGTATTTCTGAGGGAATTGGAAGACTAATATACCAAACAAACTCAAGATAGTGAAAAAATGTTTAAAACACAATGCTTTAGAATGGTTGAGGTTAACCCTAGCTTCGTTGTAAAACTATGCAGCTTTTGAAATTTGTTTATAGGCACATTTTGGGGACCAATGAAGAAGAATAAAGTCAAAATTGAACTTGCTAGAGAGAGGTATGACCCAAAACAAGGAATAACTGACGGAATATTTCAGAGCACGAAATCATAAATAATCTTGTGAGACATTTCCCCCAGAAATTAGAAACAATTTGATAGTAGTACGACCCATAACATACTCAGAAATAATTGATTTACTATATGAGTTTGAAGTTCAGCTGGTCCACATGAAAATAACTTAACACAGGGAGCACTGCTACCACACCACATATACGAGGTGTAGAAAATGCAAACGGTAACAGAAACAATGGGAGTGAAAATAGAAATTTTGTATGAAGGGCAGAGGCACAATTCCAAAACAGAAATGGTAGGAATCTAAGCACAAAGATACTTTGAAACTAGGGACAGGTACCAAAATGCCATGCCCAGAACACATATATACCAGAATCAGGGTGAACAATGCCAGCAAGAAAGGTATATACAGGAAAGAAATAGTATTAACAAGAGAGCAAGTCAGCTTAATCACATCAATTTTATCGTGAGTATGCACAAAATTGCAGAACATATAACAGCCCACACCACAGTCATGGCAACAACCACCACAACAGAAATACTTGAAACAATAACAACATTGAGAGTAATCTCACAACACCAAGAGTTACTCAGAAAATGCAAGCCCCAGTGCAGGGAACGCACATAGATGGCATGAGAGGTGCAATGCTTTAAGGTTTCTTACCTAGAGACATATTTTGTCGGCCATTGCCAGCATCTTCAGCTGATGACTCAATGGCTGGCAAAAACATGTTTCTAGGTTAGAAAACTTAAAGTGAAGTAGAATGTGACTCATTAATGAATTAATAATTATTGAATTATGCTTCACTGTGAAAAATTCCTTATTTGAATATCTGAATATAAGGATACTTGCAATCCCTCACAACAGGTAGTCTGAGATAACTGCAGCATCAAGAATCTCATTGCTCATGGCTCAGCTAGACTGAGGCAAATAAAAGGATATCAACATGATATCCTGACAGGAGAGGAAAAAATATAAAAGAAGTAATGGTACTAATATGTGTAGAGCAAAGGTAGTGTGAAGCATCATGCATCACGACAGCATTATCTTTAGATAATATTATACCACGTTTGTAAAGCAAAAAACCATAGAAAAAATGTCAGGACTTTTCAAAAATCATCAGTTGCTAATCGCTTCCTGATGGTGCTACCAGTTTGTTGTGCAGAGGTCTGGGGATTTTTTTTCATATGTTGTCTACGACTTAGAAATGATGTGCAGGTTGGCTGCTATGCAAAATGCAGTATGGCTCACAATATTTGGCTACTTCTACCTGTTTGTGCATTCTGTCTTCTGCACCTTCAGACTTAGAACATTTTGTTGCCGCCTCATGTCACATGTTCTAAAGAATTACCATTTTTCATCAATTTCAGATGTAGTGAAACCTTGAACTGAGAACCATAGTTTTTATCAAATATGGTAATTTTTCTGTGGATATGCTGGTAAACAATGAGCTAATGTCAAAAATACTAGAATTTCATTGATAATTATTATTTTCAATTTATCAATCAATTCAAAACTTTTCTACTTTTCTTTATGCTTAAAAGTCAAAATCATTTACACAAATTCATTCCAATTACTAATCACTTTGCTAATATGTAAACATGTCTATTTTACTAATAATTGGCCTCATGCTGTCAAAGGAAGCAGTACATTTTTCAAAATCAAATTGGTTTAATTTTTTCTGGAATGATCATGCTTTCTTTAATTGCACTCTGTGACATAGCAAGGAAGTATCTATAAAGATTCTTCTTAATTTCTCTATACTCTTGCTTTTGTAATAATATATTTACTCGCTGTTGTAATCTTCTTTGTTCCTAATGATGGTTTTATAACCCTTATCTGCTTTTGAAAATCATATCTGTCCCAGTGCTTTTTTTATTTTATCTTGGCAATTACCTTAACTTTTACATTAATCATTGAATGTGTCGTAATTTTAATATTGGCTACTATGTGATATGAATAACTATGCATTGTCAATAAATTACTTTTTTCGCCCTAGCCACGTGTAGGGTAAGAACCAGAAATGTAGATTCAGATTCTGAAAAATTCAATCCCATAGTTGGGATTTGAACCACAGATCTGCCAGCCTCCATCTGGTTGCTCTATTCACTGAGCTACCATGGAAAATGCCAACACTACATTACATTCCCCATTTTAAGTAGCAATTGGGGTACATAATCTTAAAACAATTTGAGATCTCCTTGTGGTTTACCAGATAAATAACAGTCAGTTAACACTTTGGAGCCCAAGCCCGAGTATAGCTCAGGCCATCGAAATGTTCATGAGACCCATGCTCAAGCATAGCTCAGCCAGGTATTTCTAATGCTTTTAATTCAATTCCAAGACCTTAGCTCGGTCTTGGCTATGCGGCAAACAACATGCAAAGTTATCGTTCAGTTGTCTGATTTGTGCCGCCATCTGTCCTTGCTTTAGTCAATTATTAGTAATTTTAGGAGATTTAGTAATATTGGTTGCTCTTGGGTAGTCGTGCCATTTTCTTTGAAGGTGGTGATCTGTTTGTTGGGTTTTTGGTCTTAAATGTTAAAATGCATTTTCCTCGATTTCTGTGAACTGAAGCTGAAATTCAGGATACAAATGAAGCTGTGGAAAATTCTGATTCCAAGGGAGAGTTTTTCAAACTTTGAATAAATGGAGTGTAAGCAGCTTAATGCAGTTCTTTTTTTAAACTCATATTTGATACTTATTGAAAATTTAAAATAAAATATTAATACAGAAGTTATGACTATTTTCTTACTTGTCGAGAAATCCTTGAATGCCATACTTTTAGATTGTCCCAATATTTTTCGGCAGATTTAATTGATATACTGTAAAAAAATCACTCAAAGTAGGCGTAAAAACCCTGGGTTTCTTGGCACTTCAACTACCGAAATGCCCAGGCTTCAATGTGTTAAGGAATTTAATATGCATGTTGCCATGATGGCTGTGTGGTGATGGCAACCAGATGGAGACCAGAATATCCGTGGTTCAATTGCTGGCTATGGCATTGAATTTTTCAATCTGACTACCTATACAACCCATATCTTAAGGCCTTTGTTTTACAAGTCCAATTCTGTTTTGGTAAATGATTGTATTGATAAATTAACATAATTATCAGACTTTGCATCTGTATTATTTTAAGCTGCTCATTATCATCTATTTGTTTTCTTAAGTATCCTGCCTTGTTCTTTAGTTTGTTTTGATGACTTCAAGTTTATCAAATAATTTTGTCTCAAAATTGGTCTACAAAATATTGTTAAAATATTCTTTTTTTAATTTAAGGTGTAAGTTACATAACAATATTCATTATTTGCTAGTATGGTATATTGCTTGGATCTTTCAAACAATAAAAACTGTTTTCTCTGCCACTGTTTATATATACTGTGCATATTATGTTTGACAATTTGTCTAATGAATTTTGGCAAAGGTTGTTCTTTTATACAGATGTTAATGAATTTGATACAGGATGCTCCAAAACTACTCCTTAAAATTAATACAGATGGTAGCGAACACCAAAATAAACATATTTTGATAAGGAACATGTAGCCTCTGAATTCAACTTGTAATGTTATGAAACTGTTTGTGAGTGGTGCTGATGTAAACTGTTGTGTTGATGTTGCTGGCTGGGAATGTGTACTGAGCTTCAAACCTGCTCTGCATACGAATGGTTGTTTCTGAGGTCTGCTTGGAAACACACTAATTCAGTACTGCCTTTCACAACAGTGACTTGGAGCGGTTTACATATGTTGGAATGACTGGCATACATCTAGTATATGGGTCTATGCATGAAAATGGACGAGCTACATTGAGAGTATCGAAAGTGCTTTCCCAATTGATGAGTTCCACAACATCAAACATTCGGACATCTGCATTGCTTGATACATAAACAGCCACTTTCCATCCAAATATGCATGATGCAGGTCAGAATCAAAGAGTGCAAATTCCCAAAATGGAAGAGGAGTTTCTGCGACATGTTGAAGTCACTCCATCTACAAGTACACAATGTATTGCACGCACCCTTAGCATCAGACTTAGGCTTGTGAGGAATTTATTACATGACTAGTAGCTTCATCCTTTCCATTCTCAGTGCGTGGTAGCACTAGCACCTAAAGATATTCCTAAATGTGTGCAGTTTACACAATGGTTCAAGACCCTTATTTCTGGCCAAAGCCCTGTACACTGATGGTGTTTTCCCGTGAAAGCTGTTCTGCCAGAATTGCTGGAGGATGTACCTCTAAATATTAGACAAAGGATGTACTTCCAAAATATGGGACACCAGTCCATTTCAGCATTGTTGTGAGGAATCTTCTGAGAGCTACCTTCGGGAATTGATGGATTGGCCTTGTGGCCTGGCCACCCAGGTTACATGACCTCATTGTCTGAATGTCTTTCTCTGGGGGCTTATGAAGCAGCTGTTGTATGAAACCAATGTGAAAACAGAGGACAGAATTGCTATCAATGCTGTACCATTGTGGACATGCCAGGAGTCTTCAAACACACATGGCAATCCAATGGTCACACATTTGAGCAGTTTCTGTGGATGCCACTGCTGTAATTAGCATGCTAAACTACCTTCTGAGTAAATGTCCCTAGCATCAGTAATTGCCTTCTAGGATCATATGCCACTTATCAAAATACAGTGGAACCTCACTTATATGTTTTTCAAGGGAGACAAATACAATACTGTATAAATGAGAAAACATGTAAATGATTTTCTCTTCTGGTATGGACCTCATCCAGAATTTTTAATTTTTCACCAAGAGTTAACGATTTTCTTGTTTTCTTCCTTGCTGGATGATATTCACACATGTTTCTTCTCCTGTTTGTAACTCGAAACTCAACATAAAATAGATAAATGACTGTTGGAATGATATGACAATGAAAGGATAAATACCAATGAAAACAGCACACAAGCAGTACTCGACTTAAAGCAGAGAAGTGACTGTTATTTAACCAAGTTTAATAGATTGTTGGAATATATGATGACTATGAAAACCGCAATCCAGACAATTCCAAGGCTATACAGAGCAAGCATACCACCATAAAAAAAACGTATTAATGGATACATTTTGTGTATAGGGATCAGAAAATGCAACGCATTACCGAGAAAACATATACAGAAAACGTATAATTGAGCAAAATTTTAATGGAGAATGACTGGTCCCTAAAATTTTAGTGTACTGTGCGAAAAATGTTGAAGTGAATAACATATAAGCAAGTTTCAACTGTATATTTGTTTTGATGTTCTCTGCCACCTCTATTAATTTGAATGAGTAATTATGGAGCATCCTGTATATGTGAAGACATATTCTTCTGATATCTGTAATTTAGTAAATAGTGTTACTCTATGTGTCCATGAAGTCCAGTATTAAAAACTCAGTTAATTCTTCTCACCTCTGTTTTGCCCATTTTACCCAATGTTGCTAATCTAGATGAACCTAACTTCTTAGGCTCACTAAGCACCAACAGATAAAGTAATGAAGCAGAAGTATTTAAAACAGTGGAACTTCTTCACTAAAACTGCTAAAATGGGTGAGCTTTGAAGGTGCATCAGTCCCCTTACATTTTAAAACAGGATATGTTTCAAGGAACATGGCTTCCATATTGCCAGTTGATGCTGCTCACTGCTGACTGCTTTTCTCTCCTCTTTTTGTGGTTAGTTCACATTGGTTATATGATATTGTCAATTGTCAGTATACCATTGCTCAAAATTTATTTTTAATTTTTATGATGGACGAGGACAAGTTTTCACTAAATTTCAAATTGTCAGAATATAATTATTCAAAATTCATTTTTAATTTTTAATAATGGACGAGAATAAGGTTTCACTAAATTTCAAATTAATAAGTACAACTTATAAATTTAAGCATCATGGCCAATTAGTTTCATGTTTAAGTAAAATTCCTATGAACTTACTTCAGGATTTGCAATGGGCAGCACCATTTCACCTTTACTGGCTTACCTGTACATGATTAACTAAGAAACATAGGCGATAAAAGTATTTCCACACTTTTTTAAAGTGTGGTTTCAATATATGGATATATTTGCAATAGTTCCAGAAAATTTAGCCCAGGATGTATTTAAAATTATTCTATTTAAAGGATCAATCAATACAACTCACTATTGAAACAGAAAAGATGGAAAAATTCCCATTTTGTATTTTAAGATTATGAGAAATAGAGACAGGTTACAATTTGGCATACATAGAAAATTATCACATGCTGTTTATTCTATTAAAAACAATAATCTTAAAATAAAGAACATCAATGTGCTATATTTCACAGTTTAATCCATAGACTAGTTAAATCCCACTGACAATTGAAGAGTATAACAAAGAAACACACTGCTGGTCAAAAGTTTTTGGACACTTGTTTCAGGATAATATATTTGTAGATATACTGGGGTTGCATCATCAAAGAACGTGACTAAGTGTACTATAATGAGGAATTATCACACTATGTGATATCTTGTTTATATAAACAACCCCAGATGCTTCAGTGGCACCATAACCAGCCACAGATAAATATTAGGTGTAAGCTTGATAGAGGATTTGTCATTTACTCTCAGCCTTCTTCTGAGCTCACACAGCTGCTTCTTGTATTTTTACTTGATATAGTGCTTTATTCTTATTGGAATAGTTTTACCAACATTATATAACATCCTGTAACGGTAAGTATTTGATAAATATTTATTGTTGTAGTTTTTATTGTATTATTATGGTTTATTCTTTGAATTCTGAACCAGTATTTTGAAATTAGATTATTTTACAGATTTTAAAATTTTTTTTACAAATTATTTTATGAAATGGTCTGGGGATCATCTCTCAGTTTGGAACAGCGCTCAGCAATCAACACACTTCACAATGAGGGGTACAGCATTTGCCAAGTTTCAGAAAGACTAAAAATATCACGATCTACTGTTAGCTATACAATTCTAAGGCTAAAGAATTCTTGTACTAATAAGGCAGGAATCAAAGTGAAAGACCAAAGTGCACTTCTAGAGCAGAAGACCAGTCAATAGTTTTGCTGAGTAAGAAAGATAGAAAGCTGACAGCCCCAGAAATTCAGTCAGTTTTTAATGCCAGCCATAGCCAGGAAATCTCTGTCAGCACTGTGAAGCGACGATTGATGTCAGCTGATTTGTTGGGTAGGGTGGCAGTGAGGAAACCACTTCTTAGGCCTATAAATAAAAAGAAGAGGTTGCTATGGGCAAAAGAACATAAAAACTAGACCATTGAAGACTGAAAATGGACAGACGAATCCAAATTCCAGGTTTTTGGGCAACGACGCCGTGTATATATTCGTCATTTTTCCTGCTGAGAAGATGCATCCTGACTGCATAACACCGACAGTGAAACATGGTGGGCGCTCTGTAATGGTCTGGGGATGTTATTCATTTAGTGGAGTTGGACAGCTCTACAAAATTGAAGGAAATATGGGTAAACATGACGACCATGCAATTTTGAGCAGATATGCTGTTCCATCAGGAATGCATCTAATTGGTCCAGGGCTCATCATGCAGCAGGACAATGATCCAAAACACACTTCCAAATTGTGTAAGAACTACCTACAGAAGAAATATGAGCAAGGAATGTTGAAGATGATGGATTGACCTCCACAATCTCCGGATCTGAATCCAATTGAACTTCTGCGGGAGGAACTTGACAGAGAAGTTTGATAGAGGAGTGTCTTACGTCCATAAAAAGGTTATGGGAAATTCTTCAGACATTCTATACTAATATGGAGAACAGTGTGTGTGAGAAAATTGTCAGCAGAATGCCCAAAATTGTGAAGAAAGTGATTGTAATAAAGGGTGGATTTTTTGATGAAAAAAACATTTAGGACAGAAGGACATCTTTCATTTCAAAATTAATTCATTTCAGTATTTATTGCAATATATTATATGCTCCATCATGTTAAATTATATATCTGTTATAAAAATAAATGGTTTCTTGTAATTTTGTTGATTGCTTTTAATTATTCCTTAATTTTCTGAAAAACAGCTAAGTGTCCAAAAACTATTGAATGGCAGTGTAGATCAGATAAAACATGTTGCAAATTTCAACAGCCATAACAAGAAATTTATAACAAAAATCATAAACACAACAGACATAAAATGCTCAGAGATATTAACAGATTAAAACTGAAAGATACAAATGAAAGGCATTGCAAATTCAAATTTCATTCAAATGCGTTGATAAATTTCAAAACATTTTTAATAATTTTAATTTCAAACTGATTCCACATAATATAAGTGTCAGCAATATGCTTAATCACCATCTTAAGAACACTGGTTCAACCAATTAATTATCAGGAATTTATAGAGTTAATTGCAAATACTGTCATAAAATATACATTAGCAAAACAAGAAGAAATCTGGAAATGACAATGAAAATATATGTTAGATGCATTAAATATAAACAGAGTGATAAATCAGCTATAACTTTCATTTCTGGTCAATTAATCATAATATCTGCCAAGACTTACAACTTTTAAAACCGGTTAAGTATTATTGGGAATTGAAGTTTGGTAAAACATTACATTATTAAGAGTGAAAAACGCGTTATGAATTTTCATATACTGACAGTTGACTATGTTATATGATAAAACTATAGGAACAAACCACAAAAAGAAGAGAGAGAAGCAGTCACCTGGGGAGAGCAGTGAGCATCAGCTGACAATGAGAAAACTATGTTCCTTGTAATATGTCCTGTTTCAAAATGTAAATCGAACCAACATGTTTACAAAGCTCACACATTTTAGCAGTTTTAGTGATGAAGTTCCATTGTTTTAATACTTCTATTTCATTAAATTTATCTTTATTTTATTCTTATGAAATATGTAATTTCTTCTTTCCTCCTGTTATGAAAGCATTTCATCTTGCAATCATTTAACTATAGTTGAGGCTGAAGTGCACCATTTTTTATGGTTAATTTCAGAGCTAGCATCCTAACTGCTACCAAAGGTGGTGATTAGCTTATCGCTAAGAATAACTGTGGTTAGCTGTTAAACGAAGACCATAATACAAAAATTTGCACCGACTCCAGTTAATATCTAACTGGAATCTTGACTGGAGATCATAATATACCAACCTTAAGGGATAAGAGATGTGACCAGAAGTTATTTAGTATCAATGAGATTCATGACATTTTCCTACATATTGTGGTGTCCTCCAAAAGGCTACTCTGTTTCATCTTCAACACACCATATCCTTGACAAATAGTTTAACAATGGGTAAAAAGAACCAAATAATGACTACAGTTCAAAGTTAGGTATTTATTTGGCTCAAAATCTCTAGTATGTGTTAAGAGTCTATTTTACAGTTAATACATTGTGCTGACTAGTACCATGAACTTAAATTAATTTCTAAACTTAGGTTGTTTGCAGTGTAGAGAACATATACTTACGGTCTTTGCTCCGGTCATTTCTCCTAATATTTTCTGGATTTCGTCTCCATCAGATCTCTGATCTAGTTCTATTGTAGTGAAATCCTTCTTTAAGTTGTTAAAAACCTGAAATTACAAAGGAACAATATATTAAAATTTCTGTTTAAGCAGCATAATTCAAATGTACTTTAGGTTTAAAAAATATATTCTTATGCATTAAACAGTTGGAAAAGTTTTAGATTTCAGTTAACATTTTCTTGAACTGGTGCAATAAGTTGAATGAACAGCTTAGTTGATAAAAATGTGGTCTCCCTAATGCTATAAGTTCAAATTAAATATTCTTACTGCCATGTTTCAATTAATTGGTACACAAAATTAGAGGAGAGTGCTATTGTTATCAGAAAGCCATTAGTGAGCCTGGAACTTAATATTAGGAGTAGAATACTGTGCCTTTAGTTTTATCAAATTATTGAAATAACCCTATATACGAGGGTGGTCCAGAAAGTAACCTCCGTTTGGAAATAAAAATCAAACAATTTGAGATATAACAATTTTATTATTATATATGAAAAATACAATATTTTTTCTATTTTTCTACATATTCTCCGAAGAAATTCAAGCACCTGTCATACCTTTTAACAGTCTTTGAAATACCCTCTGCATAAAACTCTGCCGCCTGTGAATGTAGCCAACCCGTCACGGCGTGACAAAGCTCTTCGTCATTGCCGAAACGCTGAGATACAAGCCACTGTTTCAAGTATGGGAACAGATGAAAATCACTGGGAGCTAAGTCCGGGCTGTAGGGGGGATGGTCAAAAACGTCCCATTTGAAACTGGCCAAAAGTTCATTTGTTCTTCGAGCTGTGTGCGGGCGAGCGTTGTCATGCAGAAACACAACACCAGATGACAGAAGACCACGACGCTTGTTTTGGATTGCCCTTCTTAGTCTTTTCAACGTTTCACAGTAGGCTTCAGAATTGACAGTCGTGCCATGTACCATAAATTCAACGAGTAAGATGCCCCTAGCATCCCAAAAAACCGTAGCCATGACTTTCCTCGCAGACAAAGTTTGACAGGCTTTCTTTGGCTTGCTTGGAGAAGCAGTATGTCCCCGTTGCATTGACTGCCGTTTTGTCTCAACATTCACGGTGGCCACCCAAGTTTCATCGCCAGTAACAATTTTGTTCAAAAATGCTTCTCCTTCAGTGGCATGCCGAGAAAGAAAGTCGATGGCAGAACTCATTCTTTTGGTTTTGTGGTCGTCAGTCAGCAGTTTTGGCACCCAACGAGCACAAAACTTGTGATAGCCTAGGTGTTTGGTCACTATCTCGTGCAAAAGACTCCCAGAAATTTCGGGAAAATGATCGGAAAGTCTGTTATCGTGAACCGACGGTTCTCACGAATTTTTCTATCCACTTTGACCACCAGATCATCATTGACAAGAGTAGGCCTATCACTCCTGTATTCTTCATGAATGTTAGTTCTTCCATTTTTAAAAAATCGTACCCATTGGCGGACAACACCTTCATTCATAATGTTAGGACCATATACTGCACACAATTCACGATGAATTTCGGCAGTTGAGTGATGTTTTGCCAAAAGAAATCTTATAACAGCGCGCACCTCACACTTGGCGGGAATTTCTATTGCGGCGCTCATGTTTTGAGATTATATCTCTCAAACGTGCGACAGTACAATGCTCTTCCTTATATAGCTAGAAGCATACTGACCACTGTGCACACTGATGTGTAGAAAACAGCGCTACCCCCACCACTTCCTGCGCTACGCACAAACGGAGGTTACTTTCTGGACCGCCCTCGTAATTTCTTTTTAATAGAAGTCCTGAAAATTAAAAATCTAATTAATGACTAAGCAAATATACAAGGAACTAGGGATATGAGCTTTCTGATATAGTAAGATGGTAGATTAAAGTTAATGGACTAAGAAGGCTATATGAAAAGTTTACTAGTATGAGCAGTTAAGGAGATAAATACACACTAAAGAATTAGTTATGTGTACAGTATGCAATACAGTAGGGCTAAATAGTTTATTAAAGAGATCAACCATAGTTGGCTATGAATTCATACCTTTGGACAGTTTACAAACAATGTGTACAGAATCAGGCTAAGAAAATTTCATCACTTCCAGAAGAGTTTTTGCTCTTAAGAGAAATTCTTATATTATTGATCACAGGAGGAGTTGCCAAGTTGATATTAAATTCAGGGACCTTCTTAATGAAAGAAGTTATAAAAAATTTAGAGCCGATTCCTTATTTTCATAATTAAAGCTCAATTTGTTTGTTACATTAAGAAAGAAATCGTTGAAAATATTTTCAACCTTTTGAGGATTACAAATTACTTGATTGTATTTAGTGAATACTAGGCTTTCTTGAGAGCACCTACATGATTCTGTCTTTATTATATTTCAAACTGTTTTTGTTTTGTTTTCTGAATTATGTATTTGTTTATTATCATGCTATTCTTATCTGCCCTTATTGTTTACTTGAGAATTTTACAATATCTTGAATAGTAGCATTCTAAGTTTGTGCTATTTTTAACGTTTCATTTCCCAATAGTCATACTGAAGACATTTTTGTTTAAATCTAAAAGAGAATTAACAATTTTCAGGGGCATTAATTATCCAACTCCTAATATTTGGAAGGATCAGGTCAGTTCAATTTTTGCAACTTACAGCATGTCTCACACTGTAAACTTGCCTACAAGAATTCAAATTGCCTCATCTACAGCTATAGGCAATGCATTTATAAATATAGACAGAATAACATCACATTCCACTGTACCATTCACAAATGGTCTATCACATCATGAGGCACTGGTATTACACATTGAAGAAGTGAATTTAAAGTTAGGTACAAATATAAAAAATCTAGAGAAATGGATGAAAAATAACACAAGTTTTAAACAACTAAATAACAAGAATCATGGAATGAAATTAATGCAGCAAAGTGATTAAACAACAAGTTCAACAATTTTCTACAATATTTTAAAATTCACTTTTTAAGCATGCTTTCCAGTGTAATACACCAAAGTGCATAACCACAAGAGGAATAACCCATGGATCACGGTAGGTATTAAAACTTTCTGTAAACATAAAAGGAACTGTATTAGGAAATGAAACATTAAAAATAGCACAAACTTAGAATGCTATTATTCAAGATATTGTAAAATTCTCAAGGAAACAATAACGGCAGATAAGAATAGCATGATAATAAACAAATGCATAATTCAGAAAACAAAATAAAAACAAAGACAGAATCAGGTAGGCACTCTCAAGAAAGTCTAGTATTTACTAAATACAATCAAGTAATTTGTAATCCTCAAAAGGTTGAAAATATTTTCAATGATTTCTCTCTTAACCTCTTAACATATGTATTCATATACAATATAATGCTTCATTTTTTGCCTATTTTTTTTTATTGTCAAAATGAAATATTCAGTAGAGTACACTAATGACAGTAACCTTGAAATTGTTTTTTAAGTGCTTAACAATGGAAATTTTCATCGCTGAATATCCCCTAGTTTAAGATCATGAGTATACTCGTGATATGCTTATCCCCTTTTTCCTCTTGAAATTACATTAATAAAAGTGAATTCCGGGCATTGAAACACTAAAAAAATGAACAGCAACACATTTAGAGTCATTATTTATGTTTGTGGCTGTGTGGAATACCCTGAAGCAAGGATCAATGCATAAAGGTACTCCACAATCTTTACACATGTATATAGATTCCCTCCGTGCTTTCTTTCCTTTGGCATCATGCACACTACTGCACAACCTACACGTTCTTGTTGGATTCTGCTTCTTCTCAGTCGGAGGAATCAAAGATGGAAAATGACGTCCAACAAGTTGAGTTGGGGTTGCCTTTGCTGCTTTTGGTGACGATTGCTCCCTCTGATGTTTTTCAATGAGCTGCTCAGCAACAGACACGTGAAAGTCAAGGGCACTGTGTTTTGCTCCATGTTTTTTATACAGATAAAGGCATTCCATTCTGCCAATTCCAAAAGATGAAAAAATATCTTCTTGTAGTACTTCTTGCACCTCTTGCATGGCAATGGATTATTTGCGATGTGCTTGTCTACTTGATCCACACCTCTCATTGTGTCATTATAAGCAAACACAGCGGCTGGTTTGACAATTTCTTTGCTTCTTACTTTCCGTGTCTGCATTTCTGCATTGTGGATAGTGGACAGCAAACAGACGTCTCTCTTATCTTTCCATTTCAGTGCAGTTAGTTTACCTCGCTGAAATGCTGCAACCTCCCCTTTCTTTAGTTTCTTGGTCTGGAAAGAAGGTGGCATTTCTTTCCTTGTTGGATGCACAGTGCCATACGTATCCGTTCTTTTGGTCAGCAGAAGGTCAGCAAGCTGGGGAGAACTATAATAATTACCTATAGTCAAGCAGTACTTCATGTTTAGCAAGGGTTGCATTAGCATCACTACAATTTGTGATGACATTGGCAGATCTTTATATTCTTCATCGAATTTAGTGCCCTTGCCTATGTAAATTATTAGGGACCAAACATATCCAGTCACTGACTCACACAGCATGAATGTTTTGATGCCAAACCTAGCTCTCTTCAATGGCAAATACTGGATCCATCCCAGTCAGACTTTCATCAATGGTGACATCTCTCTCTGGAATGCAGCTACTTCTAAATTTAGCCAACAGCTAGCTCACAATAGACCATACCTTATTTAGTTTGGGTTGCAGATGAGTTTCTGCTTTATAGGTTGCATTGTTGGAAAAATGTAAATGCTTTTTCAAACTGACAAACCTCTGGAATGGTAGAACCTCTCTAAATATTGGTGTGGCTAATACAGTTCTTTTAGTCCAGTACATCTGGTATGTTGGTTTTTTGACAATGCTTTGTAACAGTATTACAGCAACAAATATGTACATTTCATCGATTGTTGTTTCCTTCCATGCCAGAATGTTTGTTTGTGTTGCATATCTGTTGGTCTCAGTAACCAAAATTTGCAGGAATCCGTCGTCAATGAATTGTCTAAAGTAATGCAAGACATCATCAGTACAGGGTTGAAAATTAATTTCAGGTTTACCTGTAAAAGGAAACCTTGGTGGAGCAGGTGGTACTGGCCTAGATGAATCCACTTCACACCACACTCTGGCACTCGCAATATCACACTCAGACGAAGTTGATTCATCACTTTCTTCTTCTGAACTCTCATTATAGCTATCTTCTGAACTCTCAGATCCACTAAATTCAATATCGAACTCATCTTCACTCTCCATTTTTATAAAGCGTAAGGAACTGTCTCACACAAGAAACTGCGAGAACAGATTGTAATACTGGCTGCTAGTATCACAGAGCTGGAATAACTGTATGATCCAGAGACATCTCTTGGCAGAAGTATACATTTCAAAGCAACAGACCACAGCAATATCTATGAAAATATCAAAGAAGTGCCAAAACATGAGACAGAAGGAGTAACTTAGAGCTTTTAAAACATAAGTCGGTCAGAAATGATAAGACCGAGTATACTCAGCGTTTTATTATTTCGTCAAATATGAAAAAACGAGTATACTCATGGTTTATGTTAAGAGGTTAATGTAACAAATAAATTAAGCTTTAATTATGGAAATAAGGAATCAGCTCCAAATTTTTTGATAACTTCTTTCATTGAGAAGGTCCCTGAATTTAGTATCAACTTGACAACTCTTCCTGAGATCAATAATATAAGAATTTCTCTTAAGAGCAAAAACTCTTCTCGAAGTGATGGAATAAACTTTTAAAGCATGTTCATAACAAATAAGCATTCTTCTTAGATATTTTTGCAATATCTAGATACTAGAATATTTCCTAAAAGAGACCAATATTCTCAAAAGTATTCGTGAAAATGTTTTACAGATTGTATAATTACATGGAAAATAACAATCTATTTATCTGAGAATGATTTGGATTTCGGAAAGGAATATCAACAAACAATTAATCCACTCAAGTAATAAAACAAAGTCTTTGCATTTGTGAAATTTTTCCCTAAGTGCAAAATTTTTGTAATGTAAAAGTAATCTTAATTATTCATAGGTTATGTAAATTAATAATTTATCATGAATTCATTATTTCTATTGTTGCAACATAACTGTACATATATTCTGATGAATTTTTGTAAATCTATACTGGGAGTATTTTTATATCATGTGTAATGATTAACAGGATCAATAAAGATTGAACTGAACAATGAAATTTAAAAGCTTATGGATGAAGTGTTTTTACATTAATGGTTTATATCAAACAGAAGAAAGAAAACAAAGGGTCTAAATTAGCAACGACAATCAGTATAACAGCAGCATCTCAGTTTAGAAATATGGCTTTCCCTAGTGGTTACCTTTTTCCTCTGTTATTTTTAATTTACATAAACAACTTTCCATTGTACATAAAACACCATTGCTAGTATCTTATCTATTAGCAGATGACACTAGTGTTCTAACAACAAGCCAACATTTAATGGATGTGCTATAAAATTAAATTATGTTCTAAACTGTATGTCAGATTGGTTTAAAGCAAACTTTCAGTAAGTCTTGAAAAGACAAAAGTACTTAAATTCATAACTAAATGTTCATCAGCAACCCATCTAGAAATAGGAATCAGTAATGAGTTATTAAATCCATTTAATGATGTACAATTTCTAGATCTTCTAGCAGACAAGTATTTAGATTGGAAATCGCATGTTAATTACATCACACCTAGCTTTATGCAGCATGTTATGCCATTTGAGCTATGATTAACTCATTCAATTGATATACAAGTTAGTTTATTTTGCATATATAGTAATTCCAATATGGAGTAGGAAATAATTTACTGGAGCATTCAGTGGATAGTAAATACACATTTCTAACACAAAAGAAAGTTATACGCATAATGTGCAACATTCAAAGTAAGCAGTCATGCAAAGAGCTATTTCATAAACTTCCTTCTGTGACATCATATCAATTTTAAAATTGTATGCCAATAACCAACATAACTTTATAACAAACATGGAGATACACAATTTTAGCACCAGGCAAAAAGGGATCCATCATCCTGATGCAAAACTCTCTAGTACTCAAAATGGTATAGGTATACTAAGAAACAAAATATTTAATGCTCTCCCCAGTAATCTCAAGGAAAAAGTTAGAAACTACAATATTTTTAAAGCCTCTGTTAAACAATATTTTTAGTGATAAGTCATTTTATTCTGTTGAATAATCAGCCCAATTCTTTTCAGGTAATGGAGGCATTAAGTAAAGTGACATAGGCTATAAAAGCAAAGAGAAGTGTTTTTATGTTAATTGCACTGCAATAAAATTGTATGTATCCTAGCTCTGCAACTCAAAGTATTGTGTACTTTAACATGTATGCACTTTAACATGTAGAAAGTAAGTAACAATGTAGAAATACTATTGATATGTTTAATGTACATAATATTTTAGAAGGTGTATCTTAATATACAATTTGGACGATGTTTACATTTAAGTAATGATGTAAACATGAAGTGCCTTTGGTATGTCAATGTATCTACATTTAAATATCTGAAAATGTATATTTTAACACCAAATTTTGACTTTCATTGTGTATAAGCAACAGTGAATTGACACAGACAAAGTCACGTAGTTATTTTTATATTCAGTAATGTGATGTATTTTATTTCAATCATACAATATACAGAGAAACAAAGTTATTGTAGATCATATCAAGGGTAAAAATAAAACACAATTAGTTATAATGTGGCAATACAGTAATAGTAGTAATAATATGTACAAGTGAAAATATCCATATAACTACATACAACATAAAAACAATGAAATGATATACTTAGAATATACACCCCTTTATACAAATTGCATTTATTACCAGTCAAAAATAATATTAGGAGGCCTTATTAAGATACGAGGTATAAAACAACCAAGTTGACATATTTTCTGAAAGTTTGTACTATGGTTTAACAACTCTTGGACATTATATAAACATGTGTTAGTAAAAACATTTTAGACTGTTTTTGAACTGATTAGACACCCTATTTAGTTCTGTTGGTAATGAGCTAAAATATTTAGAACCTGCATTAATGATATTTTTATTTCCAAAAGTGCTCCTGTGTGAATTTAGAAAAAAATCATTTTGTCTGTACCCCCACCTCTGAAACCTTGTACTTGACAGTTGGGAGTTAAGTTAGTACACCTGCAAAAAACAGATGAAAAGGTTTGCCCGTTTGACTTTCTGAACCAATCACAAAGAAGCATTCTGGTCAGTTGGTCGGCCAATCAAAGCAGATCTAGATGCTGCACCGTTGCAACATTTGGCTCTTTCCAACAGCATGCTTAGTTTGTAAACTCCTAACACGTGTGTTGAGTTGTTCTATGCAAGCTATGTATTATTCATTATTTATATTTGTTGTTATTGTTGATAGTGTTATTGGTGTTTGTTTTATTTACATATAGATATATTTATCTATATTTAATTACCTGTATATCACATTATTTATACAAGATTTGAGGTGCAATAATGCCTCCAAAGCGACGCCGATCACCGAGTGATTTGCGAAATGGAAATCCTTTACGTAAAGGTGTGTCATTTAATAGCCAGGCATTGGAGCTATTAAGAAGGGTCCGGAAATTCTTTGAGAGTGAGGAGGAGTACGTAAAAGTTAATGGGCATCCCTCTATTCCTGCTGATAAACCCCATGGAGTGAACTGCAGCAGCTCTTGGGTTAAATACAGGAACTGTAATAAGCAAGGGGGTGAAACTTCAAGAGCAGGAAGACAAAATCCTTGAAACATCTAGAAAGGGGTATCCGACCATATCAAAGCTCCTTATTTCTCTTAAAGGAGCAGAGCTTTTCACTGGAGGAAGATGTCACTGAAATCAGTCTTGAAAGAAATTAGATTTTGATTTAAAACCCTTAACTATGCTGGTGTTTTCAGGTTGCACTAATATGCAATTTAAAAAAATTGCTAAAAATGTAAGATACAAATATTAATTTATGAATCATAATATGATGATATATACAATATAGTTTCTGGTGAGACAAGGTTATTATCAATTTTCACATACGAAGTGAGCATGTTACCCATAATTAAATATATCACACTTTTCACACTGATTTTTAGTTTTTCTGTCAGCCTGTCTTAGACATACTTCACATCTGGATTTTCTTTGTGGTTCTTCTCTGAGGTCACGTTGAAGGGTATTTATCACTGTGAGTTTGTGAATGATGGCTTGCAGATTTCGAGGAGCGTGCTTCAAATCCCTGTGTTACATATGCCGGGGAAAAAGAACTTTCCCAAGCTGCATTAGTGCTTCTCTATGGTTTATTTCCTCTGCATTTTTAAGAGACCTTAAAACATTCATACTATTTATGCCAGCAATATTCAACATAGCAAAAAATATTGCCAATGGCCATCTTCTGGTTTGTATAGATATACTGAGTAGTTAGCGCAAAGCTAATCCAGGCTGTCAAGTCCACCATTATAGTCATTTATAATGTCTGGCTTTCCATTTTCTTTGCTTACTTCTTGATCCTGGTGCATTGTACATAGTAATGCAACTGCCCTATTTCTATTTGGAACATAAGAACAAAGTATCATGTTATCATTAAGTCCGAAAAGTACTGCACTTGCTGGACATTTCCAATTGGGCTTAAATTCTGGAGGCAGTTGCAGTTTATTCATTTAGAGAGTGTCTAACACCATCAGATGGTTTTCTTTCGACTTTTTACATAATTCCACAGACATAAACCAATTATCAACCACAATATTTCTATTTGAGCCTTGGATGGGATGGGATTAATTTGTTTCAGTACATTATTGAAGGGAACAGTCTGCATAATTTCGTTGTTCCTTACCTATGTATACAAAAGCATTATATAAATAATAAGTACATATGTCACACTTACACATTATTTTAATTCTGTATTTGCCTGGCTTTTTAGGCATTACATTCTGAAACTGCATCTTCCACAAAATAGAACCAACATTTTGTCAATAGCGTCGTTTTCACCTGGTGCATGCTAAGATTTGCAGTTAGAAACAAATAGATTCCATATTTCATGCCCTGACTTCATACATTCTGATAAGTATAACCCAACAAAAGCCCCTAGTTCAATCAAATTCAAGTCTTTTGTGTATGATGGGTGTGGTTCTTTGAACTTCTCTCTGCTTGTTCTTATTTTATCATTTGTGTATAATAAAATAATATTTAGCATGGAATCAGAAATAAATAAGTTTCAGGCTTGTAACACATTTCCAGGTTCAGTATTCCTTGCTACACCTTTCAGTCCTGGCAGGTGGACAATTGTTTTTAGCTCAAGTTCGCAAACGTCTTTTACATGTTTTATATCATTTCCAACTAATATTTTTTCCACTGTAATAGTTTGTTGGATTGGTATTTTCCTCTTGATTGTCCTCAAGTCCATCTGAGGATGCCCCAGATTCTGAATCATGCTCACTGGCGATAAATTCATCTTCTGCAGCATCACTTTCATCATCTAAATCAAAAAGTGTGGATCATTGACAACATTCTCTATTTCAGCTTCTGTTAGGGGCCTGCTAGGTACTTTTCGCAAAGTCATTGTACTGAAAAGTAAACTTAACCTTCAGTTAGGCTATATAATCAGATTCATAACAAATTAACACTTTCATATACACCGATTTGCAAAATAAAGTTAATTGTCTGAAAGATTAACTTGCCTAGCAACAGAAAAAAAATTATAAACTTACATGCTGGTGGTGTCCTAACAGATGAAAATTGTAATACTGTAGCTCTAAGTGTCAATAATGTACACCACATCCTGCAGCGATCAAACAACAATGTATTCTAAGATTATGAAAGGCCTCGACAACACCTGGCATTTAAATCGAGAAATATTACAAAACAAAAGAGGGGAGTGGTTTCACAGATCCCACCAGCACAGTTAAACATTAATGGACGTAAGTGTTGTTGGAAAACACTCACATTGTTGTTGCACAAAGCTTGTTTTTGTACAAAATATTGGACAAAGATCTCGACAAAATAGTTATGGCTCGACGAGACGTGGGTCAATGCTGGAGAAGTCGTGACAAAATGCTGGGCAGATGGCACCCCAGATAGTAAGTGACCATCAGCCACCAGGGAAAGAAGCCCGGTTAATTGTAGCCCATGCTGGTTCTTCAGATGGGTTTAAGACGGCCTCCTGGTCTTCAAATTGAAGAAAACCTGCGATTATCATGAAGATATGGATTATACTGGCTTCCTGGAGCATTACAGGAAATTGTTGGTGCAGCTGGACTGCCCAACAATTATAGCGATGCACAACGTGCCATATCATTCAATAAAACTGGACAAGACCTCCTACAATAGAATAGATGTTGTGGTAGAGTGGTTGAATGAAACGGGTGTTGCTGCAGACATGAGCATGACCAAGCTGCTTTATATTTCCTGGTGAAAGAAAATAAGCCAGTCACACCAACATATGTTGCAGATGAAGTAGCCAGGGAACTTGGCCATGAAGTGATTAGTTTACTGCTGAATCAATGTCATTTTAATCCCATTGAACTAGATGGAGCAACATTAAGACTTACGTGAGGGAAAATAACAAGATTTTCACACAATTACAGAGGTGGATAGACTTTTGCAGGAAGATGCGGCGAGGGTGGGTGCGATTTCATGGAAGAAGAAAGTGAATCATGTGCACAAAATAATACAAAAAGTACAGGAATTAGATGGGAATCATCAGTGAATGTGATCCACTAATGATATCTTGGTGACGACAACGATGTTGACGATGATGCTTCCGAGAATGATGATGGATACTTGGATGGAATTGAGCCATTAAAATTCTAAACAAGGGAGTAAAAATCATTTTGTTATACCTTTCTCTCATTGTAACAAGCTATTTTGTATTAATGTGTTCTATATTGTCGTAAATACGTAATTTATGCTGCATACGTTATATCACTGTTATATTTAATTAACATCAATAATAAAGAATTAGTTTCATTATTAATCGGCATTCATTTACTATGTACACTGTTTATACTCATCTTTACACACGAAAGAAACATTTTTAATCAGCTGTTGTTGCTTACTAGTTACTCTGACAACGCCGCAAAGGCAGCACAGTCAACCACCTGAACTGTCAAGTGCAAGGATTTAGCGAAATGTCTGTGCACATCCTTGTTTAGCTTGGGAATTCATTTATCTTTAAGATATACATAATTTATGTAACAGAATGTCCCAGATTTCAACCACACAAATTGACAAGATTGTAAAGGGGTCCTAGATAAACAGTGAGATAGGGAACTTATTGTCCCTTTAGCCAATGTCAAAGTTTGGGCATGTTTTCTGGATCGCACAACAATTGCCATAAATTAAAAGGATGTGGATGTGTGAGTTCTATTTTCATTTACAATACCTCATTTGTATGCCAGTAGTTGAAGGAATGCAGTATTGGTGCACAATCCATACAATATTTAAAATTATTGGATTCGCAACATTGGCAAAATTGCCTGTTCTTTGAGGGTGTGCATGCTGCTGATCATAGTTCGGTTCATTTTAAATCATATGTTGTTAGCAAGAGCGCTCGCTCTAACATCTGGTGGGTGAATTGGTATAGTGCTGGTCATCGAACTCTATGATACAAAGGTTGCGCCGCTCTCTGATGTTTCCATTTTTTAGTTTTTTAATTTTCTTTTTTTTTCTTAAAGAAGTACACAATTTGAACAGCATTAAAGCACTTAATTTACAATTCTGAAGGCAAGACGATAAACCCTCAGCACAAATTCTGTCAAAAGATTGTGAAGCATTCAACATTAAATGCAGTAATTGTCAAGCAGCCTGCACAGATTAATGGTGTTTATTAATTAATTGGGTTTATTAAAAATATATATGGAATGTATACTTTGAAACGTAGTAACCAAACTATGTTTTGGGGTGGAATAAAAAGTAACCTGATTATTGCTCAGCTTCGAACAGTGGTACTTTGAATTTATCTACATGTAGTATCATACTGTTTTAAAGACTTCAACTACGGTGGTCCTGCGAGAATGTTTCTGAAAATCTTGTCTAATGCCTACACGTAACTACTGTAAGAACCATGAATTGCTAAACATTGTGATCGTATTGTAAAAGTATACACATTATGTGTAAGGAAATAATTTGTTTCAACGAGGTGCGAAAAGAAGATATCACAGACTAACATCCTAAGCTAATCTAAGCTGCGAACTTCTAAGCTCATGTGCTTTTTGGTGCCATGTGGTACCATTGCTCATGCTTCAGAATTTTGCGTACCATATGCCCTTTGAATTATATTAACAATTACTGACACAATCTTTAGCTGCTTGTGGTGAGGTTCGCAATCTCCTGGATTTTTTGACAGAGTGCAAGGTTCATTTCTTCGTAGGTGCAATCTCTGCAGATGTTCCAGGTCATCAAATTGAACAGGTTGTATTTGTTGCTTTGGATATTGTATTACTTCTCAAAGTCTCTTTCTATTTGCCTTTCATGCAGAACAATTCCGTTCAAAGGTAGAATGCACTTTCCTGACCAGTACATAGTTCTTAATTAGTTTTATGTAGGCACTTGTTTTAATAAAGAGATAGTTGCTCAGTTGCCCTTTCAGGTCTTAAATGCAATTTTTATTGAAATGTTCTTTGTTGTACTTACATTTATTTTATTGTCAGTACGAAAATTATCATACTACATAACACAGCAAGATAGGAATATGTGCCAAGTTGGCACAAATTAAATAGCATTTGTCAACCTTGTACCATTCAGCTAGTTCTGTATGTGTCGCCAGGGGTCTCTACTGCCTAGACATGACTCTTGGTGTTCAGTCACTACGAGAGAGCGTGGTTCAATGATTGCTGGCTTGGTGCCACATGTTCCGAGGTCAAGAGTCTTGCTTGCTGGATTGAGTAAGAGAGAGAAGCTGGTGGGAGTCAGTCCAAAATGCAGTTGTGGAAAGCTTGCTTGCAGTGATGCAGAGCAGTTTGTCAACATTTAAGTTTGAGTGGCAATTATGCTGCCATAGTATTTCAGTACCCATGGAGAAGTTGGCTTGCAAGCTTGTTACTACAGGTCTTAATTAACTGCTACACCTTTGTGATCCGGCTTTGAAGCAGTGAACACTTCACAAGGAGACTCGTGGAATGGCAGGTGCCAAGACGGCCAATTTTTCCGGCTATGCTGCTTTCCAAGGAAGTCCAGTTCAGCAATGGGATTATACTACTTTTCTTCAGGTCATCTGCACGTGAATTCCTGCAAATAATGTAGGAGACAGCTTCAAAGTTTCTCCAGGGATTGCGAGGATACAGAAAAAAGTATTCTATTTGGCTGAGAATTTTCCATGTCATTTTGCCTTATTTCATATTAGTGTATTTCTTAAATATAATATCTCTAAATCTATGCACTGGTTTTTGGACTATTTAAAATTATCTTGTTACCCAGTTGTATGAATATGTGGACAAATATTTGTAAAATGTGAAGTTGGTCACGAATCTTTGAATATGGCCTCTGTGGGTTTTATGTTTGTCCTGATTGGATGATAATACATCACGTGGCAGTGAAGTTTGTATAAGTCAGTTGGCAAGGAATAAATTTGCTATATGCATAGGTATATTTTATTTATACATATATAAATATTTCACTTACAAGGTATTTATTCTCCCTTTTGGAATTGCTGCTAGACAGTTTTCTGCACAGTTCATTGTATTTTAATGTATGGGTGTGTGAAAGCATTTGAGTGTAGCCACGATTTATTTTTGGTAATTTTTTTATTCTTCTCAGAACTCTAGCTCCACTATTGGCATGCTAATTAAAATAATTTATTTAGAGCCATATTGTTCCGCATGTTAACCATAATATATAAAATAATTAAATATTCAATTGTGTCAATTATCAGAAGTTATAGTGGAAGAGAAATTGTACCTTCTAAATCATATATTGAAGATTTGCTCATATGGAGTCTCTTAGATTGCCAGTTATGATTTCAAAATGTAGTTCATTAATGAATATATTTACATGATTATTGAATATTGGTGGTTTTGTAATTTTATTTGCTGATGGTACTTCCTGTCCAAGTTGAAATGATGTGCTCATACAGGATAAAATATAGCAATTGCATAACTAAAGTTTCAGTCCATGGGTGTTGAAGATGTGATTTGGGTTAATGGGGCAAATAGCTCATTATGCAATGCAAACAAAGGAGACAACATAAAAACAAAGATAACTGTAGAGGCTTGAACCTTCAACTCCCTCTCCATCTTACCCTGATGCCCACGTGCTTACCATAGCACTAAGTAATGCCACTATGTTTATGCTCTCCAAAATCCAGGTGTTAACGTCAATGTCCACTGCAGTTTTATCAATGGCATGCTAACCCTTAATATGTTTTATGCTGTAGCAAAAAATTTAGAACTCATATATCCGTATCTCAAGATATTAATCTTGGACCCCTCTAAAATCCTGCCAATTTATGCAGTCGAATTCTATATACACAAAATAAGGGAACCATTTTAAAAAGTTTAAAGCACAGTTTACAAGATTTGAAGCTATTAATTCTGGCTAATACTCTTACTCCCTTTTCTGTAGTATTAGAAAAATCTGCATGAAACACACTTTTAGTAGGCATCCCCATAACATTGCCCCATATTCTAAGTGCACGTGAAATACAGCAAAGCATACTGATCCATTTGAAAAAGAAAAATGTTGACAAGTTGATGTAGCAGAAATATTGTTTTATTGAATTTGGAACAAATGGCTGTTATATGGTCTTGACATGACCATGTCAAGCTTATGGAAGTAAACATAATTTTCCAAGTTTTGCAGAACTTCTTTACATTTATATACAGTTGCTGCATAGTTTCTGCTGATATGAAAAACTGTAAGTGTTACATTAAATGGACTAGAAAATTAATAGTTATTGTGTGTATTTTAGCACAATAATTTAAAGTGTATACCTTGTACATATATTTTTGTGAGTGTAATAACTAACAATTTAGAAATGACATTGACAAATTCTTATTAATGTATTTAATATTTTAGGAATGTATATAAGGATATAAACACTGTGTAATGACATAGGCTGTGAAAGCCAAGTATACAATTTTTAATACATGTTTTAAGTTTTAATGCACTTGACAGTTTATGATGTTTACTATCAATTGTAATGCAATAATTTTAAATGTTGTATACTTGGCATATGTAATTTTGTATACTTTGACATTTTCATGATTAAGGCCTGGTTGATGCATCATGAACCTACAGAACGCAATCTAATCTATCTTTAAAGCAGAAGTGCCAAGAAAAGATAAAATACTATCACTAATCTGTATGGGCATGAAGAGGTCAGGTGTGTGAGATGAAGCTCATTACAGCAGAAAAATGGGCATAGCGCTACACTTGTATAGAGCACACATCAAACTTTATAACAGAACAAAAATCAGCAATCCAAATGAAAATAAAGAAAATGCATTACAGATACATAGTTTTTGGATTGTGTTAGTGCTGCCAATCCTAATAGAAATAGGAGGTGTAGAACTCAAACCAGGACTGGGAATGGATGAAGTGACGGTAATGTTGATAACCATAGCAAATGACAAAGGATATTAAATGGAGAGAGAACAGTATGGAAGAAAAAATGGGAAAGAACATGGAAGAAATAAAAAGAAGCATAAATCAGACAAAACAAGAAAAGAATTAGTGGAATGCAAAAACAGAATAACCCAATTGGAGGAATAGGAAGCTGAATGTACTGATCTTGATATTAGGGGACTTCAATGCAAGAATAGGGGAAGAACAATTACATTAGCTGATTTAGAGGATTACCTAACAAAAGAAAATATTTTTATGAAGGGGCCTAGCAAAGACAAAATAAGTAATAAAGAAGGGAGAAGTTAATAGAATTTTCTGAAGTTAACAATTTATTAGTGTAATGGTGCAAAAAGATCAGACAAATCTGTAGAATTCACATATATCAATGAAAGGGGAGAAGTAATTGATTATATGTTGTATTCACAGAATTTAGATAATGATCTTGTAGATTTTAAGGTTCTACAAAGGGTATTGAATAACTACCACTTCTCATTAAGAGCAACTTTCAAAATAGTGGGAATAGTAGAACAGGAAGAAGATACAGAGGAAGGTAAAGCTGTTGAAAATAACAGATGACACACAGAGGACAGAGAATTATTTATTGAGAACTTAAACCCAAGTACAGGAAAGGAATCTCAAGATGAGATTATCCCGAACTTATTGAGGGAAAAGCTGAAGAAGCAATGCTGTACCTAGAATAGGAAGTGAAGCTAGGAGGAATGAAAATGAAAATTAGTAGTGAAAGGAAAACATAAAAAAGGGATGGTATGATGGGTATTGCATTGCAGCAAGAAACAGGGTAGAAAGAGTTCAGGAGATGGAAACAATCAAGGGAATTGGTCGAAAAATAAAACTTTCTGATAATGAGGTACGGATATATGCATTTGATAGAGGAGAAAAGGAAAGAGTGTACTGATAAAATTGGGCAAAAATCTATGAGGCAATAAAACAGGATAATAGCAAAATGATGTGGGAGTTGGTAAAAAAAATGAGACTAGGGAACTGCAGAATAAAATTGAACCTAATAATTGGAAGGATAATTTCAAGAAACTATTATTTGGAAGTAATGTGCTAATGCAAACAAAAGTACTAGGGGAGTTCCATAAATGTGTTGAAACACTAGACCAGAAAATATTGGAAAATGAGATAACTCACCATGTTAAAAAATTAAAAAGTAAGAAAGCTAATGGAATACCAGGGAAATTCTGAAGGGTGTGGTATGAAGATATCAAAAGAAGGATACTGTTAGGAAAACTGTTCAATGTGCTTCTTGAGGCAGGAAGGTTTCCACAAAATTGGAAATTGGGAGTGATGGTGCCAATTTTAAAGGGAAAGGGGAGGTGAATAACTCAAGTAACTACAGAGACATTAGTTTATTATCAATAATGGGTAAGGTGTTAACAGGTGTACTAGCAAAGCGACTGCAGGAATGGGCAGAGAGAGAATGTGAATTATCTGATCTACAAGGAGGGTTTAGAAAAGGAAAATCAACAATAGATGTTTTTATAACAACATTTATAGATAAATATCGAAGTAAGAAAAGAGGTAAGGTATATTTATTTTTTGCAGATCTAGAAAAGGCCTTTGATACCATTCAAAGGAATGCACTTTGGCATAAGTTGAGAACAAAGGGGGTGAGTGAGAGAGAAATTTGTACAACTATTAGAGATAATAAATCCTGCATTAGGCTTGCCAAAATAAAGTAATGGATTGGGTACCAAATACAATCAGTTTAAGGCAGGGTTGTAAATTAAGTCAGCTTTTATTTAATTTATTTATCAATGACATTCTCCAAGAAATAGCAAAAGAAAATTCACGATGCCCAGCAGTAAAAAATAAAGATATTTCGGACTTCCTCTTTGCGGATGATCTTATAGCAGCAGCAATCAAAATAGAGGTTTAAAGAAAGCAATAGAAGCAACAGAAAAATACTGCAAAAAATGGGGTTTAAAAACAAAAGTAAATTCAAAATTATGGTTTGTAACAATGGGAATAAACTTAGCAAAGAGGCATGGTGGTTAGAGGGGAGTGAATTCAAAGTTGTAACAAGTTTAATCAAGCCTTGGAGTAAGGCTAAATAATGATGGAAAATGCACAGAGCAGAGGAAAAATGTGCTGGGTAAGGGGAAATCACATAAGAGCATGCCTAATGAAAATACCATATATAAGAGTAAACTGGCTAGAGAGAATATATGCAGCAACAGCAGAGTCAACAATGATGTATGGAATAGAGATTTGTGGGACTGAAAAAGGATATGAATGCATACATCAAATTCATAGATCCTTTGGCAAAATGATATTGTGATTACCAAGAATAGCTCCTAGTTGAATTGGGAAGAGCTGGGAGGAAGGGATCAGTAGTGTAATGGATAGTGAAATATTGCAGCAGGATCCAAGTATTAGAGCAAGGAAATATTGCCAAAGACTGTTTTAGGGCACAAGAAACAGAAAAATGGGAAAGAAGTTGGATATGTCAATTAAAGGAAATTGTAAGAGAAGTTGGATTGGGTGAGCTAGCCAATCAACAGACAAGAGGGGCAAAAAATCTATGGAGTCAAGTGAATGCTAGGAAAGACATAGAGAAACAAGAAATAATAGGTAGCTTAAGGGATAAGCGTACTCTAATATTATATACAAATGTTAAGAAAGAATGGGGAATAGATAAATGCATTGATGTGTGTGCAAAAATGGAAAGAGAGGGTCTGGCATGGGCAAGAGCAGGAACAATTTTATTAAAAGGTCTAAAAGTGGATAAGGATCTATGCCCACTATGTGGCAATGTCAACAACAATTTACACTGTATAATTGAGTGTAAGGAAACCAAATTTTGTAGAGAGATAATATGGAATAAAAACTGGGAAAAGTTACTGCCAGAGATATTGTACTTAAAACTTTTTGGAAACAATAAGAATTTCTGAAACAACTAGGTAATTATATAGGAAAAGTAAGAGAAAAATGGGGGAGGAAAATTGCCAAATAAAGAGAGGATCTTAATAATAGAAGTGATGAGGTTGTAGTTTATAGAAGAGGTGGACAGATTAAGTTAGTAGGGTAAACACATAGAGGGAAAGGTACATATACATAAATAAACCAGGGTTTTAACTGTATATAATGCCAAATTCAGCAACTCCAAGAAAGTAACTACATATGTATGATGTTTGCAGTTTGAAAAGATGAAATAAATTGTCTGTCTGTCCATCTATCATCACAAATCACATCTTTTTTTATTCATGCATTATTCTAAACTGTCCCAAGGATCCAGTTGTCCTCTATGATGCACCCCCCTCCCCGATGGACTTTGCATCGTCCTAATTTACATTCATTAATTGCAATGACATGGCTGGGACTAATTAACCTATGCATTTATCATGTTAGAAATGTTTCACAATTAGCTATGAGGAGAATTCAATGCAGCCAAATTATCCATAGTGTATTACTGAACAAAATGCTGCCAACAGTGTTTTCTTTGTCAATAAATTCTACTACCTGTATAACCATGTACACTACGTTAACTAAGCCTAGACTAAACCTATGTTGTCCACAAATTCCTAGAAAAGATCTGTTGAATGATTTCTGGTGTCACTATGCCACAATTGCTCACAAATATGAGCATCTAAATATTCCCATTGAATGCCGCCCCTGCATGGATGCTGCCATATTTCAGTTGTTGTTGTTGTTATTATTATTATTATTATTATCATCATCATCATCATTATTATCGTTAGTATTATTATTATCATTAGTATTATTATTTATCATAATTAGTATCATCATAATTACAGTCATCCTCTGCACCTCATTTGTTTGAACAACTATCATCTCAAGGATCCAGTCATCCTCTACAATGTGCCCCTGATAGACTTTGCATCACCCTATTTTACATTCATTGATTTCAACGACATGGCCAGGACTGCTAACCTATACATTTATCATATTAGAAATAATGTCTCAATTACCAAAGAGGGGAGATGAACACAGTTAATTACTAGGAGTCATAAATGAATAGAAATATCATATCAAAGATTAACTATGTCACAAAACTCTAATGTAACTCTGAGATTAGATGTACAGTCGCCGCAATGGAAATCTTTACATGGTAATAAAAACAGCAAACACTGACTTTACATGGTTTTATTTTTAACTTCTCCATACAATTAGTACTGGGTCATATTTCCCTTAACTTGTATCACTTTCATGAGTCTCCTAGGCCTCGAGGCTGCGATTTTCAAAATAGTTGTTGTCCATTTCCATCTGTATCTTCAACACCTCCTACAGCTCCTTAATATTTGATGGTTGCAGCTCTTTTATCTTTCAATTGATCCCAAGCATTTTCTATAGGATTTAGGTCAGGATAGTTACAAGGCCCGTCAAGTACAGGTGTATTATTGTCTTTTAGGAACTTCTGAACCATCTTTGTTCTTTGAGCAGGGGCACCATCATGCATAAAGTACTGACACTGATGAATTGGCCAAAATGTGATCAAATGCTGTTGCAACACTTCTATATAATTACTTCCCTTCATTGTTATGTTCTTAGGAAGAAAGTACAAGCCATCTCTAACATAATTACCACTAAAAGCACACCATACCATCACACTTTCTGGATGTTTAACAGTTTTGACAGTAAACTTTGGATCATACCATGACACTTTTTGGACTTTCCTCTGACCAATTAGAAAGTGCTTTCATCAGAAAACATTACTTTGCGCCAGTCCTCTGAAGTTCAGTGCTGATATGTTTTGCAGAAATTTACTCTTTTCTTCATCATAGCTTCAGTTAAGAGGCTTCTTGGCAGCACACTGAATTGGTAAACCTAGGTATTTTTGAAGCCGATGCTGAATGGTCCGGATTGCAACACCGTTGAGCAGGTCTGGATGATTCTTCTTTAACCCGGCCACTGTAATCCATGGATTAGCCATCTCTTCACATTTTAGAAGGTCATCATTCCTTAGTGAAGTCTTTCTTTTACCACCTGAGCCTGTTTTTCGATTTGGTGTGGTGCCACATGGCAAAGGTGCTTCTGCTTTTTTTACATTGTAAACAGCTTGTTTTCAAACCTTTAGATCAGCAGCTAAACAAATTACAGAGTTAAAGCATGAGTCTTCTCCTCAGAAGTGAGCTTCTTGCATTCCATTTTGGGTATTAGATGCAGAAATACACACCTTCAAAAACAGCACTCAGATTAAAAATTGGATGAAAACAACACATAGCAAACAAATCACTGTACAGCAGACAGACCTGACCAGAAGCAGACTGAAACCTGAACTGCTAATGCAAGCAAGTTGCTGCTGTGCACTAGAGAATCACGTGATATGCAGCTCCACTCGCCTTTTTTTGTATAGTGATGGGAGAAGAGAACATTGTCTACGTAACAATTTTCCTTGATTTAAAATGTAAAGATATCCATTTCTGCCACAGTATAAGCTGGGGGTGGGTCAAAAAGAATTGCCTGTAAATATTTTTAAAGCTAGCTTAGATAAGCTGCTAGTCAATAAATCCTGCTCAGACTATCAATGAATTTTTGAAACTGAATATACTGTAGTTTAACCAAATGTCTATTGCTGTCAATAATAAAATGTATTTTATTATTTACTTCATGACAATGATTGAACCAGTCAAATACATTCTCACATATTGGTCTCCAACCAAACACTTCATTACATAGGGCTGCTTGTAAGCAAAGCAGTGGATGAGGAGAGGAATATGTCTGTCAACAGCCTTGCCCACTCAAACCTTTGCACACAGACTTGGAGACTTTTTTATGACCTTCTAAAAGGACTAATATATTTAATTGCTGGAAAATTATTCATACCAAAAGTCAAACAAGAATAGGGGCTCTATTATGCTACCAGCAGCAAAACTTGGGAAATTGCAGTCCTATCTCTTAATGGGGTGCAGGACAGCACTTAGATGATTTTAAGCAACAATGTTAAATTGCTTACTTTGCAGCCCTATTTTGCTGAGTGATGGAGTAAGTTTACATGCTGTAAAAACACAAGTTTAACATTATGTAAAACATTGTACATCTTTTAATCTTCATTACAATATAATAATTATTTGTGGTGGTGGTGGTAATATTGGTAGTTATAAGCAGGAAAACAAAAAGTGTAATAGATACAAAGGAAAACTTGGGCTTTGAGTTAGGTAGGATAACAGTCTGGCTAATTATAGCCATAATCTTTGTATGGGTGCTTAGTACAAACAAATAAATAAATATATATATACAATAAATGCAGGCATATACTGATACGTTTTGAGTGAAACATTCCCATTTATCTCTCAGTCTATTTAAAATAGCTTCAGAGCATTTATGAATTTAGGTAGTATATTTGTTACTATTTTCATGGTCCAGGAATTTGTTAACTTCCTGAACTGCACAGGTTTAATACTTGCTTCATCCTGACAATGACAAATCACACTGCTTTTAGCTCAAAGAACATTTTTTACAAAAAAAAAAAAAAAAAAATTAGCAGCCTTTTTAGGTCTCTAAATATGAAGTTTTCCTCTACAGCAAAAATATAAAGCTTTTAAACTCAACACACTTTTGCCATATGTTTCAGGTTACAGCACAAGATTAAAATCACAACTACATCTACTTTCTGCTAATACTCTCAAATTGCTGTTTAAATTAGTGCACACGTGATTAACCCCTGTTTTACTTCTTGCAGGGAAAATAAATTTAAAATTTCACCAAAGGTTGATGTGGAAAAAAGAAAAAGAAAACAGGAAAAAAAAAAAAAAAAAATAATAAATAAAATAAAAAACAAAGTGAATCTGCAATCAAAGGATAGTTACTTGGACAGTCATCAACCATTCATTCATACTAAATTGTGTCTCACCTTTATAATCAAAGCAAGCAAGAAAATTCAAGTTTGCAAATAACATACTTTATTATGTTATCAATCACTGGCTTCTATTCCTTTTGCTCAGGATGAAAGGTGAGATGCAAATTAGTAATAGGTTAAATTGAAAATAATAAAACAATGCTATAAGCTTAACAATGGAAAAGGATCAACAATGGCTACACACAAGACTATTCTTGAATTGCACTCTTCTAAGTGCTTACCAACTTACTGGCAAAGAGGACCACCTTGAAATAAGATGAATGTTTACCAGGTAGACATTTGAGTTCTGATCAGGTAGCCAGCCATTCACTGCAGTCTAACATCTATCAAGAAATATAGGAAAATTAAAGAAATGCATGGAAATATGTAAATAATATTGGGCAAACAGTTGAAATGTGCAGAATACATAGCATTTTCCTGCCCAACCCTTATTCAATTCCCAGCAATGGCTTCATTTCCAGTAGAACAATGCAAACATAAGTATAAATAACATACATAAGTGCAAAAACTATACTTATTCATTACAGCTATGCAGTTTATGTCTATAACTTGTTTTTTCTCTTCCAGTTTTAATGGTTGATGAGTTTGTGCAGGAACAGAATTAATAGAAATGGCCCTTCTCTCAAAGTTTTGTGTATAAGGAACTAGAGAATGGGTGCTTTGAATATAAATGAAAACAACCTCATGAGGCCAGGTCAGTGAAATGAGTTATCATGGCATAAGTGATTATGATTTTTTGGAAATTAAAGCTAAGTGAGACTCCAAATGGAGCATTATTATGGTTCTACATCTTTGTATAATGGCTAGAGACTAGATATTAGGCAAAATTCTTACAATTAACCATTATAGTTATCATACAAATGAGAATTTATGTTCAACCTGCTACCCTTAAGAGCTATTTTTCGTATAGGTATATCTGCCTATTTTTACCTATTTTAGCTTATAATGGCTGTAAATGTCTATTTATTTTTTTAAATAGCTGTATTTTATTGAAACATTAAGGGAAACCAGTATTGTAATTCACGTAATTGACATTTCATGAGTTCATGGCGTATATTTAACTACACTGAAATGTCAGATGACTTCATGTATATGATGATAAGGTTAAAATAGAAGTTAGACATCTCTTGGAGTGCACTGATGTAAAGCTTGAAGATGATCAGCAGTCTCTCTCATTATTCAGCAGAACTATTCAATTGGCATATTTCTGATACTGGTGGGGCAAGAGAAAACATCTAGAAAGGCAGTTTTCAGGCTCAAAAATGTGCTGGCTGCTAGGAAACCTAATCTAACTATAGCTGACCTTTAACAATGCACACCAGCACATTCTGTTAATTAGCAATGCCTTAATTTCCTTCCAACTCTTACCTGAAGCTTCAGCCTGCTTTCTGACTATGCTACAACCTGTGGTTCTTGGAAAAATTTGGAAAAGTATTTTGTAATTATGTGCAAAACATCACTGCTAATATCTGGAAGAAACTAATGTGTGTTTAAAGTGAGAGTCCACTAATGAAATATGCAATATTGCTAATATAGTATCTTGGGTAGGGCCCATTATATGAGGGTGTATCAATAAGTAACAGGAATTATTTTTTTTCTGTTTAAACATGCGCCTGTCAAAATTCACCAACTGTGGTGACAGAGAGGTCTGACCTTGACTGATGCTGGGATATGTGCGACATTGTCCATGTGCTGTTCAGTTTGTCTGAGGGAACCATTATGCAAGCACCTGTTTCTATAACCCAACATGGGTTTTAAGTTAGAACTACGAGCGGCAATTCAGTTTTGTGTTCTGAAAAAAATATGTAACTGAAACACTGCAAATGATACAGGAAGCATATGGAGACCAAGCTTTATCAAAAACACATGTTCTTGAATGGCATAAAAAATATCAAGATGGTGAAAAGAGCGAAGTTGCAACCAAGTGCAGGGAAAGTCATGTATCTTGTGTTTTTCGACCAAAGCGGGGTAATTTATGACCATATGGTTCCTAAACACACCACAGTAATTGCTCAATACTACAAGTGTCCTTAAAGAACTACTCAGAAGGAAAATGGTTACCAAGGAACCAGAACTTGCTCCCAATGGATGGATCCTCCATCAGGACAACGCCTCTGCTCATCGAACTATAGCAACACAAGAGGCAATCACTCAACTAGGTATTGAAATCGTGCCCCACCCACCATATTTACCAGATCTAATATCCTGCAATTTCTACTGGCTTCCACGAGTGAAAAAACATCTTTGTGGGCACTATTTTCAAACTGATACAGTACTAAATAATGTTTTGGATGTACTAAACAAGATGTCAAACAAGGGCTTCTCTTAGTGTTTGAAAAGTGGATAGAAACTTGAAACCAGTGTGTAGTCTCAGGAGATTATTTTGAAAGTTAGTAATTAAATTGGAATAAAATAAGTCATCGTGTCCAAAAAAAATTTTTCTCCCGTTACTTTTTGATACACCCTCATATTATCTGCTACCTACATTTAGCAGGTACCTTATTTTATTGATACTGTTTGATTTAAATGTTTTATTTCAAAATGGTAATGAGAGAAATCCAAAATGTCTTTATATTTCCGATCTATTGTCTCATTTTGAATACAGGTATAAAGGTTTTAGCATATACTTTGACAATATTTCTGCATATTTTGAACTGCCTAAGTCTGCTCACTAATAATGGCATGCTGGAATGGTGGTATGAGAAGATCAATCTTCATGAAAAAATGTCACTTAAATCTTCAATCACTTTTTCTATTTTATATCAAACACTGTGCTTTCCTTTTGAATATTATAGTGCTGCACATGTGCCAATAGAGCATGTTACAGTAAAACTGTGAATAAATCTAATGCTAGAAGAGAAGTTAAAGAGGTATCTCCATTTTCAGAACTTATAAGCAAAATGCAATACACAGAAAATGTAAATTAGTTTTAAATGTATTTTATAAGCTGACATGTCTCCCTCTCCCTCCTGCCAACCAATTATATGCCTGTACTGGAGAACACACCTGTCTGACCCAAAAGGTGTGTCCCATGAGCATCTACCATTAAGCGTACTACCTATATTTCTAGGCGTTTGTATTTATCCAAGAGAAATGGTACTGTGGGACCATAAAATATTTTTCTTCTCTAAATTTATTTCTTCAGGTTGGTCTTTATGCAACTCGAATCTGACAGCTAGGTCGATTATATATCCCTTTTTGCCGTTAGCAGGTATTGCTATCATACTGAGTGCTGCAAGCTGAGGCATGCCATGAAATTTCTCATGTTGAATGATCTTAATTCTTGTACTATCATTGATTGGATCTTATGATGGTTGGAATGAGTTTCAAAGTAATTCTCCATAATGACAACCCAAAACATGTGCTAGTGTTTCAATCTCTCTGCAGCATCGCTAACAGAGGTGGCTGTCTTGTTTCTGCCCAGCTGAGCTAGGATGGAGCAGACATCAGCTTTATTTCAAGTGTTTATTGTCATTCACTGGAGATTAAACCTGCACGACCTTGTATCCAAGATTTGGCTTGTGTGTATTCTTGACCAAGAGAGACACCCAAGTCCTTTTTGGGGAATATGTGAGCAGGATTCTGTGTTTCCTTCTTTTAATGCTTTTCTTATATGGCATGCAGCATAAGTCCTGTCTATGGGTTCTTTATTCCTTGTAAGTTTCAGGTAGATTAAAATGTTTTATACACTCAGTACTCTTGGCTTAACGATTTTGTGCTGTTAGAACATATGACTTTCATGTTTGTAACAGGGTTTTTCACAAAAAGGAAAGCTTCCTATTCAGCTCTGAAGAGTTTGTATTTTATGGGATTGTAAATCGCATTATCTGGTGTGTCTGTTGGGAGTTGCAGCATCTCTTTGAGAGTACCTTCGATAAGCTTGTCACTGCTCATTAAGAAATGTTTTTAATTTTAACTGTTTGGAAAAGTAAAACTAAAGGAGTACATATAGCTCTATTTAGAACAAGAAATTTCTGCTCAGCTTTAAGTGTTGGTGAAGGTGCTAAAAGAACTGTTTTTTTCCTTAGCTTTATAATATTATTATATATGTCAAAGCAAATTGAATCTACGGAAACTCAACTGTATTCAAGTCATTATTTTTAATAGTCTTAACGTTGCAGTCTTCTTTGATGAAAATAATTTCTCCTGCAAGTCTTATTCTTAATGTAAAGACCAGTGGATTTATTTACATCCACTTCTAGACTGATTTCTGTGAATTATTATACAGTAATGCAAGTTAGTTTGATGGCGGCTGCTTGATTTTTCCCAATTATAGCAGTGTCATCTGCAAATCCCAGGACTGTATGTGGGGGTAGATCACAAGTGTTTTCCCATAAAGTTGGCAAAGGCTTTCTTCATTTAATTCCCCAAAAATATAATTTGTTGTTATATAGCTCCAGAGAGAGGGGAAAAACCTTACAAGATCTCCTTTGAGAAGAGATATAGCTTTTGTTTATCCTAGGGTTTGGTTATTTATTTGCAGATCAATAACAAGATCTTTAAGCTTTGAAGGAATTCCTTTGGTTTTATGGGTATTGTGACAAAGCTGTCTCCTGCAGTGGTTCTCCCATTTGCCCTGGTATGAGAGTTATCACAGTTGGAGACCTTGGGATGCATAAACAACACAGAAGAGCGATGCAACATAACAGGAACCTTCAGAATGTGAGACACTTCTCACAAGAATGTGATTCTTCTCAAGTTTCAGGATGTTTCTGGAAGCTTTGATTTCCACAAGTTTCCATACAGTTCTGTGACATCATTTTCTAGCTATGAATGGAGGAAAAACTGTTAGCCATGGCTGTGTTGTGAATTGTATTTTGTCATGAATGACTGGAGTGTAGCACGCAGTAGTGTATAAGCCATGTATGGCATGCAACCATAAACTGCATATGTGTTGAAACGTCAAGTGAATTTTTTGCAGCAATGAATTTAAGTCTTTATTTGTAAACAATTTTTAAGCCAATAAAGACATTTTTACATAGTGTCAGAAGTGGGATTGTTAGGCCGAGATGGAGGTGATGAAAAGCTTATTGGCCAAAATTGAGGAAGACAAAAATTAAATCAGGAATGGAGAAAATAGAAGAAATGAAATCAGGTATGCAGGAAGATGGATGACAAGATGGAATTCAGCATGGAGAATATGAAAAATGAAATAACCACTGTGAATTGCATGATGGAGAACCTAAAAAAAGAGAGCTTACTAGCAAATTTGAACAAACAACTGGCCGACATGAAGGATATATGGATGAGTTTGGGGGAACGATGAAGAACCTTGACCATCACATTAAGGCCCTGAGCGTGTTGAACATGTTGACGCCCTGGCAGACCTCGGGAAATGCATTGATGCCCTGGAGGGAAGAACTGACAGTGGGACCACAGAACTGAATGCCATAGTGGAAAATAAGCTTGACATAAGGTTGAAGGTACACCTGGAGGTCCAACGATCAAAGAACTTGGTACTGTACCGGAAGACATCGCTACATGGATGTTGCCTTGCTAGGAGGAAGTAGAGGCTACTGAACCCAAAGGACACTGACCAGAATGAAAGTTTAAGCCAGCTGTCAGTGTAATGCCATGCGACGAATCCAAACAGCTAGCAGAATGGAAGGATCTGGGTCCCTGTCTAAAAGACTTGCTGAAGAGGGCATCCGATCATCTGACCGCTTCTCAACTGGAGAGGGTCCGGCATCTATTTAGCCAATACCAGTCTGTCTTCTGCAAAGGGAACAGCGATTACAGTCCCACTGACATAATACTCTACTACACTGACACTGGAAAAGGGCACCCTAACCAGGAACAACAATATGTTTTCCCCTGGTGAAGCAAGTAGAGGAATGGGACATGAAATCTTGGGGAATCATTGAAAAGTTTGACAGCCCTTGGTGTTCCCTGTAGTCTTGGTGAAGAAGAACAGTGGGATAAGCTTCTGCATAGGTTACTGGAAGCTGAACACCATCACCAAAAAGGACTGTTTCCCTATACACGAATTGACAACACCCTGGACATGTTTGCTGATGCCCAGTGGTTCTCAACTTTGGACTTGAAATCAGGATACTGGCAAGTGGCCCTAGATCCCAGAAAAAAGGAGTAGTGGACCACATCTGGCCAAGGGCTTTGGCAATTTACAGTAATGTCCTTTAGCCTCTGCAATGTGCAAGCCACCTTCCAGTGCCACATGAAATTAGTGATGTGAGGGTTGAATTTCAATGCCTACCTGCTCTATTTAGATGACATCATCGTGGGCAGTAACTTTGAAATACATCTCAAGAACCTGACCAAGATCCTGCAAAGGCAGCTAACTTGAAGTTGAATGCAAAGAAGTGCCAACTCTTCTGCAATGGGGAGAACTACTTGGGCCACAGTCTCAACATTTGGGGTGGCCTTAGACCTGGAGAAGGCTCGAGCATGGAGAGATTGGTCTCATGGAAGCTGCAAAGTTTCCTGGGCCTATGCAGCTACTATTGTCGGTTCGTGAGGTTTCTCTAACATCGCAAAATCTGGCCACAGACCTGGAGAAGGCTCAGGCAGGGAGAGATTGGCCTTGCTCGAAAGACAAACAAGAACTGCAATGTTTCCTGGGCCTATGCAGTTAATACCGTCGGTTCATCAGAGGTTTCTCCAACTTTGTAAAATCCCTCACTCACTTCATGGAAGAGCACCGGCCATACACATGGCCAGAAGAGGCAGAGAGCACATTCTAGGCTCTAAAGTCAGGGCTCTGCAGTGCTCCCATTTTGGGATTTCCACAACTTGGTGGCAACTTAATTGTTGACACTGATACCAGTGATATCAGCATTGGTGATGTTTTGTCACAGATCTGGGATGGCCAGGAATGGGAATTGGTTACTACTGCAAGACACTCTCCAAAGCAGAAAAGAACACATGTGTTGCCCAGCAAGAGCTTCTGGCAGAAGTGAAGGCACTGGAGCACTTCAATAAGTACCTGTATGTCAGTCAATCCACCTAAGACTGACAATCTGCCCTCACCTACTTGTTAAGTTTCAATAACCTGAAAGGCCAGACCAGTTGGGTCCAGAGGCTGCAAGAGTACAACTTTACATCAGAACATCGAAAAGGAAGGAGCCACACAAATGCAGATGCCATGTCTAGAGTAATGTGGCCTGCAGTAAGGTTGAAGTGAAGGAGCATGCTGCAACTGTGAGTTGTTTCAGCAATACCTCCAGCTGGATGGGATAGTGCAGGGCTCAGAAGGGAGCACCTAGTGGACACCATACTGGAGCCACTCCTCAGATAAGTAGAGATTACTGTGCCGTACTGGGCCCAATGGAACTCACTGAGGATCTTGGATGGGATGCTGTTCAGAATATGGGAATCACCTCAGGTGAAGACCCAGAGAGAGCAGCTGATCCTCCCTCGGACTAAGGTTGCGAAAGTACTGGAGGAAGTACATGCAGGGACTTCAGGAATACATTTGTGACCCAACTGAACCATCAACAAGCTCTGGCAATGGTACTACTGGCTGAAACTGAGAGATGATGGTGCTAATGTCATGTGTGTGCGGCAAGTCGTGTCCCACAGACCAGGAGCCAGGGTCGTATGCAGGAGTACAATGTGGGAGCACCCTTCAAATGCATAGCCATTGACATAGCTGGACCATTCCCTGTGTCCAACAGCAGCAACAGGTATCTGTTGGTCGCCATGGATTACTTCATCAAGTGGCTGGAGGTGCATGCCATTCCTAACCGAGAGCAAAGACCATTGTGATCTGTCTTGTGAAAGAACTATTTTGTCGCTATGAGGTACCAATAGAGCTACACAGTAATCAGGAAACTGTGTAGCTACAACTTCATGAGGGAAACACTGGAGCGATTTGGAGTGCACAAGACATGCACAACACCTCTTCACCCATAGACAGACGGCATGGTTGGGCAGAACATCAAGACTCTACAGAAGAACGTTTGAAAATAGTGTGGCCAATCACAAGGGAGAGACTCTGAAGTGAGGGTGCCACTTTTCTTGTTGGCCTACCACTCTTCAACCCACAACACCACCAGGCTGACACCTTTGGTGTTTGGTCTTTGGCATAGAACTGTGTCTACCATGTAACCTAATGTTTGGGAGTTCTCCTGGGGCAGAACAGCTAGCAGTCAACTACATGAAGCATCTCGTAGACCAACCTCATGACATGCATGACATGACAGTCAAAACATCCAAGTAGTGAGCAATTGGATAAAGACCCATCATGTCTGGCAGGCTAACAGCAGAGGTTTCCAGCAAGGTGATCTGGTGTGACTATATCGCCTACTCGGAGCAAGGGACGCTGTCCCAAGCTTTGACAACTATGGCAGGGGTCATACCTTGTGGTGAAGAGGATAAATGATGTCATCTACCACGTCCAGAGACTACCCTGTGGGAGAAAAAAACTGGTAGTACATTTGGACTGTCTAGTTCGCTGCTCTGAGGAGGGAGAAGTGTGACAGTGCCATCTCCTGCAGTGGTTCTCATTTTTGCCCTGGTATGCGAGTCATGTGTTGGAGACCTTGGGAAGAGTCAACACAGAAGAGTGGCATGAAATACCAGGAACTTTTGGAATGCAAGACTTCTCACAAGAGCATGATTCTTCTTCTCTAGCTTTAAGATGATTCCAAAAGCTTTGGTTTCCACAATGTTCTGTGACATCATTTTCTAAGCTAAAAAAGGAGGAAGAATAGTTAGCCGCGGTTGTGTTGTGAATGACTGGAGTGTTAGCGCACAGTGGTTCGCAAGCCATGAATGGCATGCAGCCATAAACTATTTATATGTCAATATTCAAGTTAATTATTTGGAGCAGTTTTTGAGCCAATAAAAACATTTGTTACAGTATTTTCTAAGTAAGGTGGCTTATGTTCTCAAATGCTTTCCTAATGCCAAAATTAAGATGTTCAACCCCATATCTGACCTTAGTCAGAAATTATTCTGCATGAATAGATTCCCATATTCAACCAAAATTGAATTAGACGAGCCTAGTTTTTTTTCCCCCTTTAAAAAATAGTATGCAACTACATAGTCCAAAATTGAATTAGACGAGCCTAGTTTTTTTTCCCCCTTTAAAAAATAGTATGCAACTACATAGTTTTAGTAATTCTTTTTTAATTTGAGATAAATGCTTCTTTACCCTACTTGATATGTGATACTTATAGTGATTCAGTCTTAGAATCAGACTCTCCATAAAAAAGAAACATGTTGTAATCCTATATGTTATCCTCATGTTCATATTAGCTGTGAGAAACACAAATAAACAAACAAACATGCCATGTGGACTGAAATCTCATTCACAATGCAATAGAATGGTATATCAGTCTAATCATAATTATAATACAACAATAAACATCAAAATAAAAGCTGAGTTGTAATTAAATACAAAATTTAAAATAAAACTCAATGTCAGTGTGTAGCTGCATCACTATTGAAAGAGAATAAGATCTGAGTCTCCATCACACGATATCCTGTCAATAATTATATCCACTTTATTTCCCTTTGCAAAACTAAATCCAATTCCCAGTAATAATTTATGAAAGGTGGATCACTTATGGAAATCATCCTAGAATCAATGATAGAATTTAGGACTTTGTCTAATGTTGGCAGTTCGTTATTTATTCCTACAAATAGCACATTTGGCAGTTATCCGATTTTTCTAATTTTAGCTTATGAATGTTTCTCTTCTTCCTTAATGTTTGCAATGTTGTTTACACACACAAACATTCCGCTTGGAAACACCAGTATAATCCGCAGTTTAACAATGTTCTTCACAATTGTAGCTGGATTCTCCTGAACTAATTTGCTGAAAACATTTAGCCCAATTCTATTCTTGCTGATTTGACGACTTTCACCACACTAACAGCGCTTGCAGCAGCACTATGTTTATTGTCCTACTGACTACTCATCAATATTGTATGAATGCAGAAGAGAGGTGAGCAACACCAAACAGAATTAAACCTAACCTTAAGTTCTATTATTCCTATGTTTTACTATTTTATATTATCAAAAGCTTTGCACTATGTTTAATTAAAAATTCTTCTTGAAATCTACAGACAATCACATGTATTTAAGGTACTATATGTTACGGAGTGATTTTGTTTCATTCAGGTCACACACTAGTTAATGATGTCATGTGTTTACCTAAAGTTTGGTTCTCAGAGTGAAGTGACAGAAGTTTAATTTGGTATAATTCCTCTCTATTCACTCGACAAACATCCATCTGTGTTAAGGTTCCTGACTTGGATAACAGCCCAGAATGAGAATTAACATATATCACTGACAGACTATGAGCCACAGGAAGTATTTTCTTATTGAAGTAGTACTTAAAATGTTACATGTGGAAGATTCTGGTTACAAAATTTCTTATATTTTTTCAAGTGACACAAAAAAAATATTTAAATCATCAAAATAATGACAATGCTACTGAAAATATGGTTTACAGTACTTCAGCTACCAAAATTCAAGGTAAATGTAGTCCTAAATATCAATGTTTCAGACACACAAAACACTATGTTGAAATTCCTAGCCATAGAAATATAAAAAAAATGCCTACAAGAAGCTGCAGTGTGCCTGAAAAATAATGTTATTGAAACAAGATACTGCAAAATGCATGGTATTTAACATCCAGAATGATGTGAAAAAAGATATCAGATACTAGGTATCAGTTTAGTTGGACTACTGTTTCTTCTTCTTCTTCTTCTTCTTCTTCTTCTTCTTCTTCTTCTTCTTCTAAAGCTATGAGTTAAGATGTCCTTAAATTATGAGAAATTTAGTTTTGAAGTGAGGAGGAGTTTGATTTCATGATTAGTTTACTTGAGCAGCATTTGAAAATGAACTTCCTGGTCATTTTAATGCCCCTGCAGGAGATGGGAGTAAGTGAATTAATAAGAAATATTTAACAGCTTCCAAAGCATAAAGAAACTATGCCTCTAAAATTGTCTGTAAAAACAAAAATGAAATACACTCTTATCAATTGGTTTTCTTTAAAAATGTTATTTGGCAGAAAACAGTTTTGCTAAAAATTTGGGTAATGTTGCTGTACAGTGTTACCTGTCATGGTGATGTACAAGCTAAGATTTTAGGGAGTTGTTATCTAAAGTTGCACATTTTCAACATCCACCCTTAGGAAGATAATTTGGATATTCTTTAGATTATGTCCTGCAAGAATTTTTGTCCAACACACAAGAGCCATGCATGGTGCATGAAGGTTGACAGAAACAACCGAAGTTGCCATGTAATTTCAGCACTGCAAACATCGCTTTTCGTATATGCATTTAGTGCCAACCTCTGCATTAATACCCCAATAATCTGTTTTGCAGCTGTTTGCAATTCTACATATGCCTACCACATGTACCATTGTTAGAAAGGAAGCAGCTTATTGTTGAACCTGAAAATGAATATGCTACCTGGCCTCTGGTAGTCTGTATATAAAGTTAGTAGGTGGAAGTTGTGTCCGACAACAATAACTAGGCTCATAAGTTTTGTTGATCTTGCACCTTTGTGTGACAACGTGGAAGAATGCATGCATTTCCTCAATGATGAAAGTCTGCTAAAAAACCAAATGTTATGTCGAGAGTGCAATTCTGTCCTACATCCAGTGACAAAACGGGATCGGACACACAAAATATTTTCCCGCAGGAGAGGGCACGCTGAACAATTTTTGAAGTCCATAGCAAAATGCACTTGGTTCAAAAATTCAAGATTACCACCTGCCCAAATACTCCTTGCCTACATACAGTTTTGTAAGTCAATTATCACATAGGCAAACTGTTGTCAAAGTTCTCGAGGAGACAGCAATGTTAGCCATGCAACAATTGCTGACTGGTTTAGCTATTGCTAGGAGGTATGTATCTCTTCAATGAATGACAAATACATAAACAGGGGTAAAATAGGCAGTGCTAGCCATGTTGTTCAAATCGAGTGCAAAATTGGTAGGAGGAAATACCATTGCGACCACATTATGGAAGGAAACTGGATCCTCGGAACAATCAACACTGTCAGCAATGGGAGTGAATGACAGTATGCCCCAACAATAGGAGAGATGGTGCAACACTTTCTGCATTAATTGGGGAGCATATGGAATTCAGTGGCACAATTCATACCGATTGCAGGGGCAAATAAAACAGGTTAATGGCTGGGGATTTTGCCGCGCACTTAACGTGAACCACGGCATGGACCCAGTAACAAATGTCCACACCAACAATATTGAGTCGCACTGGCAATCACACCGGCATTGCCTATCCAGGAGTGGAATCAGAAAAAACCAAATGGACGTACATTTAGCTGAGTACCTGTGGCGATAAGACACAAAAATATATCAGCTGACCCCTTTCAAGAACTAACCAAAAGATATTCAAATGTTTTACAGGTAGGTTAATTCACCAGTTTAAATATGTAGAAAATAGTTAAGATAGGTAATAGTTTTGTATAATTAAAATAAAGAGACCATGACAATAGTTGCAGCAAATTGGTGTTTAGTGTGTCGGCAACAAAAACTAGTGTGACTGCAGCAGCAATATTGGCAGCATTAAAAGTTGTCTGCTGCTGATCTCGGCACATGCTCAGTAAGTACCTTTGGAGTTAGAGTTTATTCAGGAAAAAATTTTGCAGGACATAATCTAAAGTTTGTCCTCTGTGATGTATGTGAAGCATATGAAGTATTGTTTCTGTATCAAAGGAGATTCTGAATATTTAATGAAAGCTATCTTAAGTATTTTATTCTTAAGTATTTTTAATTTACCAATTTCTTTTAAATAATTATCTGTTATTAAGAAAAAAAAAATATGTACAATTGGACATTCCAATAAATATCAGCCTAGATTTGATGTTTGGCTTTCTATACTATACACATACAGTAAGTAGTGGAAGTATATTCCACCCAAAAACTTGATTCCAAATTTCAACAGAAGTATACTATGTTTTTAAGTCTCTAAACCAACCCCCCCCCCACACACACACACACATACACAAAATTATTGGCAATAGGATGACACTACTATTTCTCCATCCTTGATAAATGCACTAATATTTTCCAAAATACTTGATATTCACTATGTAAGAAACCATAAAAGTGTTCACTTCACTATGTTCTTGTAGTTAGTTTTTTGTATATAAATGCATGTTATGATCTTGAATGAGTACTGTGTACTATCTTGTTTGATATGGCTGATGCTATAATTGCATATAGATAAGACTCATTTTGCTAATCATTTTCAGGTGTTGTGGCACGTTCTGATAGCAATTGGAAACACGTACATTGCTTTTTGAATAGAAGTTCTATTAAATATTCTGTGTATTATTGTAATATGCTTCATTAAATTTATTGTATTGTGAGACTTACCAAGCGCAAAAATATCTTTCTGCATATTTTATACACTGCTCTGTTTATCAATACTATCTACTTCAAAATAGCTCCATACTTTATTGAATATCGCTGTTGTACATTCATAACATAAAATGATTATGGAAATTAGTTGCAACATATACTTCTAAGCTATACTCATGATCTGAATTTCACTTGCTTAAACATACACAGATGAAAAGAAAGAAATATTTCCAAATGTTATTTTATCTCATATCTTAAGTTCTCATTTGCTTCACTGAGTTTACAGATTTTGGTCACAGGAGTAGGTAACCGTAATGACTGAGAGTGAGTGACCAAGGCAGGCTATTGCAGAAATATTATATAGTGCTTTAATCCATATCAACAATGCCCATACCACCACTCCTCCATCGTTTTGCAGTTTTTCATTTAGACACAAAAGTCTATGGAATGTTGTATTCATTCACCCACAGAGGATGCAGCCACTGCCTATTAAGAACTATAGTCCATTAACTCTTGGGGGAATGTGCAAGGCATTAAGGCAAAGTCTCGACATATTATCTAGCTAAATTGGCACAGGAGCTTTATAGAGTGCAAAACTGTAACATTTCAAAGTATTATATGTTTATCTCAAAGTTTTAGACATACTTCAATGCCAAAGAGTATTAAGAGTACTCAGGTACTATCCCTAATTTTTAGAAAAGGTCCATATATGTGAACAGTATAACTCAAAAATGAAAAGCTGGTTAATAATCAAACTTGGTATTTAAGTTCTCCATCTTGTAAAGATCTTCAAGAAAATCCCCACTCTAATTTACCTTTTTATGAAACATTTTTCTGTATCTTTTATTTCCTCAAAAATGGTTCAGCAGTTTTTATCAAAATACCATATATTTAAGCTATTTTCATGAAACATAAAAGGCATACTTTGAATTTTCTGGGAATAGCTTCTCAAGGCCACTTTATTCTAAACAGTTATATTATAATTGGTAAACTAGAAAAGATAAGACTAAAATCTTACTACATACACATAAAAATGTAGATTTCATTAAAACATGAGATGAGATATGTGAATTAGGTTTTATATGATGTTAGCCATCTTGGAGATGGTTTGAATCTTCAGATACTATGTACTTTTCTAACTGCTAATTCTATTCTTTTCTTTCTTTTTCCTTTTTCATGTTCATGCAAAGAGAACACGATTTCAAAGCCATTACATAGTGACCTGTTTTGCAAAGATTTGACTATTTCTTAAGCTTATTGTATTCCTCTTAACCTGTAACAAAATAAGTAAATGAGCAATGAAGGTCTGTCGGATTTACAAAAAATATTAACAAGCTTTTGTAAGAATAGTTTATATAAGAGTGAGAATGAGTAGAGAAGACCCTGCGAATATGAAACATCAGAATTTTTAATGGCCTGTCATCAAATATTACAAAGACACTACTTAGCTGGAGAAGTATGGCAAAGTAACCTAAATAAAGGGCATGCAGCCTACGAGAGGTTGCTGAAAAAAAAAAAAGAAAAGGGGAAAAAAAGAAAAAGAAGAAGAAAAGGGAAAAAAAAAAAAAAAAAAGGCTGATGCCACAGGTCAGGAGGGTCAAAGTCCTAACTTGAGTCACCAAGGTGTATAACCAGGGAAATCGCCACACAATTTATATACAAAAGAGGCTAGCATTTTGACCCACTGTCATATCACATATTAATATTGAAAATAGATCATTGCAATGAGTTTGATCACCTTCCTTGTCTGCCATAATCATTGATTACCAACAACCAATAACTTAGATGCATCCTAAATGTTATATTAAGCACTGAACCATGCTTTGGACATAATTTATGTGATGTAAACACTACAAATTGCTGCACTGTAATATTATGAAGAACAACTTACAGCTGGATTTTAGTATGACTTCATGTAGTTACCTAAGCAAACAATTACACATCTTGGTTTTTTTCTATACAGATCTTCTTCCACTAAAAATAAAACACTACACAGACTATGCTTACACCAAAAAGGAAAAATCATTCAAATTTATAGTTAAATGAGAAACTAATATCTAATAATTCATAACCTAATGACCCAATAATAAATAATGATAAAGTAATTAAATGCTTGTATAATAGCTAATATAAGTAATACAGTAACCCAATTATAGAGGCATTAGTGTCTTATTGGTGATAGGACAAGTGTTAACAGGCGTGCTAGCAATGTGATTAAAAGAGTGAAAAAAAAAGCTGTCGGAATTCCAAGGGGGAGTTAAGAAAGGGAAATGCATGGTAGACAGAATTTTTACTTTCTCTACATGTACTAAGTACATAGTGTATAGAGAAGATGTATTGCACCCAAAAATTTGATGTTGAGATTTCAATGGAAAGAAAATCCCCCCCCCCATCCTAAACTACCCTTTATATGGAGAAATTTTTGAAAATTTTGACTTTCTAAAAAATGCCTCTAACAATTTTGATTAAAATACTGTATATTAAAGCTATTTACACCACAAATAAAATGTATATCTTGAATTTTCTGGAAGTAGCTTAAGATCTGTTCATTCTGGATGAATTTTGCTGAATTTTGCATAACTGGTAAACCATAAGAGATAGACGAAAACGTACTATACAAAATATGTAGATCTGATTAAAATACACAATTTATGTTATATATATTTTGTTGTAGAGTTGACCTTTTCCGAGGTATTGCTGCTTATTGGTTTCAATTTTAAACTAGGTATCTTCTCAGAGCGGGTCACTTTTCGTTTCATCTCTCTTTTGTTTTTCTGGAAATGCAAAGCGAACTGAACCTCAAATGTTCACATATGTTCACATTATTAAAATAAATTGACTATTGCTTTGGCCTAGTGCATTCCCTCATTTACCTTTTACTAACGAGGAAGCAAGTAATAACATCATTTCTGCTAACATTTATCTCAATTAGCATGAAACAGATAAAGGAATAATCTTTTGTAGGAATAGCTTGTTTGTACAACAGGTAGAGAAAGTATGTGAATGGAACACATCTGATTTCTAAATTAAGAACAATTATAATTATAAATAAATACCAAAGTAATGAAAGGTGAAATGAGAAAAAGACTTTGACACTATTAATAAAGATGCACTATGAAACGAAGAGAGCAAAAGGAAGTGAATGCAAAGTTTAGAGAACTAATGCAGAGGCTGTACTCAGACATGTTTTATATTAGGTTTGCAAGCAATAAAGTAACAGACCAATTACTTAAGCCAACTAGATTGTAAATTGAGCCCTTGTTTCAATTTATTCACATATGACATATTGAAAGAAATACAGAGGGGAAAACATATACTGTTCATCAATCAATATTAAGGATATTCCAGACCTGCTTTTTGCAGATGATCTGGTAGCAGCAGTAGCAGCAACTACAAGTGGTGGTTTAAGAAAAGCAATTGAAGAACCAAATTATACTGCAAAGAAGGGGGTTTAAAGACAGATAAAAGGAAATCCAAGATTATGGTCTGTACAAAAGGGAACAAACTTAGCAGAGATGAGAAATGGTGGTTAGAGGGATGCAAAATTGAAGTGGTAAATAAATTTGATTAACTGGTGGTAAGGCTTAAATAACACCAGGAAGAGGACAGAGCAAAGGAAATATGCATAGCAAAGGGGAAATTACCTAGTAATAACCTGTCTGAAGAAAATACCAAGTATGAGTGTGAACTAGTTGCAGGAAAAAAACCCACACCACACCCAGAGAGCGAGAGGGAGGGAGGGGGGAGAGAGAGAGTTGAATTGAGAGTGATGCGTGCAACTGAAATATGGGGGCCAGAAAAGGCAGGAGGGTATAGATCAGATTTGCAGAAGAGTCTGTAAAATGAAACTGGAATTACCAAGAGCAACTCCAAATGGAGTAACCTTAGCTGAACTGGGAAGAGTAGGCAGGAAAGGCCTAGTAGTAAAACATATAGGGAAATACTGGCATAGAGTCCAAGAATTAGAAGAAGAAATATTGTCAAAGACTGACTTAGGACACAAGAGCATGCCCACCTCTGTAGTTTGGTGGCGGCATGTCTGCCTCACATTCAATAGCTCCCGCTTTCAAATTTCAGTTAGAGTGAGTAACCTGGAACTGCTTTTTTCTAGCATTTTCCCTTATTCTGAGAAGACAAATGTTGAGTAACTAAATTCTATTGACCTCGGGCTCATTTGAGCATCATTTCTGCCATTTCATTCATCATCCAATATGAACGACCAAGCTAAAGGCGTTAAACTACAGAGAGAAAGAGAGTGCAAACTGGGACATAAGTTGGTTATCTCGACTAAAGGAAATTGTGCAAGAAATCAGAATGGAAGGGCTTGTGGATGGCAAATAAATAGATTAAGTTTATGGAGTAAGCAATAAAAAATATTATTGCAAACAGGGAATATATGGGAGTTTAAGCGGCAAAGAGCTCTCTGATATGTTATAGGAGTTTAAGAAATACTGGGGTAGGGAGAAAAACAATAATATGTGTGTGACAAAATGGAAAGGAGTCTGGCATGAAATAAGAATACTGATTATTGCCAATATAGTGAATAAAAGTGCACCAGTTAATGCACTTGCACATTTGTAATACAACTGCCTTACACAAGTTAAATAGTGGCCTTTACCTGAAATAGTGGCTTATAAATATTGGCTACATACATAAATTAAAAATACATATACTGCATGTAATAAATGAATGATAATTTTCAAAATCCTAACTTGCACTAGGAAGACTGTATTTCATTTTTTTTCTTTTTATGTTTTCTGTAACATATTAAGCATACGACAATTAAAGCTAAAAATCAAATTATTTTTCTACACAATACAAATTGATATTAATACTAACCTCTTTGGCCATGTTGCAGTACGGACAATAGGTCTTTGAAAATATCACTACATCACCGCCACTGATCATCTCCTGCACCATCTGTGCCACTGGTCCACTCATGTCCACTGGCTGCTGGCTAAAAAGTGAACCCATTTTATCTATTTAAAATCTGAAAGCAATCAAACCATTTTAAGAAATTGATGTTACAGAAAAATTGGAATTTTTCTCAGGATTCAGAGTTATTTTGAATTTGTGTTACGAGAGGTAACAATTTTACTCTCCCACTGAATATGAGGGGTATCTGAAAATGATTTACAATTCTGTTGTTTTAAAATAGCACTCAATCTACAAGCACATCTTCTCATAGAATGATGAACTGATATTAGTACTCCATGCAGATGCTAAATGACAGTTGTGAACAGAGTGTATAGTGTAAGGGCAGTGCTTGTTTGTCTAGAAGTAGAAAATGTCATGTACAATCCCCACTACCATGGTCAAAGATGGACTGCATGGTTTTTGTGGGAAGGAAGGAGTCCAAACAGCTGATTTTCATACACATATAACTATAGTACATGGTCAAAAAGCTCATGCACAGAAGCCAGTTTACAACTGGGGCATTGGTTTGCTGGTAAAAAAGGAAGAACGCAAATAAGGTGCAAGCAAGAATGTGAGTACTACTTATTCGTCAACATTGAGATTGTGTCTGAATTGATTAATGGCTGATAATGGCTTGACATTCCACTTCAATGAAGTGGAATGTCAAGAGAGGTATTGGCTGCAAAACTATGCACACCATTATTCAATAACATTTGGGTATGCAATAGGTGTGTGCACATTGGGTTCCAGGAGACTTGACACAGGTCCAAAAGGGGAACAGAGTTTTAGTCTGTCGCCAACTGCTGGAATTGAAGGATGATGTTCCAGATATTTTTACAGAAACTGGTGACGAATCATGGTGCCTCTAATGCACACCTGAGAAGAAAGGCCAATCCATGCAATAGAAGGATCCTGGGAGTCCCCTACCCAAGAAGTTGTATCCTGTTCCATTTGCAGATAAGGAGAGGACCTCCATCTTTAGGGGCACTTGTGACATACTACTAATGGACTGGTTTTCCTAAGGAACAACTGTCAACAGCACAGTGTACCGTTACATGACAGATGCAGGATTCAGCAATGGCGACAGTGAAATTGGTTGAAAGAAGCACTCATTCAGCACAAAAATGTGTGGCCACACACCAGCAAAAAACTGGAATGTTGACAAAACTGCAGTTCGTTGTCGTTCCACACCCACCACATTCATTGGATTTTGCTCCATCTCATTATGCTCTATTCTACAACATGAAGGATGTACTGCAAGGTATCAGGATCAGCAACAATGAGGAATTGCAACAGCTGCCCACAAGTGGGTGCGTAGTAGCACCAAAAATATGCTTCCAGATGCAATAATTAGGTTGCCAGGAGCAGTGTAATGAAGTCAGAGTGAAGTAGACTGAGAAGTGTCATATAAATTGATACATGTTCATTAATAAATATGGTATGAAAATCTACTATTGTCAATCATTTGCTTATATTCTAGTAACAAAAGGAAACCAATCTGATCATGCCAGTTAGAGTTATGATCTAGAACAATATCTAAGAACCTTGTCTTATCAAGAGGAGTTAACAGTAAGTAATAGTGTAACATAGAATATCATTCTAGGTAAATGCATTTGAGAAATTTGGTGATAAGCAGCCAAACACAGACTGTGTGTTAATCATCTAAAATTGTCTGTACCTATAGCTGTTTTAAAGAAAGTAGAATAAAAATTACACTTGATGACCAGCTTAAAATGAAATATACACAATCAAAAAAGCAGAAACAGGGGTTATCTCTAAAATGCTTATTAGTGCAGAAAGTTTTCTAAAAAGCAAGAACTGGCCTTTCGAGGACATGGTGAACCAGCAAATTCTATTAATCAAGGCAATTATGTGGAACTGCAGAATATGATCCTCTTTGGGCACAGTATTTACTTAGAAACCTCTACTGTGTTTAAAGGAATTTGTAACTGAATTCAAAATGACATAATTCAAGATATAGTTTTGATAGTTCTATAAAACATGCAACTGTTCCTTTTCTTCAATACAATAGAATTACTGTCAAAGTTGATAAACACTGTGAGAAGAAAAATCACTCAGGATTGTGACGTGGTTAGGGCTATGTTAGAACCCCTCAAAAAATTGATTCAGACCCAATGGAAGATTTCAAATTTATTTTTCTCTTAAACAGATTTGACAAAATATTAATTTTCATTGATGTGTTGTGTAACATACTTCAAAACCAATGTTAATAGAAAAACCAAAAACTTGCCGCTCAAGAGCTGCATTGCATGCTGACTGAGAACAGATTTTTCAATAAACTGTGTCTCAATTAGAAGAGTATTCAAAGAGGAAAATAATGAATATAAACTTCTCCATTCTGAAGTGTTTGATAAAGTTGAAAACTGTTTGGACATAAGATTTTAAGATAATTCTAAATTAAGAATTTTCACTTGTCACTGAAAACTATGCACCAGTTCCACAAAATCAGCTTTTAAAATTTTTTATATACATATGGAAAGTACTTCAATACCATTCAAATGGGTAGAGAACTGGCTGTAATGTACAGTATAAGAGTCTAGAAATAAAGCCATGAATGAACTTGAACTACTGAGCACTGGGGATACTTTACAACATGTGATGCAAGAAAATAAATCAGAAATCCTCCTGCTGATGAAGAGATTAGTCAGGCTGCTAATTTGATACCAGGATCACCAGACAGACTGAGTACTAGTTAATTTGGGGTTATCCCCAGTATAATTACTAAGGTCCTAGGCACAATCAATTAATTGTGGCTAAATATAATCTTGAAGCAGCAGCTGGAGCATTTCAAACCAAAATAAGTTAAGTTTATGGTACTGATATTGCAACACAAAACAAAGATGAACACGAGCAAACAGACGAGGATCTGCAAGATGTGGCTGCATCTTTCTGCCATGGTTTCCTGCTTATACATGATCCAGTATGTGATATACTATTAGCGCTGCTGCATGCTCTGGGTGTTCAGTATCATGAGGCTGGTAGTGATGCATGCATGTCTCCATCCCCTTCATCGGCACTGGGGCTAGCCGTCTCACCTGACTGCACTTCAAAGGCTCCTTGACTTGGCTAAGAGGCCTTGCCAGGATAAGACCTCACTTCTTTCAATCACATGGGTGATGTACACAATACTTTGTGCATGCAATGGTATCATAAAAATCTGATGATATCTATTCATGTTGGCTTGAGATCACTCAATGGGGAATCTCATATTTGTGTGAATGATTAATGTTGCTATATTGGGGTTACTTTGGCTTCCGGTGTAGCCCCCTTCATTTCTTAGACTACTCTCTGTTGATGTTTCGCTGCAACTTGTGTTGAGCTTCTTCCTCAGGCCATTGGAACCGCAAGCCCTGTTGAACTGGGCCCCTTCTCTCTTCTGCTATTGGCTGTTGGTTGGCCAATCTCCTCTAACTCCATCAGTAAGGGTTTCCAAATTGAATTAAGAGGTTTTCCTCCACTCTCTGTTGAGTTTGCTGTTTTCTTTAAAGAGTTCAATGCTCTTTCTTATTATTCTGTGTGTATAATGTCCGCATACTGTTAGAATCTTTACATCATCAAAATCTATGTGATGTCCAGTTTTTTCCATGTGTTCTGCACGGGCAGATTTTTCTGCTTGTAATTGTTTTACATGTGTTTGACGTGCTCATTTCTGTGGGCTTTGATGGATCTGCCAGTCTGTGCAACATATAAGTCCCCACAGTCACAGCTAATTTGGTACACCCCAGGATCTAGTAGAGGTGTGCTTTATCTTTCATAGCTGGTATTTTAGATCATAGTGTCCTGCTTTTTGTGTACCTAACCTTGATGTATTTTATTGATAGCTTAGATATTCTCTCGGACACTTAGTGGATACGTGGTAAGAAAGCTCATTTGTGTTGTTGGGTGTGTTTTTTTTTTTGTTCCTATTTTTTGGCAGTTTGTACTTCTTGTATCGAATATCCATTAGCTCTAAGTATGTAATTTAGGTGTTTGGCTTCCTTGGCCAGATAGTCCAGGTGACAGATGCATTTTGCCCTTTGGTGCAAGATGTCTATCATACCTTCTTTAACTGCTGAGGGGTGGTGCAAGTCGCCTGGTACGCATCTTTCTGTAAGTATATGTTTCCTGTAGACCAAGCAGTGCAAGGTTTAGTTTACTGTATCCTGTTCCACTAGAACGTCAAGAAAGGGTAGCCTGCCATTGTTTTCAAGTTCCATCATGAATTGGATATTCTAGTGTACACTGTTCAGGTGTGCCAGAAATTCATTTATTTTGTGCTCTCAGTGTGGCCAAATGACGAAAGTATCATTCACATATCGTAGCCAAACCTTCAATTCCAGGCACGTAGACATCCAAAATTTAGCTCTACATGCATACCTAATTACAACTTTTGAGGGGTTAGAGTTAGTTATCCAATATCGTCATTTACCAGTAATAGGAGATGAGCCCCAAAGAGTAATGTCAACTTCAAGTTGGGAGATACTCATTATAAGAAGCATCTCATATGCTGAAATTGCAACAGTCTTGTACATGTTAGGAGGAAGTGCAAGAAACCTCTAGTCTAACTTGGGGAGGAATAGGATGCAGACCTCTGATGATCATGCATAACTTATAGTGAGTAGGACATTTTCTTGTGCTGTTACAAAGGTTGATAAGATGAAAGCAACCAGTTCTGTGAATACTCCTTTACTTGAAGCAAAATTAGTTGTTCCTCTTCTTGTCTTGGTAAATTTACTGTTATTTCAACCAACTGATATCTGCGCCATGAATGTGGTTTGGGGTTCAGTGGAAGTTGTGGGAATTGTTTATTTAGCTTTGTATATTGGGAATTACATTGGAAGGTAAAATTTCATTTAATTGAAGATCTACCTGTTAACTTATACTTGGCAAGGGCTTTATTGTCACTAGACTGGTGTTAGATATAGCTTGCCAGCTTGTTTATTTCAAATTTCAAACATCACAAAAGTTTACACACCAGATGCTGGGGGTTCATTTGGACGTTAAAAGTGCCACTGTGGTTCCTGGCGAGTAATGTTGAGGACGGGGAAGCTCATTCACAAGAACTGGTGAACTTAATCCATCTGCACAGTGACCAGAGGAGAATATTCTGTGACTTGATATAGGAATTTTCAGATGTACTTACTGAAGAGTTGGGGTGCACCAATTTAGTGCAATATGAAATTCAATTGCTTGATCCCTCTCCTGTAATGTTAGCTTTGATTGCCATTACAGAGTAATACAGCTTTGAGACTTAATTTTGAAGGATCTATAAACAACTGCCAGTAGTCAGAGATGTAATTAATGTTAAGAGCACTCAATAAGCCACTAACATCACTGCAAAACACTAAATTGCCTTTCTCAGAAAAATATTTCTCAAGATGTTTCCGACGGTCGAAAAAAAAAATGTCACTTTCACATTTTCTGCAAGATTGTTCTATTGTTGCAATCTGAAGACTAACAACTCTGCCTTGGGTTTAGAAAGTTCCAGGTCTCTAACTAAATCATTTAATTCACTGTGGCTAATTTTGTGCTGTTCAGATTTAACAGCAGGTGCAAAGTCAGGATCTGTAGATGTGGATGTTTGTGGATCATGAGGTTCGTCTTCTTCTGAGTCTATGGAACATGATTCAGGGGGTGTTGGAACAGGTACCTCCATCACTATGGGGTACAGTACGAGCAGCAGAATGTATACTGGGGTATACAATAGTCTTCTTTTTATAATCTGTCACACCTCAGAGTAGTGGAACCATACAAAATAGGCAGTTGTCAGTGTGATTTGTTGGCTCCAACCTAATAACTGGAATGGCAAAAGACATCAAACATCTCCTGTGATTCAACCAATACAGAACATTGGTGTAGCAAGTCTTACAACAGATATATGGAACCCAACTCTTTATCTTGTAAGTCACTTGTTGGCAACTCTATCATGGTGGATGAAACCACCTCTACATCATGTGGTTAGCACACTGAAATGAACTCCTAGTGCATAAGTTTAACCACGACTTTTATTTTGTGTTGGTAACATTTGCCTCTGAAAAACAATGCAATACACATGCAACATGCCAGTAAATCGATTACATAGCTGCAGGGTGCATACAGGACTTCTACTGTAAATGCATTTCCCTATGCTATTTGTTCCTTTTCATAATATAAAAATAGAAATTATATATATATATATATATATATATATATATATATATATAGTTACATAATATTGGTTGACTTGTTCTATATACTAAATTCCAGTACATGAACCCATGGATCGCTACTCATCTGGGATAGACTCACTTCTTTATACAGGCACAATACACAGAAGTACTTTACCCAATGTGATACGAAATGAAAATGAAACTAAGCTGTACAATAACACCCTAATAACAGAGTAGGTGCACTATTCATTCTTTCCCTCTGAACCCATGACCAAGATAATCTTCCAGAGACAGCACAAGCCATGGCTATAAATTACCCTATATGTCACACAGTACTATACCTAAAAGTGCTGAAACTTTATAGATGCATCATTTACAAATGAGGAACCAGTGATCATTTAAAAGAACTTGCAGACAACAAGTTGTTTCAAATGCAAAGCCCCCGATATGACCTTAGATGTTAAAGAGGGCTATATAAATGAAATAAAAAATATAATGAACAAGTGTGAATCGTCAATACATGCAATATGCCCCATATATGGAATATTTACCTGTTGCAAGGCATTAAGAAATTCCTCTACAGTATGTGGGGAGTCAGCATGTAGGAATTTCTTTAAATCTTTCTTAAAAATGTTATGTTGGTTAGGATTGCCTATTAGGCTTTGGTATATAACATGGAAGTTGATTATAAATTTGTATTATTGCATAATAGCATCCTAGTGCATAAGTTTAACCACGACTTTTATTTTGTGTTGGTAACATTTGCCTCTGAAAAACAATGCTATCTGGTCTATGCAAATCACTGTGTCTTGTAATCTTGTTGTCATATACATCAAGGTTTGTTGTAAAGTTAGTGTAATTATGTGCAAGATATCGCAAGAAAGAATAATATATGCATTCAACAGCAGGACTAGGAAGTTTTGGGGTTTTAAATAAGGGCCTACATGAACTATGGAACCAATACCACTGATCATTTTTTTTAGTATAAACAATTTACTGCTGTGTGCTGAATTACCCCAGGTTATTCCATATTGCAAATGGGAGTAAAACAAGCAAACTACGTTGTTCTCGAGATATTAAAAGTTTCTTATGGTTTTGGTAGCATAACTTTCATCTTTTTTTTTTTTTTTTTTTGGAAAACTTCCCCAGGTGATCCAAATTTGGAAGTCTTGAAAGCAGATTTGAAAGCTTCTATGTTGTAGGGTGACCAGATCCTGATATGCAAAAAGTAGGACACTATGTTAACAATCTACCCATAACCATAACGGTCTTAAAACTGATTGAAGAAATATTAGAAATATGCATATTAACTATATATTAGGACCTAATTTGCATTAGCTTTGCAGTGTTATACATTTCAAAAAATTTAAGACTAAATATTGAAAGAACTCAACTCATGCTCAAAGATTTATAAGCAAGCAATTATATAACTTAAATAAATAAGGCTTTTCATAAGATTTGATATTATTCTTAAGTGTATGACTCTTGCAATGTTAACACATACAAAACTACTACTTATATTGTTTTATCTTAAAACAAATGGTACAGATAACAAAATACTGAAACACAATTTAATTTTTTTTTAAAGATCCTGCATGCTAATATTTTTCACCATATTTTAAGTCATTGATCACTTTAAACTTTACGTTCTTTGAATGCATAGTATGCAATAACTTACTGTTTTCCAAAATCATAGTGTGGAATACACTATATGTAGTTAAAATTGCATTTTGTTATTAGATGTTTCAGAGTTTCAGTTTTTATCTGAGATATGCTTCTGCTGCTGCAAGCATTTATTCTTTGTGTCCGAAATCCTTATTTGTGAAAAACGTGAAAACGGATGCAGTTGTATTAGTTGATTTATGTTTTGCCGTTTGTAAATGGCATACTGTTTCGGACTTCTGACTATTTTCTACCGAAAAATTTGCCGAATATTTTTGACAATACAGGTACGTCACTGTCTGTCTTTCCCCTTTTGATGAAAGGATACAGAGACTGAAGTTCGGAATTTAAAACAAAATTTCTTCTCGGTGCCATCCCGAAAAAGCGACTGTAACAACACTACGGATAACACAGCCAATCTGTACTGCCAAAATGAATAAATAAGTAACAATGAACAAACCGCAGAGCCGCAGTGCGTAAGAAGAAGTGTTGAAGAAACACGAGCAGATAACATGAATATAGCAGTTGTAAACAAGCACAGTTAAACTTGATTATTGCATGCCGTAAATATATTATCCTTGCAATAAAATTATACAATAAATAAAAACGCTAGAACTAGTGATTTAAAGCTTAAACTCATAACTTAAAATTAAAGTAGGATCTAACAAAAAGGACATATTTGATTTTTCCGCGTGTCATCGCAACCGCCAGGACAGTCCTTAAATAAACAAATAAATAAATAAAGACTGCTGCGAAAATCAGTACGTATGGTCACCCAACTAAATTGCCAAGGTTTTGGCTTCTTGGGATCATTGAGATTTTAGCTTCACAGATCACTCGGCTACACCTTTTCCTCTACATATAAAAAAAATAATTTCTCGGTTACCCTTCGTGGCTTAGGGCACTAAACGTTTATATCAGACCTGAAGCTACAAAGCGACTCTAATGGCACAATGACAAAAGTACCAAACCCGGATCACTTACGGGAGTAAGGCATTTTTCCAGCTGAGTTCTTCTAATATTTGGAGCCCAAGAAATGTGCACCAGTTACTTCACTAATGATATAATTGTTGTAACTTAACATTAATTATAAACAAAATATAATCAAATACAGGAGTATTTGATTATATTTTGTTTATAATTGAATAAAGTTGTCGAGACCTTAATAGCTACAACCAAATTTTGAGTTGCTCGAATGCTCTGAATCTGTTAATTGCTGAGGTGATTTTTCCGACATCATTGGTATTGTTTGCAAAAGCACCATTATTGACTCTACTATAATTAAAAGGCCAGTAATTTATAACTATTACAAAATATAGAGAATCAAGTATATAATCCTATGTGTTATTAACTGCATTTACCTTCAATACTCCTAAAAGAAACACTCTCAACTATTGTCCTATTTCAGCTTCCGACCATGGAACTTTAATTGGCTAAACACAGGAGGGCGAGGTTATAATTAGAAGGGAACTTCCGGTGTGTTGTCAAGGTTCCGCAACAAATATGCTCGAAAGGTACATTTCGAGCGCTGCATATCAAAATTATCTTGTACTGCTGTCAATAGATGTCTCTTTCTACCAGCGTTCAACGGAAGTATAAAAAGGTGTAGTGGTACTAATTGTCATTAATATAGGTACATTGTAGTGTGGACTAAATAAAAGTAAATTCTGAAATAAAATTATAAAGATAGGACTAAAACTCAATTAATTCCATTTATTCACACTTACATAACAGGACTGTGAAACAACAGCCCATACTGGCAGTCTGTTTTCTAGAATGATGTTGGGCATCTTGATGACATGCTTTGAATTTGAAAAAATTATAACGTGGCCGTAAATTCATAACTGTAAAATGGACGATTTTTTTGTTTTGGTAGTGTAAACGCCCGCTTTAACTACTAATGGCACCGCAGGCGGTGACACTGATGATACACGAATGAATATGGATCACCGGTGGAATGCGATGGCGGGGGAAACCGGAGTACCCGGAGAAAACCCGCCCCAGCGCCGTTTTGTCTACCACAAATCTCTGGGATCGAACCCCGGCCGTCTAGGTGAGGGTCGAGTGGTCTAACCATTCGGCCACGGCGCAGCCCAAAAAAAAAAATGGACGAAGCGGTGAGGTTAGCTCATAGCTACAACGGCCGACAGAATATCGAGGGAACTTCTGGTAACACCACACGATATACTAGCCTCCGTTACAGTCACATCTAAGGCTACCGATGACGCGGGTAGAGTCTTATGTGTTCATTTATATTCGTTTGTGAAGTCCCGACCTCGATTATCGCAAAAAGAACTTAAGGTGCATTTTCGTATACTTTGTAACACTGCCCGGACACCGGAATACTTATATCGTATCCGTCAACGTGAAACTAATCTTTGTGACTGTGGCTTACGTAGAAAACTCCATCATTTGTTATTCGCGTGTCCCCGTAAATGGGTCTCTACTACAGAATTACTTGAAAACCTCTGTTAATTTATACCTCCTGGGCCATTGACTATTCAGGCATTACTCCTACCACTTTCTTACAGGATCTGTAAAGTACTCTTTAGATTTACTGTAAAAACAAAGATGAAAATTTAGGATTCCTCTGGTCACCCCTTACATTACGTCACCGTACAATTTGTCAACGTCAAGTTTTGGACGTAGTAGCTCAACGCAAGTTGGCAGTAGCGTCAATAAATAAACCCGACAGAAGAAGAATTCTAAAATGCACAGAAAGAAAAAATTGCCTTTTGAGGCTGTCCTCTTACAGGCAGGATTAAGGGAATTAAATTGTTTCATTTCCCGAATTATACTGAAAGTTAAGAAGCTTACAGAACAACGCAGGAATAAAGAATCAGTCATTACCTAACTTGAAACATGCTGCCGCTTGGTTGTAATAATTTTGTGAAAAAACACTTTAATAACTGTTTCATATTCTCTCACGAAGAAAAATAATTCACTACAAAATTAGCTATTGTGTACACTACACACATAATTCTTAACGAAATAATGTCAAATTTGAATCAATATGTGTATCTTAACCACAACCACCAACTTTGCCTCTTTTTCCTGGAGCGTTTACTTAACACACGTTATATAACTTACACTAACCACATACTGCATTGCAGACTCTTATGACTAATTTACTGTTTACCTGTCATCTTGTAACTAAATGTGTGTTGGCATTTCAGTATAAGCTTGTATACATTTACATTCAATCCACATTATTATTTATATTTACAATATCTTTCTTGCATTAAACAATCTAAATCATATTATGAAATGCTGACGAATGATATACAAACATATATTTACACAGTTTTCTGTCTTTGTTTCAAGTTAGCCTAAATGCAGTTGACAAAAATAATGTTTTTAAACAGACTTTTGTCAATGGTGCTATCGATTGCCAGTATACCAGTACCACATGTGTACCAGAATTTCATCATAAGAGATTGTTTTACGTGTAGTAAATTTATAATATGAGGTTGCTTTTAAACACACTTAAAAACCAACAGTCTGGGCTGTTTTAATTTGGCTGCACACAATTTGGGTATCAATTTGTAAACCTCAATGGTTCAGAAATGGTTCTATGCTGTTAACTGATAAATTGAGAGGAAATGCCATCATGAATAAAGAAAGACAACTTTGTGTTGTTTGCTTTGCTTCATCATACGTTACCTACATTGGAAAAACATTAATGTAGAATAAGTGAGGTGAATTGTTAAGGTATGATTACTTAATTTGTTTCCTTAATTTCTTTTGGCAGAATAACAGTAATGAAACTGAGGGGAAAATGCATTCTATATTATTAGCGTATAGATATGTTAAGTGTGGTGGAAATGTTGGTAAACTCACTTGAATTAATTATTTTTAATTGTTTTCATTTCAATAGCATTGCTTTGTTTCTAACGTAGTCAAAGAATCAGCAAATAAATTTAGCTGTATCATGTCATAGGCACCATGTCTGCCCAAAAATTTTGTTACCTAATTAATACCTTAGGGTGAGTTACTTGGTTATGAATTTTTACAACTTTTTTCCTTTATCATGGAGTGACAAATGTTTGTAATAATGTGACAAGCTAATTAATACTTTTGGGCGAGTTGCTTGTATATGAGTTTTTATGTTTGTAATAATGTGGCAAGCTAATTAATACTTTTGGGCGAGTTGCTCGGATATGAATTTTTGTGTTTGTAATAATGTGACAAGCTAATTAATACCTTTGGGCGAGTTGCTTGTATATGAGTTCTTATGAAATAAGAACTGAAGCTTTCCTGGCGACGTATTAATTCAAAATCTTCTCGGGCTTCTAGCCAGGTAAAAACTTGGCTTGACACCAACGTTTCGAAGAAGTGCATCTTCCTCGTCTTCAGGGTGAACTGATGGTTTGAGCTTGCGGAGACTGGTATCTATAAGAGCTGGGATGAAGCTAACATCTGATTGGTTCGCGTGATATTATGGCCAGGCCGCAAGCTCAAACCATCAGTTCACCCTGAAGACGAGGAAGATGCACTTCTTCGAAACGTTGGTGTCAAGCCAAGTTTTTACCTGGCTAGAAGCCCGAGAAGATTTTGAATTAATGAGTTCTTATGTTTGTAATAATGTGGCAAGCTAATTATTACTTTTGGGCGAGTAGCTTGGAAATGAATTGTTGCAAGGTTTGCTATATCAGTTAGTGACAAATGTTTATAACAATCTGGCTAGCTTGGGGTGAGTTGCTTGGAAATGATTTGTTAGAAAGTTTGATTTATCATGCAGTGACACATGTTTTGTAACATTTTTTTTTTTTATTTTTTTTAACCTTCATCATGTCTAAATACCTTTGTAGCAATGATAAGGAATCTCAATCCTTCGGTTTATTCTCATAAAAACATTGCTGAAAATACGTAAATTCCATTTCTTCCTGTTTTGTGCTTTTATCATTATGCAACACATGGCACAAATAGGAATGCATGAATAAGGAACTTCAAAAATATTATGTGGTCTTTGGAACTGAAAAAGGAAAACTTATACATGTGTTAGTAAACTCACATAATAGTTAATAATATTAGATTTGCATATCCTTGTATTATTATTTGTATTGTTACTTTCATTTTAAGTATTACAGTGGCAGCAGTAGGTACGACCTGAAAGCTGAGTGTGACATCTTCCTCCTTAACATATATATAATTTTGATTCCTGTCATTTTTAAAAACAAAAGTCCAGGATGCATAGAATTTTTAGCCATCTTCGAAATAGCCAAACGAAATGCAAAATTTGCACAAACTAGGTCAAACTTATGCATCAATGACATAAATATAACAATCTGAAATAAAATGCTTAAAGAATTCTTGGGTTTATCTCAGAATATATCACAGTAAAATTAGTAACTGTCCTATGCAGAACGTCTGTGTGATTTAAGTTTGTAAACATTGCACAATTTTAAGTAATTGTTTATAAATATAAAACAAGGAATTGTTGCTTTTACTTTACAGCTATTATAGATGCAAATTAATTGGTAGTATGGAACTGATCATTTTCATAATCGAGGTGTTTCTACTCCATTTTTGCCCTGATATTATGAGCAGATATTATTCTTTGATTAATTAACACAATCTTTTATATGTATTCTGAGATGAAACTGCACAAATTATACACACAGCTATTGTTGCATATGGCTTCCAAGCATAATTGAAAATAAATTATTACAATGATGTCAGCTCAGTGCTTTAATAGCCAAGGCTTTTGTGACTCATTGTTATTACCTTAATGTTCAGCTCCTGTATTATTGTGTGGAATGGGCATTTTTCTGTTTTACTTACAAGTGCATTCATCCAATTCTATAAAGACAATATATAGTGGATTTGTACTCCTTTGTTTGCCCTTTCTATTGAATAATAATAATAATAATAATAATAATAATCTTCAGTTTTGTAATGTTACAGACTATAAGCGTCATATCAGATTTATTTTATGCCAGAATTTGTTCCACAGGAGTTATGTGCATTGAAATGAAACTGTTGCAGTTAAAAATCCTTAAATGCAATTGCAAATCCCTCACACTTGGCATAAATGAAATGTGCAGTATTCACACTTTGAGAGTGTAATCGTTCCCTCAGTTGCTTATATGGCATATACCCAGTCGAGTCCTGCAGCTTTTGCTATGCAAAGAGCAGAAATGCCAACTTAGCTGAAGCAGAATATAGTGCATTGCTTAAACTGTAACCACAATAAATTGCGATAGCTACTCAAAAACATGCTTCACTTGACATACAGAATACCAAGCATATGGAAATTTGTCAAACAGCAAGATACATTGGTGTTTTAAATTTTGTTTATAAAACTGTATGTTTTCTTTGTTGATTAACATGCAGAATATTTGGAATCAGAGGAAAATTGTTAGAAACTGAAGAGCCTAGTATTCCTTGTGTTGTAAAGACAAGTAGATTTTAAACAAATGGTGCATTTTACTACTTTCTTATTTTCATTGTGCAGTATATGTTATTTTAATTGTGATAGTTTGCTTTTTCTGTATTTGTGAAAGATACATATTTTAACCAAAGTTATTACAAGAATGCACAAATAGTATGATTGATAAAATTTGTGCCACTAGTTGCTGACATCGTCTCATGTACAAATGTTAAAGGTGCTGATAAAACGTTAATACTATAGGAGAGAATTTAAAATTTGAGGTCCCTCTCTGAGGAACTTTTGTAATCTTATGCAAAAAACGTATATGTGTATACATTGAAATGCAGCTCCTGCTGTTCAAAAGTTTATTCGTTAATACAAGCATTAACATAACACTTTTGTTTTCTTCATGAAACAGGTAGTGTTTTGTTTTTTTTTTTTTGTTTGTTTTTTTTTTTTTTTGTACATAGTTGTTATCCTATCTTCATTTAGAATTTTTATGTGTGCATCTATGCTGTTTTACACTAGTTTTAATGGAATTTATATTGTACTTGCTATGTACAAAAAAATTGCATTACATTTAACCTTTTGGCATCCCTTCCAGTTTTCCCCCACTTACAGAATGCATTCATTCAATGTGAAATTATAATTGCTGTTCTCATATAACAAACAGGATTTTAATTCTACTCAATGAAAGTATAAAACATGTATTTCGGCACAATCCCAATTTCTATAAATACTGTGCTTTTCATCTGATTATAAACAAAAAATCTAATTTGTTGTATACAGCAGAAAAAAGTTCAGTTAAACGTGGATTTCTTCTTGCTGATCATTTTCTTTTCAGGAATTAGCTACCGAACTTCTAAGTCGCATCTCGCGCACAATGAATAATTTACCGCAGTTTTCAATTTCTCACACCTAAATGTTAAATCGGCTATTTGGATATGTTCGGTAAAAATTCATTCGTGCGCGAGATGGGACTTCGAAAGTACTTCGGTAGATAATTCCTGCGTTGAATACGCGAGGGAAGGGAGGGTGCAAAATCGCGCGCTCGGTCGATATAGAGACTGGATACATTATCGACACTATATTAGTTATTCTGTTATCTGATAACATTCTATTTGCTGTGAATCAGGCTAAGCCAGATTCGCTACAAAAATTGGTGTTTTTATTCAGTAGGAATTATAACGCTTTCAGATTCAGATTCAGCTTTCTTTATTCGAAATGTGGCCTGGTGCCGGTACATTTGGGCCCGGCTTACAGGCTTCAAATGTCATGAAATTATAATTTATGTATTCATATAGATAGCCTTTTGGGCTTGCTACAACCCATTCAGTGACCGAGAACAGTTGAGATCAGTATGTTTTATTATTGTTTGGATTTACCAACACATGGCCATGCGAAGCACGTCCCAGTAGGCACGCTCACTTACACTCAAATACATACGCACACACACACGCATTCCACTTACACACGATAGTATACAAATATACACTTCACTATTTACACTATGTACATTTCCGCTGAGCAGCTAGGAAATTCAGTTTTGTTTGACGCCATGTTTGGCGACCTCTGTCGTAGTTGTGGCTGGTCTGGGCGCCGTGTGAGGTGTTTAAGTTAAAACATCCGGATCCTCTGGAAATTAGTACCATATTTATACCAAAATTCGGGGACTTCAACATTCTATCTGCTATAGTTTTTGTCCATTAATTCATATCAAATGGTAATCTTTGATTAAGTTAATTATTACATATAATGAACACAACTAACTACAACTTACAACATATTACTTGTGTTTAGTTTTTCTTGTGTTACTCTATATCTTTGTTGCTTTTTAAATAAATTTAGAAATACACCCGTGCTGCTATCTACATGTGAAGTTCTTGAAATTGTTCCAATTTCTGCAAACAATATGCACGTTGGATAGGTGCAAACTCTGAAATGATTGGTAGTGGCATCTCATGAACATATATCCTACTAAATAGCAGTAATCGGCACTATAGAGTACTACTTGTGCTAATATAAGAATACTCCGGACAAGAAAATGATTTAACCTGGTTCCTACCTAAAACTATAAGTAAGCAACTAAAATAAAACCGTAACCCAAAAGAATCTCTAGTTAATTTTGAATGAATTGATACTATTACCCTGAACCCAAAACTCCAGTTTTGCTTTCTCTACCGTGACATTACAGATTCCAGTTCACTTTTAGGGTGGGACTCTGTCATTGGTCGATTGACCGGCAATATTTTGGCGTCAACATTTGTGACGGCATTTTTCTATCAGCAATTCCATCTGATTTGATAGCAAAGCTGAAATTGATTTTATTAAATGCTGCAAGTGTGAGAATTCGGCAAATAATTTGCAAAATTATCCTTTATTTAGAGTGAGTAGCTTGTGTGTATAATATGACATTCTGCTGCCATTCTGCATTGCATTATGGATTTTTAGATCTTCCGAGATATGGGATATATAAATTAACAATTAAAAAGAAAAAATATTTTTATTGCCTAACAGCTAGTACTCAACAGTCATTTGTGCCATAGTAATTATTAGCAAATCTAACCATTTTCTTACCCCTAAAGTAGGCCTTTGATTGTCCAAGTGTATGTCTGTGTATAACTAATGATAAATTTCAAACTTAGGCAAGTCAACTAAAATCAGAAAATATGCTTAGGAATTAAATTATATAAAATAATTCAGAAAATATTTTTATCCTTTCTATTTTAACTCATGTTCCTTAGAAAGTATTTCATAGTAATGTTTTGTTTTCCTTATCGTTATTTGCTAGAAGACATCAATAAAATAGTGTTTTGTGTGACAGGTGTTACCTTTGTAATATAATTTAGTTTTACGTGTTTGATATAAATATATCAGCTTTTTCCATTTTTAATTATGAAATATTAAGTACATTTTTTAGATTTTTTAAAAAATGAATAAGTGTACCTTTGGCATGTATGTGCTTTTTATATTATACTGAGCTACAGATGATTTTCTAGTAACAGTTAAGCAGGATCATACCTAAGAGCTGCCTTAATTTTTACTTTCTCTACACGTACTATGTGCATAGTGTATAGAGAAGGTATTGTAATTCGCCCAAAAACTCAATACCGAGATTTCACCGGAAATATATGTTTTAGGTTCCCCTGTATTAAAAAAAAAAAAAAAAAAAAAATTTAAAAAATAGGTCTGTGTATGTGTGTGTGTCGGTAAGCTGCTAAAATACCAAACTTTGTATTTAAGTTTAGTATCTACCAGGGATGCAACGCAGAGATTTTGGGAACCCCCATCCCAAACTGCCATTTACATGGAAAATTTTTCGCAATTGTTTATGTTCTCAAAATGGCTCTAACAATTTTGATTAAAATACCATATATTAAAGATATCTATTGCAAAATATCTTGAATTTTCTGGGAATAGCCTCTGATCACCTCTTTATTCTGAATGAATTTTGCTGAATTTTGTGTAAATGGTAAACTGTAAGAGATAGGCAAAAACTTACTACACAAAAAATGTGGATCATTTTAAAACATACAATTTATACATTTTTCCCCTTGTGGAATAGACCATTTCTGAGATATTACTTGCTATTTGTTTCAGATTCAAATTACTTAAAATTTTTCTCACACAGAAAGTTATAAACTCCTGGCCCTGCATAGAAACAGATTTTAATCACATGACAACCAGCTTTTATAGGATCTGACAATGATTTTAGCATAGTGTATTCCCTTATATAGCTTCTACTTACAAGGAAGCAAGTAATTAAGACAATTTATGCTAATGTTTATCTCGATTATCATACAGTAGACAGAAAAATATGTTTTTAATAATAATATGTTACAGCGCTGTAGAGAAAGTCATGTGAATGGAACACATCAGATTTGTTATCCTTCCTCTCACATCAACAAGTTAATACTTGTATGAATATCTTTTTCCATTCAATCACAGACATCTTTCTTAGGATATGTAAACAAATTTGAAGGTTTATACAGTGAGACATTATTCACGTTCGTTAAATGCAAATATTAGTCAACCAAAGCTAAAGCAGTCTACTTTATTAAATGAGTTTATTATAGTTATTAGTTATTACATTACTTGGATTGAATATAAAATATCTGATTAGGATAAATTATGATGAAGTCTTATAACCATTATATTATACTGTCTTTGATGCTGAACCTTTATATATAATGGTTTTCATTTAAACATTCTTTAATCGTGATTAAGATTAATACTTCTCCAAAAAGGGTAGAATTAGTGGAATCGTGTGGTGAAGGTATCTTTCTATGTCAATATTTAATTAATTTAATTACTGCTTTACCTACCACAGAATCAATATCCTAGTTGAGTGGTACTATAAGGGGCCAAATATCATCCATCACTGAAAGATCTATTTGCAATAATTCCGTGTATTTTCAGTTTATTAAAGTTAAAGCTACTGTAGAACACAACAATTCCTAATTAATTTTTACTTTCTGTGGTGAATTATGATCCATTAAAAGTAGAACTTTTGACACATTTTGTTTACAGCACCGGAACATCTGAAACTTCCTTAATAATATATTACATTTTCCATGAATAGAAAATTTGGCTGCAAAAAACAGTGAACACCATCCATATCTTCCCAACACTCAGAAGTTTGAACACATTGTCACAGTGAAGCATTTATTATCTATAGCTTAAATCAATTGATAAGAAGAACTGATATTGTAATTATTCAGCTTAGGAAGCAAAAATGTATGCCTAGGGGGAAAGAATAGAAAGTAAGATAAAAGCATTCTGCTAATTCTGCTATAAGTGTTACATGGATTCTAATGCTCTTTGAAAACAGAATTTAAAACTCTCCAAAGTAGATAAAAATGCATTGGCACTGAGTTTCAAATCCTCCCAATTTGTTATTGTAATCACAATATAAAATAGGCTGATTTAAGTTTCCTTTATTTGCATTTGATTTTTAAAAGTGGAAAGCCACAAGATACAGTTCAAACTTATTAGAATAAAAATGTATAGCAACTTATACACCAGACTGTATTACCGAAAGAAAATACTGTCCCATTTGCATGCTTTGCTAAAAATATATATTTAGCCATACTAATTCCTTGGAATCCTTCTTAGTAGAAACGTTCATGGTGGAAAGGAACTTTGACAGTTTAGAGTTTGTATTTCTGAGCTCTGTTAATCAGCCATTAAGTTCCCAAATTTTCACTGTAATCGTTTAGATAAATGTGATTATGCTTTCATGAAACTTTAAATCTGAAGTGATTCTACCATAGGTTCAACATAATGCATAAGCGCCTTTAAATTTAATGTTTTGTTTTTTATTATTATTATTATTATTATTATTATTATTATTATTATTATTATTATTATTATTATTATTATTATTATTATTATTATTATTATCATCACCATCACCATCACCACCACCACCATCATCATTAATTATTATTATTACCACAAGTCAATGTTTTTTTGGTTCAGAAGCGTGGATCTTCATCTTACTGAGTTGCCCACATTAGTCATCCTCCACTACAAACATAATCATCACATTCACAATGCTGAAGCATTAAAACATAGGGAGTCCGGTGCAAGTTTTTGAAAATGTTTGAAGCAGGATATACTCCTTCACGCGCTTTGGATATCCATAAAGAAGATTTATATCATTTAATTCAAAATCTTCTCGGGCTTCTAGCCAGGTAAAAACTTGGCTTGACACCAACGTTTCGAAGAAGTGCATCTTCCTCGTCTTCAGGGTGAACTGATGGTTTGAGCTTGCGGAGACTGGTATTTATAGAGCTGGGATGAAGCTAACATCTGATTGGTTCGCGTGATATTATGGCTTTTTTTTTGTTAGTGGTGGGGGAAAAGGCTACTGACGCCCTAGTCCCAGGCAAGCCTGGGAGTGTGAGACTCCCCGCCTTGGACTCGAACCAGTGCGGCACTACCCATGAAAAAACTCCACCGGAAGTAGGAGGCCCATGCCTCGCTTGTGCAGTACCGCATTAAGCACCTGCGCATTTCTGGAGAAAATGGAAGCTGCGTGCCAGTGGCAGTAACAGCGAGTGAAGACTGAAGTGCCAGGGGACACACATGACTTGCGCCCTGAGTGCTCCCTGGGGGGGGAGTTGGAGGTGACATAGGTTGTAATTGGAGGTGTATTTATGTTGTAAATGATGTTATATACATATCAGCCTTCATGCCTCGTCAGGAATGGGTTACCTAAAAGAAGGTATATAAGTTCGCCTAGTGGCTTTAACAAGTGTTTTTGCTTACATGTATTCTTGAGTCATGACTTATCTTATATATATATATTTACCGTGAAGGGGAAAAACGCATTCCTGCATTCGACCCCAAGCCTTAGTGCAATGGCTTGAGGGGGATATGTGGAGCTCCCCGCAGAGTGCGGTATATCCACTAAAAAACCCCTCCACGTGTTAATCGTTATATATAGAGTACTTTCGTGCAAACATGCATTAGTCGGGTCCCGCATAGCACCCCGGTTAGTAAGTAAGAACTACTTAGCTGGCATGCATTGCATGCGAGCGCGTTAATGCTACTTACTGGGATTGTCCATGAAACCTGAACAATACCAGTGGATAATCATGCGCTACTTTGTAAGTGTTTTATTCGTTAATGATTATGTTCTATTTCTGCAGGGTGTGCCTGCTTGTCATATTAGGTAAAATGTTATTTGACATGCACTTAAATTTAGTCTTATAGTATATGTTTAGAATGAGTTCCGCTTCTGCGCTGTTGCTTCGGGAGATTTCTCCGTCCGTCAGTGGTTGCGCAGCCGCTCGTTGCTAGTAGCAGTACCGGGCTCATAGGCCTTCGTCATCTCGTTTGCCATGTAGTTGCCAAGGTCGTCTAAGTGATTGACTCCATATTGCAGCTGCCCGAAGTACGCTGCCCGCGTCGATCACAATGGGAGGCCCCTTCCCCCGGTCCGCCTCAGCTGTAGCTGAGGGCTTTAGGGCTCTGCGACGGGCTGGTACTGAAACATATGTGAAGAGAGAAAGAATAAACATATATATATATATAGTTGTGTCTTAGAAGGGGAGAGGTTTTTAGGGAAGGAGGTTTGTAAGGTATTGTTGTATTTCGTCTGGAGTGGTGTCTTGTGTTATAGTTCTGTCGAAAAGTAATAAAGGTCTGTTGTGTTTGTTTGTTTGTGTGTCGTAGTTCCCTAGCGTTTCTATTAAAGGGTTGTGATGTGCACTTAATTTTTGATACGTGTCGTAGGTTAGCTTTTTAATGAATTGTTCGATTGTATGTATTTTGAGTTCTTCGTGGAGTATGTCAGCTGGAGCTGTGTATGGTACCTTAGATACTAAGCGTAGAATTTTATTTTGGAATCTTTGTAAGTTTTTGATGTGGTTTTCGGCGGCATACCCCCATACTTGGGATGCGTAAGTAATTATAGGTCGGATTAATGTTTTGTAAAGTGTGAGTCCCATGTTAAGGCTTAGCTGTGAGCCCATGTTGATGAGTGGGTATAGCCTGACCAATTGGGCATTGGCTTTTCCACGAGTCTGAGTAATATGCTTTTTCCATGTTAGACCTTGATCCATTTTAAGTCCAAGCCAAGTTACCGTATCTGTCCATCCAATATCTTCACCAAATATGGTAAGTGGAGGCAGGCGGTGTCTGGGAAATCTGTGATTGATACGCTTTGTGAATATGATTGCTTGAGTTTTTGGTGCATTTACTTTGATTCGCCATTTGGTAAGCCAGTCCTCTAGGTTATTAAGGGACCTCTGGAGTCTGCTGTGAATGAATTTAGTTTTTTTCTGATTGGGTCATTATGGCGGTGTCGTCCGCATAAATGTATAGTTCTGTATTTTCGATTTTTGGGATGTCATTTATATAGATATTAAATAGTGTTGGCCCGAGTATGCTGCCTTGTGGCACTCCGGCTTTGATTGGGCGTTCGGATGACAGGTGATTGTTTACTCTGGATTGAAATTTTCGATCACTTAGGTAGTTTGCTATGAGTTTAATGAGTGAGTCGTGTATATATATATATATATATATATATATATTAAAGATGACTGAGACATGGGCACGGACTTCGTAGAAAACTATTTATGGCATTTTTTTTACCGTGGAGGGGAAAAATGCATTACGCATTCAACCCCCAGCCGAAGTGCAATGGCTGGGAGGATATGTGGGACTCTCCGCTTCCTCATGCGGCATACCCACTAAAAAACCCCTCCACGTTATAACAGTAGTTTGTTGAGAATCACGTGCCTTTGCGCGGTCCCGCTGATGCACCCGCGTTAGTAGACGAAAGGCAGGAAGCTGCCGCACGTTGTGCGGGAGCGGGTGAAGGGTTATTTCTAGGCTGACAGCCATGGAACCTGACTGCAGCCTAGGGAATAGAGGTGATATTGGTAAGGAAATAAAAGGTGGAAATAGAGGAGAGAATAGGACGTAGATCTTATGGATTATACCTGCTTCGGAATTGCTCCGCGAAGCTCCCAGTAGTCTTCCACTGTGTTGGTGGCCGATGTGCGTGCCCCTCAGCCTGTACAGGAGGAGGAGCCGTGTTGGGTTGCTGTCGTTTTGATTGGAAAAGCTCAGCAGAGTATGCAGCTTGCTGCAGGAGAACCTGCCTCAGAGGCTGCATGAGCGCGTCGATCCTGGTGGACAGATCGGCGGCTGTAGTCTGCTGGCTGGTGGCTGCTGCGGCGTTAGAAGCTTGCAATTCCTGCAGCTTCTGTGTGAGGAGGCTGCATGTCTCTTCCAGAGCAGCTATTCGAGCGCCGACGTTCAGGATCTCCGCGTGGAGGTCCTGAATGGCTTCTCGCGTCGCTGCGTCTGTTGAGAGTGCAGGTGGTGAGGCCTCGGTGGTTGATGTCTGCGGTGGAGTGGTGCGGCGCGCAGGAGGTGGTGAAGAAGTGCTGCTCCTTGGGTAGAGAGGGCCCTGCGCTTGTCCTGTGAAATGTCCGGTGCCACGGCAGGTGGCACAGAACCGGCGGCGACGGCTTATATTGTGCTCAGTGCACTCAGCGGTGGTGTTGGCGGAGCCACAGTAGTGGCACCGCGGCGACGAGGAGCAGGAGTCGGCTGTATGCCCGAAGGCACAACAGCGACGGCAGGGCCGGTAACGTTCCATCTTGCTGGCCTCGACGACCAGGTGTTGCCCTAACAAGGGCAACCCTGACGCCAAGGCAGCGTCGAGGTCCGAACGATCCTGAAGCTCCAGCCTCACAAGTGGTGTAGGTCCCCGGTTGCAAATTATCCTTGTGGCCCTCAAACAAGAAGGCCACTTGGATTTCCCTGCGGCGAGGAGGTGCCGGGTGGAAAGGTCCCTAGGGACCCCCCGTACCACGGCACTGAACAGGGGCGGCGGCGACGTGGAGCTGGGCGGCGGCGGTGTTGGCGATGGCGGCAACTGCGGCAGCAGTTGCGGCGAGGGTGTGGTGGCAGCCGGCGGCGAAGCAGGGCTTGCCGGGACCGGTAGCAACGGAGGTGCTGCCTCCTCGGCGGCTGCCGAGGAAGAGGCGTCGGGTGCTGCCTCCTCGGCGGCTGCCGAGGAAGAGGCGTCGGGTGCTGCCTTAGCAGCGGTGAGTCTGCGCTGTCTCTTCTTGGCCATCTTGACGAGTCGAAGAAGAAGCTCCGTTTCGAAGAAGCTCCGTTTTGATTTATAGCATTTTTTTTTATAGGGGCGGCCCCACACCCGCCGCTCCCGGTGACGATCATCCTTGGAGGCTACATCGTCTCCCCATGCACATGCTGTTAGGCTAGAACATGCGAAGCATTCAAGAGCAAGGGTTGCTTGTTAGTGTAATGCTGTTAGTATTCGGGTTCCGCTGAGCACCCCGGCTAGTGACGGACAGACTTCCTGGCTTGGCGCACACGCGCACAAGCAAGTACGGGAAATTTCTTGGTCTGAGCAGCACCCAGGAATACTGGGTTGTTAGTGTGTTTGAGGTGGTTATGGTATTAGGTTAGTTGGTGAATTACAGACGGACTGACTTGACGTCATTCTTTAAGCTATCATACACACAATAATACTTGAAATTTATACATGCTCTTGGCTACGTGAGACGGACGGACTTGACATTAATACAGTTCATGCATTGAAGTACGGGAATGCCTTGGTGAGGGTGGGTTTAGGTTTGGTTGACGTGTGTGTGTGTGTGTGTGTGTGTGTGTGTGTGTGTGTGTGTGTGTATGTGTGTATGTGTGTAAATAGGAAAATAAAACCTAGAGCTCATATTGATGCAGGACTAAAAATAAACTTGGATCCATATATTGTTGCGAGTCAACTAAAAATTTTAATACCGGTTGGTACGGCAATAATTATTGTAGCTCCTGTAAAATAAGCTCGTGTATCTACATCTATTTTGTGTGTGTGTGTGTGTGTGTGTGTGTGTGTGTGTGTGTGAATACCTGCTTGACGTCATCTGGGCACTGTTAACTTTGAGTTTGTTGCTTGTGACAGCGATGGCTATTCTGGTGTTGGTCTCCTGACCGTTCATCGGGATGCGTTGTGTTGGTTGCTATGCAGGTAGAAAGAGAAGCAGAATTTGTTTAATTAGTCGGGTTCATGAGTCTGTATAGGTGTACAGCTATATCTATGGCTGAGGTGTTACTTGATAGGGATCTATCAAACAGGTGGAGTGGTCTGTGATGTTTATTGTCATCAGTTGTGTAGTTGCCTATTTGTTGTATAAGTGGGTTGTGATGTAGTTTGATGCGGTTGTAGAGGTCGGAGGCCAATTTTTTAATGAATTCTTCGAATGTGTGCATCTCGAGTTCCTCATGTAGCTTTCTTGCCGGTGCGAAATTTGGTAGTTTGGTGGTCAGTCGTAGGATTTTATTTTGGGATTTATTTAGTGATGTGATATGTGTTGGAGCAGCGTATCCCCATACAGGGCAGGCATAGGTTAGTATGGGTCGGATTAGAGTTTTATACAGTGTGAGACCAAGTTTAGGACTGAGGGCACTGTGGCGGTTAATGAGAGGATGTAGTTTGCGTAGTTGATCCTGAGCTTTGTGTCGAATGTCGGCTACGTGGGCTTTCCAGGTTAGACTTTGGTCCATTGTGAGGCCCAAGTATTTTACCTGAGGCAACCAGGAGATGTCTTCGCCAAATAGGTGTAGCGGTCGGAGTGCGTGTGTAGGATATCCGTGTTTGTTTCTTTTTGTGAAGATGATGGCTTGGGACTTTCGGTTGTTTACCTTTATACGCCATTTTTCAAGCCAAGGCTGTAGTGTGGTCAGTGCAATTTGGAGTCTGCTACGAATTAACTTGGGTTTGCCAGATTGGGCTGTGATGCAGGTATCGTCAGCATATAGGGATAGTTGGGTGTTTAGAGTTTTAGGGATGTCGTTTATATAGATGTTGAACAATACGGGTCCAAGTAGGCTGCCCTGGGGGACTCCCGCTCGCATTATATGTGGGTTGGACATGGTGTAGTCCACGGTTGAAACGAATTGCCTATCTCGGAGATAGTTTGCAATCAGTTTGATCATAGTGTCTGGTAGGCGGATGTTAATTAATTTCCGCAGCAGTCCACTATGCCACACTCGATCAAACGCGTTCTCTATGTCGAGCAGTACTGCTCCTGTGGATTTGTTTATGTTGAATCCGTGTGTTATATGTTCAGTATTACGTAGTAGTTGAAGCGTGATAGAATGTTTGGCACGGAAGCCGAACTGCTCATTAATGAGAATATTGTGTCTTTTCAGGAATGCGTTTAGTCGTTTTAGGATAATTTTCTCAAAGAGCTTGCTCAGTGTCTTTAGTAAGCTGATGGGTCGATAGTTTTTAGGGTTAGTTAAGTTTTTATTCTTTTTAGGGAAGTGAAGAATTTTGGCTGTTTTCCAGGCTTCTGGGAAGAACCCGTTGTCAAGAGAGAAATTGAGGATTTGGGTGATTCTTTCCAGTGCTGTATCAGGAAGTTTTTTGAGTATGATGTTAGGTATGTCATCAAGTCCTGGTGCTTTACGATTGTGTAGTATAGCAGTTATTCGGTTAATGTTTTGTGTTTGAGCACGCACCTGCTAGAAAATAAGTCTTGGAAGACTGCAGGTACAGGATTAGGTGTTAAGGCTCTTTAACATCGGTGTCCATGCTGAACTTAATTGTAGGCCAGAATCGCGATTTAGATTATTTGTTTCAGATGAGATGGCTAAAGCTTCTTTTACTCTCCTTTCCCAGTAGTTCGAACACTTTGTCACTATCTTGGTGTTGGTAAAGTTAGCTCTGTGGCTTTGTTCTATACAGTGTTCAGCCAGTCCAGATTTTTCGGGTTGCAAAAGCCTTATTGATCTTTGGTGTTCAGAAACGCGTGTGGCAATAGTGCGTCCTGTTTGGCCAATGTACGCTGCGCTGCATTCGCAAGGAATGTGGTAGACACCAGGTACTCTGAGAGCTAAATTATCTTTAACTGCCCTGACCAAATTTTTGGTTTTAGGTGGTGGCTTATGGATGGTTTTGACATTATATTTGTAGAGTAGTCTACTAATCTTTCCCGAAAGATTGCCGGTAAACGGTATATAGGCTATGGCGGCTGGCTTGTCTTTTTGTTGAGTGTTCTTGCTGGGGTTTCTTTTTCGTCCGGCTCCTTTCAGCGCTGATGTGATGTCCTTGGCTGAATATCCATTTTGTTGGAGTGTGAATTTTAGGTGTTAAAATTCCGTTTGCAGATTATCTGGGCCTGATACAGAAACTGCTCTATGTGCCAATGCTCTATGTTGCCAAGTTTTTACCTGGCTAGAAGCCCGAGAAGATTTTGAATTAATACGTCGCCAGGAAAGCTTCAGTTCTTATTTTAGATTTATATCATGATCATGAAGATGATTATTACCTTACTGCTGATGATAGGGCACATTGTCCAGACATCTCTTGGGTTTACCAGTTGTATTATAGTGTTTTTAAACATAAGTATGGGTCAGGCAGCGGTGCTGAAATGGTAAAACCCTTTGAAACATTTGTTTTAAATTATAATGCTGAAGTGAAGAAAAATTGTGAATCCTATTAGTGTTTGGAAAACAATAATTTTGTTATTGCCATAATGAGTCCCTTGAAGAAGAGGATTTTGAAAACACTAAGGGCAGCTTCTGAAGTTGTTTTTGTGGACTCATCTGGAAATATTGATAGGTTTGGATGCAGAGTATTCTTGCTAATTGTTAACACAAGTGCTGGTGGATTTCTAATAGGCATATTAATAAGCACTTCTGAAAGCGAGGCTATGAAGCACTGATATTGTACAAGATTTTTATTGAACCGGCAATGTTCAATAGAAAGGGGCTTGGAGGGCCTTCAGTTTTTATGACAGATGACTCCACTGCAGAGAGAGAGAGTTGCACTAGCAAAATCATTTCCCAACTCTGTTCTTCTTCTCTGTGTTTTCCATGTGCTACAGGCTAGTTGGCACTACTTATGAAACAGTTCAACTGGAATATCTTTGAAAGATGGCAAGCACTATTTTTCTTCATAAAAAGAATGGTATAGAGAAGCTAAACACTGAGTACCAAGCCTTAGCATCCTCTGGTACCAGCAAACACTATTGTAAATGTATTAATTATGCAGAAACGCTATACAAAAAACATGAAGAATGGCCTTTATGCCATCGAAAATCCACAATACTTAGGGAGCAAAATACCAATAATTTGTGTGAAGCTGCAATGAGAGTTCTTAAACATAAAGCACTCTTGAGAACTAAAGCTTATAATGTTGCCCAACTGTAAGATTTTCTGATGACGTCCCCCATCATATTTGCAACAAAAGCACAAAATGCAAGAAAAGAAACTGATTCCACTGAAAAGTAAACAAATTTCTGATAGCCATTTTGAGGTTACAAACATAAACAACAATCAGATATATTTTGTTGACAGTGAAATTGGCTTATGTAACTCTATATTAGAGCAGTCTGGTGCTTTGTGTAAACATCAGCTACAATTGTTATTAAATATAATAGACAGTTGGCTTTTGTTTTACCAACCAATGAATGTGCAAAAATCAGTTCTATTACATTGCAACTGCCAATGAAAGTACATCTCAAAACTGGTTAAAAGACTTAGCAGTGATTACAGCTTCTAGCTATATGTCACTCCACAACCAGTACTGTTTTACCTTCATGTGTTGAAAATAAATTTGATATACTTAAAAATGAAGAGGTAAATAATGCAGAAGCAATAGAAAACTGCAAATAAAACATTGTAAAAATGAAAAATAAAAGAATTTGAGTCGTTTTTGTAACACAAACATCACTTATTTTTACTTACTGGGGACTGTAGTTAAACAACATATTATACTTTAAATAAATAAAAATTCACTTAACAAAAATCCAGTTTGTTTTATTTTTCACAATTTTAAGTAAGTAGAACATAAAAACTCAGGGTTAGTGGAAATAAGTCAGTGTTTGAACATTAACATAAATCTGGCTTCCCCTTTAAGCTAGGAGGAAAGTATAATTAACTTTTTGCACACTTCTTCATCAATAACTACTATTTCTTGTGTATATATGTGTAGTAAGTAATAAAATAATGTTTTTATTATAACATAGGTACTTTTAAAATCAATTTGCGACAAGGTAGGTCACAATGTGCAGATCTTAAGAAAACTGATAGTTCTATAGATTTTGTAGTTCCAAAGTTAATTTATTTACCATTATGTTCCTGAACAATCAGGCTACATATTTGTCCATTTGATACTTTATAGGCATGTCTCCCAATTATTTCCTTTGTGACTATCTGAAATGTCTTGCATGTAAAATTATTTTAAAAATATAACTATTAGCTTCATGAGAAATCCATCAAACAATACACCCATATGCATAACAAAAATGTGACATTCTGATAGAAACATGATGTAATTAATATCAACTGACCTTGTCCATGTGCAAAGAAAGCTTTAGTAAAGTTACAAGGGTAGGAAAACTGACATGACATGTCATGTAAATGTGCAAATGCAGATGTAGGCTTTAAAATTGCATGACTAGTCCTACATGCCTGTTAAATGCCTGTTATCTACCATTATCTTTTGCAACTTTTTTTTTCTGCATTTGTGTTCAAAATGTATCCCCCTCCTTCTTTAACTATAAGCTGTACAGCTCAGTCCAAATAATAGTTTCATTTCATACTTCAGTTCACCACTCGATGTATGTTCCAATATTTACTTCTTTATAGTTGTCCAAAAGTAGTATCTGGTTGCTGTAGACATAGTCATACAATCATAGTTAAAATAAATACACATTCACATCCCTGTATAGATAGGTAATGTGACAGAATACTATACACAGCAAATACATTATATGTCTTAAATAAAATTAAAAAAAAAGATAAATAAAAAGTAACTGCAATTTCATTTACCATGTGTAGACTAAAAATTCACTAATACTAAAAAAACAAAAAAAAAAAAAAAAAAAAAAAAAAAAAAAAAAAGCAAGTCCTATAATAAAATTTCTAGATACATCTTAAACTGCTTTATGGGAAATAGTTGGATACAATAGGGTAATTTATTAAAGAGCTTAAGACCTGTATATACATAGTGATTTTGAGCTTTGCTCAACCTAAAATATGGCATTTCTAAATTATTGTTGTTTTTAGTGTTATAATTGTGGATAGTGTGCCTGAAAGGTAAGGTTAGGTAGTTAACTTTTATGTATAGTAGACAAGCATATAAAGACAAGGGCAGTTAAAAGTTTGAGTTCTTTAAAATAAGTTTTAATTTTTTTTAGACCTTTAATACAACGAATATCTTTCTTTTGCCACTTGAAGACAGTGTTAGCTCCACTTGCATTATGCCACAGTAAAATTCCATAATACAGATGAGAGTGGAACAATGTATAATACATATTCAACATTTCTTAGTAATTAAACATTTCTTAGTATGTTAATTTCTTAGTAATGTATTCCTAGTAGCTTTACAGTATTTAAATTGCAATTTTCATTTTTAAGAGTGAATACAAATTGTTCTGTTTTTTATCATTAATTGTTAATTAATTCATCTTAAAGCAGGAAGCCGATTTTTGCTTCGTACTCTTTTTTCTTTCCTTCATTTATATGGCTCCTTTAAACATTTAAGGTCATATTGGGGGGGCTTTGCATTAGAAAGAAACACACACATTCATACTTCCAGACTCTGTAGGGGATAGGGAATAATTCTGGTTAAAGAAAAATTCCCCACCCCAGCCGGGAATCGAGGCCTGGACCTCTCTCACATAATCTAATCAAGTTGTATGTTTGGTCGGAATAATATTTAGAGCCAGAACGCAGATTTACCGTATGTTTTAGGTAATATGTTTTCACACGGTAACAGCTATCAATAGAGATGTGCACCTTAACCTTATTTGTAGACATATGACAGTTCTAGGCATTCTGTAAACTAATATTCTAGTTTTCATAAATAACACAACTATGGTGCTAATTGTTTTGAATACGTTTTTTTTTTTTAATTTCTTTGTGCTGATTTCCCACATTTACGACTAGGTTGTTGTTGAGGCTTGTTTATAGACGCGACTGCCAGCCAGAGCGGATAGCTACAGCGTCTCTAATAAGAAGTGGAAAAGAAAAAGATGAAACAAGTATGATGACCGGAAGTGAAGATGGAGAGGATTCCAAATTTCATGCGTGTACGTGTAATAAAACGAAATAAAGCCTTACAAATGGGCGGAGAGAAAGGAACCAGAAGCGAGGGGAGTTGAAACGGGCCAGTTGGAAATATTTGTAGTAACTGAGAGAGAAACTGGTGTGATGCTGCAGCGTGTAAAGGGCACGCAAAAAACGGGTGGTTAATGTCAGCGACGTGCCCGCAGGCACACCTGTCAGAACCACATAGGCGGATTAGATATAAGTAAGCCGGGGTCAGAGCCACATGTAATAAAACGCGAAAATAATAAGAAAAAGCAATTTTCGGTAAGCGCGGAGTGTGTGACAGGAAGGGTACCAAGTGTAGAGAGATAAGTTCCGGTCGGCGTCCGGAAGCTTCCCGGGCTACCGTAACAAGTCAGAGAAAATGTCACATGGAGGTGTTAAAAGATCAGATGTAATATCCGCAGCCGAAGTCGCCGTCCTAGCTGCGGCATCTACAATATCATTACCCTTGATGCCGACATGGCTAGGTATCCAAATGAACGTGAGCTCTGTGGAGCGCGATAAACGGTGAATGAGGTTAAGTATAAGAATTTCTTAAATTTGTTGACGTATCCTCTGAAAGCGACGGGTAAGGGCTAGATGGCTAAGACAATCTGTAAAGATAAGGGCCCGATGTCGAGGGAGGACTGGAGCGTCACAAGGGCCTGATATAGGGCAATAGCTTCAGCAGAATATATAGACGTACACGAGTGTAATCTCCAGGGGCGAGGGGTTCGCGTGGTCCAGCTGTAAATACCGAACTGACTCCATCCGGCGTTTTGGAGCAACCTGTAAAAAGTATCCGCAGCGAAACAGACGGGGTGGATGCAAGGACGGTGATATAAATTCCCACCAAGTCCTGTCAGCGTCAGTGAGTGAGCCCTGAAAAGATGTAGTGTCAATAGTTACTGGGGGGGGGAGGGAATTCCACGGAATCCAGTAGATATACTGGGCGAACCGGTGTCCGGTAAATGTGATCATAGGAAAGAAGCGATGCAAGACACCGGACCAGTGGTAGCGGGATTTCCGCGTCAATCGAATGAGCATCACGGAGAATAGCTAACAGCCGGGTCAGTTTAGGTAAGAGAATGTTACGCTAAGATGTTAATTAATCGGCAATCAGGCGGCAACCAAGAGTAAACTGACGATGCGGAGCATCGTAAGGAGGAAAATAACGTTGGGTGAGGATTAAGGCCGGACGGCCCGGGATATTAAAAATAATATTGAAAAGCTGATAAAAAAAACGAGAATTTCGCCTGGAGGCCCTTCGTAGTCAAGGGTGCCGATAGAAGTCCATACTCTATTTGAGAAAAAATCAACGGGAAAAAAGGCGGAGCAAGACCAATGCCTTAAACAAAAATTGCAACGTCGAGAGAAGAGATTTGTAATCTGCGGTAAAACGGAGATCTTGTTGGAGCAACACACCGAGAAATTTAATAGCTGTGACCGCATGCAGGTCGAGAGTATTGAGGTGGATGGAGACTCTCGGAGGGCGCATCTTACGCTGAAACTTAAGAAAGCGGGTTTTTGTGAGGTTAACGGATAGACCCAGGGTAGCGAGGAAGTCAAGGACGCGTTGACAATTGGATTCAAACATGCGCAACATCGCGTGGGAACACGGCGAGATCAGGTGGTATAATATGATGTCTTCGGCATATTGGAGAACCCGTAAAAAGACCAGCACCTCCGAAACAATATCGCCCACATGGAGTGTATAACATAAAGGGCTAAGGGCGGAACCCTGAATGAGCGCGTGGGAGGTGAAACGGGCGTGGTTGTGTGGGAGGCGGGGAGACAGCGCACAGCGTCGGTTAACATGTAACGCGGTGATGACGCGACAAATCGGGGGAAGAAGTCCGATGGCCCCTAAACGTTGCAGTAACAGATGAAGGGAAACATTGTCGTTCGCAGAGGAAACCTCAACAAAGAGCGCAAGATCGTGTTTGCCGGTACCGAACGCGATGAGGACTTCGGAGAGGAAAGTATATAGAGGGAAGGTAGTACCGTAGCCCTTACGAAAGCCATATTGTGTGCGCGGCCATAAGTGATAGCGCTCCAGGAAGAAGCTGAGACGATCCTGTAGAATTTTCTCAAAATGTTTACGTAGAGTTTGGAGTAGACAAATCGGACGGTAGTCTATCGGGGAATGACCAGAGCGACCTGGTTTTAAAATAGGAAGAATAATGACTTCCTGCCAGGACGATGGGACCGAGGCAGAGTGTAACAGCAGAGTAAAAACCCGTGCCAAAAGTGTGTACCAAGATTCCGGTATTAGCTTCAGAAAGGTATAGGTGAGCTCGTCTGCCCCCGGGGCAGACTTATCAGATTTATTCTGTAATGCTAAACGCGTTTCCGATGGTCTGATAGGCAATAGTAACAGATCCTCGTGATCTATAACCGACACGGTAATCTGCGAATCCGCCGATACGTAATCCGGAGTAATCATACGAAGAAATTGTTCTTGGAGGGCCGGATTCCCCTCTAAAGGCGATAGCTGTCGGGAGAGATAGGAATGTTTATACCAAGCAAGTTGACGCCATAGTTGAGGTACCGGGGTGGGCGATGTAATGGAATTGCAGCAGTTTGCCCAGGCAGCTCGTTTAATACGTCTAAGTTGTCTATGAGTTCAGGCCTCGGTGCGTTTAGCCAAAAAGTAGGCTTCCGCGGTACGAAGATGACGATATCTGGTGTATGCCAAACGTTTTTCTGCAACCAGACGAAAACATTCCGCTGTCCACCAGGGCAGTTTGGGTACTTTAGGAAATGAGGTTTCAACTAGAGGATGAAAAGTATAGCGGTACTCATATAACGCAGACTCCAGCAGGTTGTAAGTAACGGCGGAGTCAGGAATAGCGTCCGTGACGTTCCGCATAGAACGCCGAAAATGTTCTGGATCCAACGCCCCCCGCCGGCAGCGCCGGAAGAGGGCTGGACCCCGACGTCGGATAGACGTATATTGAATAATAAAAGGAAAATGGTCACTCCCCAGCGTGTCGGTATTGCGAGTCACATTCGTATGGGGGGCGATGTCCGGGGTAGCGAAAAACAAGTCAGGAGATGTGTCCGTCTGTCCCAGAGCATCTAGGAGAGTCGTCGTGTGGGAATTCAGCAGAGTCCATTGGGAAGTCGTCTGTAGCAAGGGGTGTCGGTGGCGTTGCAATGGTGATATCTGATGGAAGTTAGCGATGTTGAAATCCCCGCATATGATCTGGTGATGGGACTGAGGAGCCAGGTATCCCTCCCATTCCTGTACAGTAAAGCGTCGACCTGTCGTGTACACCCCTAAAATTGTAAGATCGCCCAGGACCACCCGGTCAGCTTCCAAATGTGGGGGACAGCGAATGTCTGTATCCCAACTGTGGACGGAGAGATTAGTAGCTACACCAATGGCCACGCCCCCATCCGGGGTAGCACGATCATTGCGATAACACTGGTATCCAAGAATACTTAAAGAATGATGCAAATTCAACCGAGTTTCAGTAAGGATAATATGTGGCCTGACCCGCGGTAAAAGGCAATGTAAATCTGGGATTTTACGGTGGAGACTACGTGTATTCCAGTAAAGGAGCTGAAGGTCGTGCATGTCATTAAATCTGTTCTAACTTAGAGATGCAATTGTGTTTTTAGAGATAACAGAGTGTGTAATAGTTAATCTGGAGCCTCCTAAAAGAGTCTATTGAAGAGGATGCGGAGATTCCGGAAATCCTTATCCCGAACGTAGAGGGCCTTTGTGGACTCATAGGAGTGGCACAAACCTCCGCCCGCACGACAGGTCTATGAGTGACAGCAACTGGCACCCCTGAAGGGTGGTCTTTCCCCGTTATCATATCTGGTGTAGTGGCGCTATCGGCATCGGCCATGTGGAGCCCAATGGGCTAAAACCCAATCATTGGGTATAGGTAACTGCGCCTCCATGCATTTACGCTTGGTCTACACAGAAGGAGCCATATAAGAAACTCGTGACTTCGGGGACGGAGCCCCCTGTGTCCCGACTGAGGGGCCTGAGACAACAGGGAAAGCCTTCTCCCCGTGACCAGCAACCTGGCGGTCGGTGATGTGCGCATCACTCCCGCATAGGACGTACGACCTAGTACCACATCTCTAGCTTCGTAGCGTGATACTGGTAGTTCGGCTATTTTAGTCGCGATCTGAGTTTCCAGCTTGTAGGCGGGACATTTATCTAACTTGTCTGCGGCATGAGCCTGCTTACAATTTACAGCGTAGCTGCTCTGATAAGCAGGCCAGCTGCGCATCCAAGTGATCCTGTCCGCACTTCAGACATCGTTTTGTGTTTCGGCAAAATTTTGCCCTATGGTGGAATTTGCCGCAATTTGTACGCACCCTCACCCTTTCGGTGTCCGTGTCCACAGGAAATCTTTGAAAGTATAGATAGATATGTGAAGGCAGTCTTTGTGCCCGGAATGTTATCTTTAGGGTAAGTGTGGGTACATATGTCTTAACCTCATTTTCCTGAGTGCGGCGATTGAAGCGGTGTACATGATGCACATGTAACTGCCCCGTAGCACGCAAATGGGTACTCAATTCCTCCGACGTAATATCTAGATCAATGCCGCGCACCAACCCCATAACAAAAATATTATAATAGGGAATGGAGGAATGCGTATCATGTGATATATCAGTATCCGAGTCCAAAAATTTATTAGCGTAAATATGTGAGGAGAAATGGACTTATAATTGATTATATCCAAATTTATGGTTATAAGTAACACGCTGCGCGTGCTGAAACAGCCCGCACCCAATTTTGAGGGGATGAAAATCCCGGATATTCCTGCTATTACTACGTATAATGACAAAGTAGGGACCAAGATCCGAGGAAAGGTATCTGAGAGGGGGTGGAGGCGACACGCCAGTAAGCATGGCCTGGTCACCAACTCCGGCCCCATTCGACTGTTGAATCGCTACATTATCAGATTGCAAAGTGTAAGTAGTTGGTGTCGATACCAAAAATAACGGCATTGGTGACAATATCGGTCTCCATACCGTCGCTCCATTGGGAATTAGAATGAATCACTATGAGATCCTGCATCTCTAATGCAAGGACCCCCTCGGGGGGCCTAACCCCTCATGAGAGGCCAAAGTCAAAGTATGTTTGAAACACTTTACCTCAAAATCCAACAAGAACGCAAACAATTAAAGCAAATACACACACAAGAATTCCCACACAAGCACAAGTGAAGAACTAGGAGACGCGTCACACACAACCCTAGCTTCCCCCAACCTCCTCTTATCTCTCATGGCTGGCAGCACACCTACGCATAGGTGATAAAGTGTCCATGTTATATTAAGTATTATACCTGTGCCTACTACATGTCACTTTTACCGCATTTGCGCACAGACAAAAAAAATCTGAACATAAGTTGTTTTGCCACTCCCCCTGAGTTCAGTAACCAATAGGAACGGCTCGGATGGTCTAAGTCTAAAATTGAACTGGAATCTGCAATCAAGCTTTTCTATCATGTAAATAGAAGGTAGAGAAGCTATAGCATACCAATATTAAATTTGATAGCGATATTTTAGTTAAAATACACGTTTTAAGGCCCATTGGGTCCTAAATATCACTTTTAGACCAAGGAGCGTGTGTGTGAACGGCATAACTAAAAAACATAAAGGTGGTTAAATATAAACCTTTATGTCTTATGTTCAGCATTTTCCAAGGATGCAATACGAGATCTTTACGAGAATCTGCCGCATCAAACTACCCTTTGTTTGAAAAAATGTTTGGAAGTGTTGATTTTCTCTAAAATAGCTCTAATGATTTTGATTAAATAAATTGTTTAAAGATAAGTTTAATAACAAATAAGATATATACTATGGATTTTTTGAGAATATCGTCTGAAATGCTCTTGTTTTGAATGATTTTGCATAACTGATAACAGACAGTCAAAACTATTCTACAGGAAAAAATATACATTTACGAGATGTAGTTTTATATTGGTTTCAGTTTTACAATTCTCAAATAGGAAACCGTTATCGTTTTTCTCTGTTCTGGCCAAATAAGGAAAACAGAATTTCAAATCCAGCACATGTCCTTCGTGTTTCATCTACATAGTTTGTTGCAGATACGAGAAGTGTGCAGTAAACAAAGTCGGTCGTGCTGTGGTGGCTTTGAATTGCTCTTTTCATGAAAACTAACGAAATAAAGAACCGAAAATAATAGCGATTGGCATTTGAGAAAATTATAAAGTATTTGAAAATTCCAACCAATAACGAAAAACAGATCGGAAATTGCTAATGGGCATCATCCACTGATTTCATTCGTCTCTGAAAATCTAAGTTTTTACAACGGTTAACTAGAGTAAATAAGTACATTTAAAACTACTACTGTTGCTGCTACTTATTTATTTGTTTGTTTATTTGCGACTAGGGCTTACATAACTGGCCATATAGCCTTACCAATGACTATTTATTTGACATTTTCACTTTTTATAAACTGTGTAGTATATGAACCTAATTTTCGAATTTCAAACTGAATTTTACAGAATTTGAAGTATAATCAGTCATAATAAACTCTTAGAACTTGGCTATATCCATTCAGTTTTTTTCGATGGCTTTGAGAATAATGCAGCTTAAAAATAAATTCATTTACCGGTACAATTATTGTTTAAAATTAGCTATGTGGTTGTATTGCAAAGGATTCGCCATTAAATAAATATGCTTTAAGCAATAATTTAAAATGAGAGCGTATGTTCAATATAATATACAACTCTTGTCAGGAATACTGTTGCGTTATTGTCAAGAACTTTATATTCTTATCACATCAAAATTCCGACCTGCTTTTCTTATTCAGATTATACTTTCTTCGCTGCCCTCTTGAAAATATGTTAACTTTCACACTATGTAGAGGGATATACATACTTCCTCGCTTGCGCTTAGCTTCATAAAAACATTTCATTGGCAACGGCTTATACAGTTTCGGTCGAAAGTTTGAGCCATTTGAACCGACGTAGCTGTTCCATGCATTTTATGCAATAGTCATTAGGTAGCATTAGACACTCCATACTTTGTTGTATATGATAGTTCACTCAAAAGAATAAATACACTTTAAATCAGAAATAAGGAACTAAATTGCAGCACCAAGTTAAATATCTCGGCATGCTATAAGATCAGCTCTTAGTATGGCATCAACATGTACAAAAAACAAAAGCAAAAGTAATAGCCAGGACAATCCGACTCTATCCACTACTCAAGTCAGGATGCATATCGATAAAAAGGAAGCTACAACTCTTCAAAACTCTGATTCTATCATTCTACCAATATTGGTTTATGCGGCTCCAGCATGGGCAAATATGGACGATTCAACTTTTAAGTCACTGCAAGTTGCACAAAATAATTTTTTTAAGAATTATTCACGGTGGCGACTAGTCTACCACAACTAAACGTATCCACGAGGACCTGTCTGTGCCTTACTTGCGAGGTTACATTTCACAATATATACAAGATTTCTGCTACCGTCTTCAACTGAGTCCAAATCCAGCAATACGACAACCTGGAAACTACAATTACATAGGATAGAGGTCACCAAATATGGCCTTAAACAACTGATTTTCCTGTTAACAACCTATCTTAAATTTTAGGAAGGGTTTATAAATAGCATTCATTGACTGTGTATGATACCATATATGTATAGTCAGGGACTGCTTGTCGGTTCGATTCTATTAGCATTGTAAGAAGCGTGTTTAAAAAAATAAAAATAATATGACACTATTTATATATGTGTTTTTATGGTCTGCTTGTCAGTTCGATACTATTAACATTGTAAGAAGCATGTAAAAAATCTTCAAACATTACTAATGACATTTGAAGCAATTTACCTTTTCATATAGGCAAAAAAGTCCTACTCAGTACGCGCAAGTAAAGCTTTTCCCTAAATAAAGTTTATATTGTTACGCCTGGCAGAACAAAAGCGACAGTCTATTGGAAGCAATTTATGTTGTTTTTACATACTTCTTACAATGATAACAGTATCTAACTGACAAGCAGTCCCTAACTATACATAAATGGTATCAAAGTTAAAGAATGCTATTTATTAAACCCTCCTAAAATTTAGGACAGGGAATTGGAGGTAAACCCAACTGTGAATTGCTTAGTACTGCCATCTTGCAACAACACGTGCAGCTAAAAAACATCAATCTGCATTAGCGGGAGTTTACAAAATTACTTGGTACTTAAGTAAGAATAGCGTTGACACTCAATGGATTTAAATGGTGACAATTTTTAAACTACAAGTATTCGATTAAAATAACACTGTAACACAAAAGGATGGATTTTAAATAAACCAGTCTTTGCCCTGAACCTAAATATCCAGTTTAGATGTTTATATCACATAGAAGTTAAGTTAAAAAGGCATTGTAGTCCACACAAAAATTCGATTACAATATTTCAGTGGAAATACACTGTTTATATTCTTACCCCTGAGTTTAAAAGAACATTTTTAGAAAGATGTCTCGGCATATGCTTCTGTAAACAGAAAAATTCCAAAAACAAAAAGTTGGTCAAATACCAAGCTTCCTATTTAAGTTACATCTCCGAGGGCTGTGACAACAAGATTTTTCAAGAATGTCCCCCCCAAACTCCGTTTACATGGAAATATTTTGGTAACTTTGTTTTTTTAATGGCTAATAATTTTAACGCCACTTTATGACATTTCCATAATAAATACAATGTATTTACAATCAAATTTGTAGGATTATCCTTCGAAATCCTCTTCATTCCGAATGACTTTTTTTACAACTAGCAAAAGAAAAAAATTTACTAAACAAAAACTATACACATGCGAGATATTCGTTGTTATTGGTTTCAGTTTTCCATTTTTACTTTGTTTAACACACATGCACGTATCTAGTATGTAGAGAAGCTATTGTACTCCACCCTAAATTTCAGTACCGAGATTTCACAGGAAATACATGATTGAAGTTCCTAAATAAAAGTATTTATAGAAAAGAAAAACGCCTGGGTGTGTATAACATAACTCAGAAATGAAATTTTGGTGTATAAATGCAGTATCCTCCAAGAATGCGACGCAAGATACTCCGCAAAATCCCACCCACCCCAAACTACACTTCATCTGGAACATTTATTCGAAATTTTCGATTTTCTAAAAAAAATGGTATTACAGAAGTCGATGAAAACCTCGTATATTAAAGATGTTTACATGGTACATAAAAGGTATATCCTAAATTTCTTGGGAATAACCCCTGAAATTCTCCATATGTTGACGAATTTTGCATAATTGATAAGTCGTAAGAGGTATAGAAAAACTTGCTAAACAAAAATGCAGATCTCGTTAAAACACATACTTTATGTAATTTAAAGTTTTAGTTTGTTTTGTTTTTGCATAGTCTATCATTTCCGATATATTCCTCGTTATTATTGACGATTTTAAAATATATAAGATTGTTCATATGAAACATCATTACCGGAAAATTGAAATATCCTTACTTTACACAAAAGTACCCTACTTTAAATAAATTAAATCTAAAATGACTTAAATATAGCAAATGCAATAAACTGTATTTTTCTTTTCTATATTGAAGAATGTGCTACAGCAGTCTGCGTTTGATGACCTGAGGGTAACTACTGTTAAAAATCATCTTCCTCCAATGGAACTTCTTGGAGGCTTAATAACTCTGGAAGGCCTGAATCGGAGTCCTGTTTATATGTACATATATGCTGAAATTAAATAGCTTTAGCATTTCTCCTGTCACTAGATAGGTACTACACACTTTGTTTGAGACCCTCGCGTCCAGTTTGATTCTCATTAAGGCTGGTACTGTTGAAGAATTCAACCCATTTCTTTTCTTGGAGTTTAATATATCCAACCACGGAGAAAACTCTCTCAACGTCCGCATTTGAATGTAGTACGGCTAAAAATTAAAGCTAAAGCACCTGAATTGTTAAATAACACGTCTTCGTTAAAATTTTGAAACTGACTAATTTTTCTCCAGAACTGAGTAAGTTCTTATTTCACTAACTCATATTTCACATAATGAGAGAAATGGTTGAGGATGGTATTCAAGACTTGCATTGTGCCCAAAGTACTGCCAAGTTACACACAAAAACAATAAGAAGCAGTCTAATAAAACTGAACGCGTTTAAGGTAAAATACTTGAATTTGAAAATTGACGGACTGTGATATTTAATTTCCTGGAGGATTTTTCTGCCGCAATCCCTGCTTTAAACTCATTTAATGGCAACAAACTTGAGGGATGATACGCACATGACATGGCTATCAGAGTTTTTAACAGATATATCTTTCTACCACTAGATCACCACCTTAGTGGATGTATCATACCGTGATATTTAATACCTTCATACTTTCTCGAGCAATGAAATTAAAACAAGTTGATCAGCTAAAGAATAATTTAATTCTGCGACTGTCAACATTGTACAATTATTCATTTTTAAATAGAATTATTTTTTTCTTTATAAAAAAACCCTACGATTTCATTAATCAAAAAAAATCCGCAATCCTACGTGATTTGACATTTCACTGCAATATGAATTTTACCCTATACTTAGCAACACTAACTTATCTTAACAGCGACCAATCATTAACCCACCGCGATATTAGTATTACTTGACCATTGTAGTTAGCGATGGGAGTATTCAAATGTAAAATATCGATGTATCGATTCTTGGATCTTCTAGAATTCTGAACGTTGTATTCGAATCCTTCACTTGGATATGTTCTCGTTTGAAAATGTCCTGAATGCTACATTCAATACCACAATCGGGTTTCGGAGGTGCATGTGCACCGAAAAGAATCGAAATCTCATCTCGAGAATAGCTTTACCTAAATCTGATTGATGCTGGTGCTTAAATTAATTCATTATCTTGGTACTTGGCGGGATAGAGCTGAGGTGTGAGCACCTTGATAAACATCCTACGAGATAATCACCTGGCCAGTAAGGTATATGAGAATATGCTATCAAGTAAATTCATCAACTTTTTGGCATCCCAAAACTAGCGAACGATTCCCATGCAATTATATATATATATATATATATATATATATATATATATATATATATATATATATATATATATATATATATATATATATATATATATACCTGTGTGTGTGATTATATTTTAATTGTATACCCTGTTATAATGGAATGTACAATATGCGATCGGTGAGTGCAATGAATTAACTACGGTAATGTTGCCGTTTAAGGGTCAGTTGACCGCGTAACGCCAGGCAGCCAACCTTTGCATCTGAAAGGTGCAATGTTCAGCGTAATGGAGCATATATAAGTTGGTATTGCGAAAAGGAGGGAAGACAGTGCAGTCATATGGGTAGTGTTGAAAGCATTAAATTTGCAATTAACAGTATATGCCTTAGGAAGCGTAACCATAGCATGGCTGGGAAACCCAGAAATATACAATGACGCAGCGCAATCAAAGGAAGGTAGGGGAAACGCCGAAATATGCAATTATATGCGTCAGGGAGCGCATATACTGTTGGCAGTAATGAATCGTTGTTTTCCTCACCCATAAGAAGGAGGGAAACGTCGTAGTCACGCACGAATTTACAATGGCAAATAGAGGTAATGACAGAATTGTGCCAGAAGCAGATATTATGGCAGTGGATGCAATTCTGCAAAAAGAGTGGAAGCTTGAGGATCTTTGCAGCGAGCTATCTAATGCTGTGCTTGCTATGATGTGGTACTTCGGCGTCTATTGCAAAAAAGGCAAGATGTGTATGATGCCAGAAACCATGTCGTCTTCAGGCATACGTAAAGAGCCCAGAAGGTAAGCATTGGTATAGCTGCCATTACCAATTGCGTTGAACTGTGTGGTATGATTCATTTTTTGAGTGCATTCATCTGGCGCTAAAGCAGATTTTGGTATTTGTATACTGCTGGGCGTGTGATTTCTTGCAGTATCAGAGTGCCCACGAAGCCAGCGTTGGTGGCTGGCATACGTCAGTGAACTGGGTCAATTGTGGCCGTGAGGAATGACAAATTTATTGGGAGAGGCACGCCTCAAAAATTGGTGGTATGGATGAAAATGGTGTTCCTCTCATCGTCGAAATCGACGAATCGAAGTATTTCCACCGGAAGTACCACCGAGGAGACAATGAGAGAAGGACACTGGGTCTTCGGTGGTGTAGAAAGAAGATCTGCAAGATGCTTCTTGGTGGAAGTACCAGACAGGAGGGCCCAAACGCTGGAAGCGCTAATCCAGCAATTCATAATACCGGGTTCCCACATCTTCTCTGATGGCTGGGCAACATATGTCAATTTGGAGAACATAAACAATGGTGTTTATATGCATTCAGTTGTTCTCCACAATGAGAACTTTGTCAATCTTCACAACCCCGACATGCACACACAGAAGGCGGAAAATATGTGGATGCGCTCCAAGAACAGGCGCCGAAGACAATTTGGTACCTCCAGAGACCTATTTGCGCCGTATCTTCATGAATTGATGTACAGATGCGGCTGCTCAAATCGGAGAGTGTTCCAGAGGTTTCTCGTGACACTCTCCGAAAACTATCCTCCAGTTTAAATTATTCTATTTTCCTTCAAAACAACCTGCATCCTTCTTCCCTCACAAAGTAACATTCATGCTTCTACCGAATATCTCCTACTGTTCTCCACCTCTTTCACATTTCCTTCAATGACAAAACAGCCTTTTTTAAGACTACCAATGACATAACTAAACAGCAAGTAGATCTGTTTGGGCTGACAGTTACTCTTACAACTAATAATAATTATAATAACACTCACTATCATGATCATCATATTACCACCAATAATAATAATAAGAAGAAGAATGTTACTAACGACAATAATATTAAAATTAATAATAATAATAATAATAATAGATAATTTTATTTACTAATAATGCTCCTGTTTCCGTTAAAAAGAAACAATGGTATGGATATCTTCTTATTTAGCAATATATTTGTGCATTAAATTTCTCCATTTAACCCAAAATATTACTTGATCAAACGTACTAAGAGCAATTGCAGTGTGATGTAGGTGGGGTTATCTTTTTGTTTTGATGAAATCGCCTTTAGTTATCTCATATACCACATAACCTCAAATAACCAACATCTGCAATTGTAATTGTGTATGATGGATACCGTCGTCTGCTAGCATTGCCACGCTCTTCAACCACGTCACATACGCGCCATTATGCAGCATATAACCGTGATACTACTGCCATCTTGCGGCTGTTAACCGGTTGCATTCCTTTGGCACTGTGTGCTCAGTTCTACAGCGGGTTTTCAATTTCTAAAGTAGGTATGGGTTTGCGGCATTACACGGCCAACTGACCGTTAAACGGTAACATTATCGATTATTATGCAAGTGGTCAATAATAATAATTTGTTTCTTATACTACCACTAGTGCACTTTAGTAGCTGCCAAGTTTCCAATTCAACAATTATAATATGTATGCCTCAATCAGTAATTTTGAATGTATGGCAACAAAGGTTCGCAACAAGATGCCTCCAGGTGTATTACATGAGTTAAGATATGTTTTAACCGTTAATCTACGACAGCGGGTTTACTTCCTTTCGATAAGAAACGACACTAATGATTATTAAGCCCGGAAAACATCATCCTGCCACCGCCGGGTTTGAACCAGCGACCTTGGGAACCACAGACTAGCATGCTAATTACGTAATACTAATACAAAAATATTTGTTACGTTATACATATAAGCACGCGCGCCCCTACACATACTCACACACACACACACACACACACACACACACACACACACACACACACACACACACACACACACACGAAATGCTACATTCCTGAGCAAGGTTGTTTTGTGAACCAAGTGTTTGTATTTCCATAATCTTAGAATTTATGATACCAAATATTCCGACTTTTTCGTACAGAATCTGGCAAATATATTGCCTAATAATATAATATTTATATTTCAATCGTAACTCTTGAAGATAATTTTTATCGACAAATAATAATCAAATTAATATACTAAATTTCTGAGCATTTTGTATTCATTTTAATTGAAGAAACAATAAACATATGAATGAAAGGGCACAACACACAGTGAGAACATCACTGGAGTGACGATAACGTAACATCCGAGAACTTGCTAATGAATAGGCTGATTTCGAGACCTTGTACGCGTGTGAAGGTTTCGATTCTTGAAATCATTCGATTCTGCCCATCACTTATTGTTGTAACAATCCGGAAAGTAGAAATGGGCTGAATTGAAGCCCGCAGTCGAGACTGTCGAATCCATCGACTCCGAACACTGATGTCGACTCTCTTGCGAAGTCTTGCTTTCGCTCTGACGTCATTGAACGCACAGCACATTCCTGCTTTAAACAAACACGGTACCTCAGTCAACTCAACCTTGGTCATGTTGAGCAAACGATCTGTGGTATGGGACCATTTTCAGTAACCGAAGCTAGTTTACGTCCGTTAACTGATGAGATCATAACGCATGGTGAATGAACGAAACGGTTGAAATTTGAATAATGCTCAAAATGGGCCTGTAGTCTTTGCAGCTTAAGAGCTTGGTATCTGACATTCGTCTCGGGATAAGCCAACATTTTGAAAAAAAAAAAAAAAAAAAAAACCACATAGCCAGATAAATCACCCTAAGTGAGATTCGAACCCGGGACCTCTTGAATTTGAGGCCTACGTTCTTCTGATTAGTAGAGTTAAACATTCAATACATCACACACATTTTGCTGTAGGTATGAGAAAACAGGCTAAAGCGACAGATGTTAAAAGAGAACACGGTATGAAATCCCTGCTCTTTAAATGACTACGAGGGAGGAAACAAATGAAAGATGATTTCCAGTTAAATTCCTTACTTATTGAAAGTTGTGCAACAATAACTGGAGATATAAAGGAAACGATTAACCCTACGAAGAAAAATGTATACATCATAAATTGCTTGTTTTAAGAAGTACTACATTTTTTGTGTAGTAAGAATTTGCCTATCTCTTACGGTCTTACGGTCTTACATTATCGAGAGTGAACAGGCGTTCAAAGGCTATTCTCAGGAATTTTAAAATATACATTTTATTTTCCATATACATATCTTAAACATACGTTATTTTCCCAACAGTTAGAGCCAGTTTGAGAAAATCAATATTTTCGAAATATGTTCTATGTAAAAGATACCTGCGTGTAGGGGAGTTTTTTGAAACTCTTGATGTTGCATCCCAGGAGGCTACTAATTTTAAATACCAAGTTTGGAACTAAATGACTTTGGGTTTTGCCGTTCACACATACACACAGACCTTCTTTCTAAACATAGTAATACTTTCTCCAGCCCGTGTGTACATACAATGTACATAGTACCTAGAGAAGGTATTGTGTTCACACCAAAAAATTGGATGTCAAGATTTCACCGGAGATATGCTGTGAGTCCAAAAAAGCATGTTTAGAGAAAGGTCTATTTGTGTGTGTGTGTGTGTGTGTGTGTGTGTGTGTGTGTGTGTGTGGACAGCACCGCTCAAAAACGAAAATACTGTTAATTGCCAAACTTGGTATTTATGTTTAGTATCTTCGGGAAATCCCCAACCCAAATAACATTAAATGGACAGTTTCTTGAAAATTTGTGTTTTTTTTTTTTTTTTTTTTTTTTCAAAAATGGCTCGATGATTTTCATTATAATACCGTGCAATAACCGCTTGAAAGTGTGCTCTGGTTTTAATTTAGTTTCGCAAATGTATGCGACATCAATTTTGTTACTCCGCAGTTCGTGCTGCTGCCTGTAGATGCCGCCTGCATTCCACAGAAGCGCGCGAGTTAAAGTTATACCTCCCCTTACATGAGCTATTTATTTGAAGAGGGTGGATAAAAGGCATATGATTGTGTAGATTTACTCCCAGGTGCCCGTGCAGCTTTTAAATGTAGTAATGAAGGGCTGCACCTTCGGCAGAAGTGATGGCAAATTAAAAGATTTAAAGAAATTCAGCAGATCTTTTAGATCACTCAGATCGCCAGAGGGCGCCTGAGTAGGGGTGACTTCTGGAAGCATGCCATTGGGTGGCGGCATGGGTACTGTTTGACCACCTGTGGCGCCTGCGAATGAGACGCCGGCTGTAACCGAGGCCGGGCTCAGAATGGATGTTGGCCCTGGTGGGCCACTGGGAGTTGTCCTGGCCATGGCTGCCAGTTGACAGCGGTGGCGTTCGTTTCTAAACGTCTCACACCCTCTGTAACTGGCAGGATGTGTTTCCACGCAGTTCGCATACCGGAGGTCGACGTCATCCTGTGCTTTTTTTGGGCAGTCAGCCTGATGGTGGGTGCCACTGCTGTGGACACACCGGCAGGTCATGTTCCACATTTTAAAAGTGTGCCCTAGCTGTTGGCAATTATAGCATTGCGTAATATTGTTATTGGTTTTGAGGACCGCCATAGTGACCATCATATGGCACACCTCTCTTTCCTTCAATAACATTTTATTTTTTGTGGTCCTGTCAAGACTCACCTGGAAATTTGGCAGAGGCCGGCCACGGGACTGCATTTGACGTGCCTGCACGCCGGTATAGCCTTTCTCCTCGAGGTTTTCCCGGACGAACTCCTCCTCCAGGTCCTCGGGGAGCCGCTTGATGACGAACCGGTGTTGCTTTCTATATTAATACTACATTTATACCAAAATTCGCAGACTTCAACAATCTTTCTTCTATAGTTTATGCCTATTAATTCATACTAAATAGTAAACTTTCATTAAGATAATTATTAAATATGATGAACACAGCTAACTGGAACTTAAAACATATTGCTTGTGTTTAGCTTTACTTGCGTTGCCCTATATCTTTGTTGGTTCTTTAAACACGTCCTGTCATCTACTTGCTAAGTCTATTGAAATGGTTCCGACTTCTGCATGTAGATGGCAAACAATACCTATGTTGAATGGAGACAACTCTGAAATAATGAAATGCCATATCATGAACATAATATATCTAACTAAATAGCAGTACTCTGCACTAGCGGGAGTTTAGAATACTCCGGAAATTCAAATGATTTAACATTTTACCTAACCAAAACTATAAGTAAGCAACTAAAATAAAACCGTAACCCAAATACTCCGGACATGCAAATGATTTTACCTGTTACCTATCCAAAACTATAAGTAAGCAACTACACTAAAACCGTACCCCAAAAAGAACCTCTAGTTGATTTTCAATGGATCATTGATGCTATAGTCTGTAATGAAGAGCCCTGAACCCAAAAATCCAGTTTTGTTTTCTCTACCACGTAAATAGAAAGTAGAGAAGCAGCATTCCAACAAAAAATTTGATAGCGAGAATTTAGAGAAATTGCACTTTTAAGGTACATTGAGTACTAAATATCATTTTTAGACAAAGGTGCTTACGTGTGTGAACGGCATAAGTAAAAAACATAAATATAAAACTCTAGGATGCGACACGAGATCTTTATGAGAATCCAACCACAATACTTCCCTTTGTTTGAAAAAATGTTCGAAAATGTTGATTTTCTCAAAAATTGCTCTAATATTGTTGATTAAATAACATTTTTCAAGATTTTAACATAATAAATAAGATGTATGTTACGGATTTTCTGGGAATATCCGCTGAAATCCTCTTCTTTTGAATGACTTTTTATAACTGGTAACAGATACACAAAACTATTTTACAGGAAAAAAATGTAAAATTTCGAGATATAGCATGTTATTGGTCACAGTTTTCCAATTCTCAAATAGGAAGTCGTTATCTTTTTTTTTTTTTTTTTTTTTTTTTTTTTTCCTGTTCTGGCCAAACAAGGAAAATAGAATTTCAAATCCAGCATATGCCCTTCATTTTTCATTTACATAGTTTGTTGCAGATACAAGTGTGCAGTAAACAAAGTCGGTCGTTCTCTGTTGGCTTTGAATTGCTCTTTTCATGAAAACTAGAACGAAATAAAGAACCGGAAATAATAGCGATTTGCATTTGAGAAACGTATAAAGTATCTGAAAACTCAAACCAATAACGAAAAGCAGATCGGAAATTGCTAATGGGCATCGTCCACTGACTCCATTCGTCTCTGAAAATCTAAGTTTTTACAACGGTTATATAAAATAAATAAATGCATTTGAAACTACTACTGCTACTTATTTATTTATTTGCGACTAGGGCTTACGTATCTGGCCATATTACATTACCAATATCTATTTACTTGAAATTTTCATTTTTATAAACTATTTCGTATATGAACTTAACTTTCTACTTTCAACCGAATTTTACAGAATTTTGTGTATAATCAGCTATAATAAACTCGTAGAAATTGTCTATTTCTATTCAGTTTTTCGATGGTCAATGGCTATAATAAGACAGCAGATTAAAAATAAATTCATATCCTGGTACAATTATTGTTTAAAATTAGCTATGTTCTTGTATTGCAAAGAATTTGCCATGAAATATATATAACTTTTGTAAGGAATATTGCTGCATTATTTTTAAGAGCTTTACATTTTTATCAATTCAAAATTCTGAGCTTTTTTTTTTTTTTTTTTTTTTTTTTGCAATCCAGATCATAGTTTCTTCGCTGCCCTCTTGAAAAAAGAAAGTTAACTTCCTCACTAAGTAGAGGGACATACAAATTTCCTCGCTTGCGTTTTACTGCACAAAAACCTTTCATGCCAATGGCTTATGCAGTTTCGATCGAAAGTGAGAACCATATTTTGAACCGACGTAGTCGCTCCGTGTAGTTTATGCAATAGTCACTAGGTATCATTAGACGCTACATACTATGGTCTGCATGACACCTCAAAGGCTTGAATGTTTACATGAGCGTATTCTGAAAAGTGCCTTAAACTGAGATATTAGGAATATTTAAATATCAGTCAAATATCTTTACAACGCAAATTACTTTCTTAACTAAAGTTAAAATAACTTTATTTTTTAATATTAATTGTTTGGAAGTCTGAGAAAGTGGAGAAATCCGCTTTTCTCTAAACCAACCTCAAAAATGGAACACAAACAAATACAAAGCGTGCAAAATGCTGTTAGACATTACCGTGGACCAAAGGAAAAGCTAAGTGTGAATCAAAAGCTACATGAAAATAACCAAGTTGGAACAATGGATACTACAAATGGTTTTGCAGAAGAAGAAGCAGACATGGAAATAACTTGTCCACGTTATAAATCCCAGCTATAAAGAAGAAGATATATGGCAGACGATTTCCAAACAGTAAACAAGAAACACGCCTCCAAGTCGTCTCGCTTATATGAAGATCAAAATCCTGTGAGTACACGGAACAAATTTGAACTTCTGGTAGAATCTACAGCCTCAAGGATCCAAGGAGCCTCTACTTCTTCCTCAGAAAACAAAGTGAGTATCATGACTAATTCATATTCTAACATCAGTTTTTAAAACCAAGAAACCCACATAAAAAAAAACCGAACCAATAATTCTCATAACCAAAGTACCTTACTTTGGATTACGTGAAGCCGCTGCAAAAATAGCATTTGAAAATCTAATATTAAGCTATGCCCAAGTGGTCTGAAACACTACCCTAACAACGAGGAAGATTCCTTAAAAATCATGCAAAGATCAAAAACTTGTGTTCTACACTTTTGCTACGGGGGAATATAAAACCTTCAAAATTGTAATAAAAGATATCAATGTTGATACCCCAACAGCTGGCATTGAAAGAGAATTAAAAGAACTGAACATCCCAAAACAGAATGTGAGACAAATGAAAAGACAAGTGATAAACAGCGAAGAGTGAAGGACGTGGCAAATGTTGCCATTATGGGTTATAACAGTATACATAAACCAAACACGCCAGACATTCGCCAGCTGACAGGGCTTTATAACCTGAAATTGACTTTTGCAGATTACATTGAGCAAGACGGTCCACAACAATGCTTCAACTGCCAAGGTTTTAGGCACAAAGCCTCAGGGTGTCACATAGCTGCAAAATGTGTGAAATGTGGACAAAATCACCCATCTGTAGAATGTAACAAAAAATCAACTGAACCTCAAAAATGTGCAAATTGTAATAAGCCCCACCATGCAAGCTACCGCGAATGCAAGAGTTTCTTAGCATACGCCAATGGCCGTAAAGAGGAACCAATGGAACAGAGAAACTCATTCTTCTCTTCCAAAAATTACACAAGAGACTTCCCTAGGCTACCATTATAAATGATGATCCGGGCCAGTGTGAAGAAACAACTGCAAGTACCAATTTTCCATGAAATTAAAGATATGTTTCTATTTGCGAAGAATGTTATGAAATGCCTTCAAGCGGTTGTCAAAGAAGTTAAGAAGGGAAATGACCCAAAGTTCCAGTTATTTATACTAGCAGAAGGCTCTTTTCAGCTCTCAACAATATCGACTAATTGATTGACTTACATTCATAGCAACCTTAGCGTAGCTTTTTGGAACGCAAATGGGCTTCAGCGAGATAAGTATTTAATAGAAAATTGTAAACAGGGACCATTATCGACTTACCTACGATAAACGAAACTCTTTTAAAACCACAGTCAAGGTAAGGTTTAAGAGGCTATGAAAAGCACAGAAATGATAATGGAGCTCATCGTGGTACAGCAATAATCATAGGGTTTGGATTAAATAACAGACCAATAAACACAGCTCCCTTTACTCACATAGAAGGAACATTCATCGAAATAACTTTTCCAGGCGAATCAATTATATTCGGCGTTGTTTATTATTCCCCAACAAAACCGTTGTTACAATCTGATCTAGACATGCTTATATCAGTAGGTTCAAATTTTGGGTTCGCAGGAGACTACAGCGCAAAAAATATACTTTGCAATTTAAGACTCGACACCAGTAGAGATCGTTTGCTAGTAAAACATTCGAAACTTGATGTGCTGAGCCCTGCCACTCCCACGAATTATTCCTATAATCCTTTAGTTCAACCTGACTTGCTAGACATTGTTCTCAGTATAAGCAAAGCAACACTGTCTGAAATTTACACCACTGAGGACCTCACATCTGATCACACCCCAGTTACAATAATCATTAATCACAATATAAACAAACTGCCATATTGCAACCACTCTTGTCATATCGCAAACTGGCCACTCTTCAGAGGTTATCTAAATACTTCTCTGCAAGGTAACCCACAAGTTACACCATTGTAACAATGATATACAGTTTTGTTTTTAACAGAAATTGATCCTGAAGGAGCCGTTACAAGATTGCATAATCACATATATTTATATGAAAACTGGGTCAGCCATTGGGAAATAAATCCTAACACTGAAAAAACACAAACCATCTCCTTTACAAAATGTTCACTCAAGAATAAATACACTGAAAGGCAGAAATAAGGAACTAAAATACAGGACTCATGTCAAATACCTCAGTGTGCTATTTGATCAGCGCTCAAGTGGCATAAACATGTACATAAAACAAAAGGAATAGCAAAAGACGAGACAATCCAACTCTATTCACTACTCAAGTCTGGATGTATATCGTTAAAATGGCAAATACAGCTCTTGAGAAATCTGATTCTACCAATACTGGTTTACGCGGCTCCAGTATGTGTCTCTATGGACAATTCAACTTTCAAGCCGCTGCAGGTTGCACAAAATAACGTTTTAAGAATTATTCACGGTGGCGTCTGGTATACCACAACTAAACAAATGTGATTTCTCACTTAAAACGTTATTCAAAACCTCTGGATCTTTATTCTGGCAATGATGCTGAATGAGTGTCTGTTTGCTGCAGGCAACGCTTGCATCAAAAAGCCGCTGAAAAACTCAGTTATCTGCACTGCAGGACTGAGCGCTGATTTCAATACGATGGCAGTTGAAGGGGTGAGCAATCGTGTTGGCAAATTTCACAGTTTCAATCAGAAGACAAAGAGGGACGTATTTTAAAAGAGAATTGAAATTATAGGCCACTAGAGCACAAACAAGAAAATATAGAAAGGATAACGATTCGCTGTACTTTATAAAAAAGAAAGAAACTTGTGACTAAATTTTCTGACCTAGTATGTTTTAATTTGAAAAACTAAAGTTGTGCTATAAACAGTTAATACGATGGAAATGTGTTACCGTGGTTATTACAAGTCTATAAAAATAATAATGCGAGTTTTGGAGTATTGAATACATTTTAAATTTATGGGCATTTTATGTTTTCAAAATGGTCCTACGCAAATGAAAAAATTAAAATAACATAATTATTATGCAGTTATATTAAGCAGAATTCAGTTATACTGGTGCACATTAATGAAAATTCACTTTATTACAGACAGTACCTGTGTATATGGTATTTTTCAGAGAAGCAATCACATATGCGTGAAACAAATGTGAATTTTCATTTTTGAAAAAAGGAGGCACAATACATTAGTTATGATGTCCTTTCCATTTGTATGACTCAAGAATTATTTTAAATTAAATTATTATGATCTGAACATTCTGTGTATATTTTGGGGCAAAATAACTTTTTCACTAAACTTCTTACCGTTATAGACTATTGTGTGTTTTGGAAGCTCAACTTCTAATTAAAGTAAATTAAACAACACAAATACCATACATTTCAGTTTATAACAACTCTCCCACCTGTTGATCACTGTTGTAAGAACTTGCTTTCATGCTTCAGTTATAGCATTACAGAAGGTACACCAAAATTAAAGATTTCAAAATTGCATAAACAAGCATGTTTGGGATATGAGTGGGTATATTTATTTTATCCAAAACTATAACTTTACAATAAAAATTACAATATTCTGAACTAATGTACTTCATTGAAGCACTTTTGTTCAATGTTTACCATTGTAGAACTCAATCACATTTACTAACTTTTGTGAAATTTGTTTATGCATTCACCGAAAATTAAGGTGAAAAAAAGCTAATAATCCATCCACTAAATCTGCTAATATAACAGCTGGCAATATACTAAAGCTTGCGCCACAAACACACACACACACACACGGGTGCTCGCGCGGTTTAGTAAAAAGAGTAAAAACTCTGAAATGTATTATGTGAAGGCAAAGTCAGAAAGTGGAGCCTTTTAATTCACTTATTATTCAATGGCAGTATAAAAATATTGAAAGTGTTGTTTCCTTCTTCATGTAAAGCACAAACTACTCTTATTAGTTATTCACATACTGGTCAATTTTTTATTTTTGTTTTATCGCAAGACTTTTCGTTGTGATTCCCATTTACCAATTAGGAGTAATTATTCAGAATAATTTTGCAAATAACTGTACATACATCATAAAAATGGTCTTCAAAGTTATGATTCACTCATAATAGTTGTCCTTGTTTAATCCATTGTGTTTACTATGTAGGGACTGCACAAATTCTTTAGCTAGGAGAATTGGCTACTGCTATTAATAAAATCATTGTAACACTCTTTGACTAGGCTCTGAAATATTTGGATACACAATAATGTTACTTTTACAGAATATATTGTGGGTTTCTTTAGAGAACCCCTACTTAAGGAATCAATTAGCCTTACTGCGCCTTGAAATTCATAATCCAAAGTGTTATTTAAAATTCGCAACTCAATACATTTGTGACATGTTACATCCTTTGCCACCTTAAAAGCAGCACAACCTGCAATGTAAACAAAATAGGCGTTACATCATGATACACTGGATTTGTGACTTCAATTTCTTTAACACAATAAGGCAGCAAAGATGGAACAGTTTCATTTTCAGAATCTGAGCCTACGTTAATTAAGTTTCTTGCTGGAATGTTATCAATTTTTGATGAAAATGAAGGCAGCTTCTTAATCCATATCCTTTTTCTTACTCATACAGCTGTTGGAGAGAGATAAACTAATTACTGCTAGATAACTGGCGGTAAAGAATGACTCGCTCTTTAAGAGGATCCGTTTGAAACTTGCAAACAAAAGATAGTTTACTTTCTGCTCTGTTAGAGCATAATTTGTTAAACCGAAAAGGTCGGAGTATGTCTGCATTATTGCATCAAATGTGCGCCCAGATCTTGGTATCCATTCCCCCTATAGAACCCTTCCCAATTACATAACCATGTTGATAATTTGCTCAGAAAAATGAACTCTGCTTGCTCGATGGCGAAGATTACTAGTCACCATTTTTGTATCTTACATCCTTATAGAGAGACTCGGCATTTACAATATTCCACCATTTTAGAATGATCTTTAAAAATTCTGCTGTTTCTTTATAATCTTCATTGCATTTTAATAGGGCATTAATATTTTCATAGTTGAAAATTTTCACACAAAATCAATGTTTGATGCATACATAGCTTTGGCATTTAGCTTTTGAGCAAATTTCAGCAATTTGTTCTTTTCTTTGTGATAAACTGACCTCAGGTGACCAAATTAGCACTTTTAATTATTTCTGCATTTTCAAAATCAGGAAAATTAAACATGAAATCTGTTTGGTTTATCCAGTTATTCCTTATAGTTTTGAAAATGTGTGCAGCATCATAGAGCATCTACAAAGGTTGCGATTGGTCAAATCTGTATAATGACCAAATGAATGTGGTGTGAATTTATGAAACAGAAATTTGTTGATCTGTTTATTATCAGCTATGAGACTGGTTACTTTTACATCAAGTTTGCCAAGTTTGCAAAGAATGTTACTCACAGTAGCATGTAATAAATCTCCAGAATTTGCACTGACTTATAAAATGGCAATTACATCTGAATAATTACCAAATGCAGGATGTAGTGCAAATACCCGGGCTGTTTTAGTAAGCTCATGTGTATTTGTTGTACTAGTTCCCACTAATTCACCACATTTAAAAGTTATTTTTGGTAAATTATAAATTTCTTCCATCACAAGATTTACTATCCTTTCCTCAAGTTTCAAGGACCAAATACGACCAAGAATGTACGAGTCAGAAATATTAGAATTGTTGTCACTTGCATTTAGACTGGCAGCCAGTTTTCTAAGGTTACTTGGATGTGGAAGAGTCAGTAACTGTGATTGACACATGGTTTTCTAGCATGCAGGAGATATCGGGAACATTTTCAGGGACAATGTAAGAAGATCTGATGAAAATATGTACCTTTACTTCTTTAAGCACAATAATTCTAACTACTCTGTAAGGACATTTAACCTCACTTTTTTTCCAGCATCTAGCACTTCATGTTCTTTTAACAATTTCACAGCTGCACCAAGTTTATTTTCTTTCAAATTTGACACAGGCACATTACTACACCATTTAAATAATGGATCCACCTAAGATTTATTCATGATGTTACTAAATTGCAGGTGCAGTTGGTCAAGATTCAATTCTTTGTCTGTGTACACTTTAGAGCACCTGTCATTGTTCGCAACAAAGCTAATAATTATATGGGGCACTGACACTCTATTTATTCTTAGCACTGTAATATGATTAATGTTCACTGCAGGTGCCCATTCGTTTCTCTCGTTCACAGATTTTGTTATATAAATTGTTTCATCTTCATATGTGAGTATCTTGTTATTTTTAATTCCTTATCATACGAAGCTAGGCTTCAATCCAGAGCTGTTTGAAGGCCTTCATCTTCCTTTTGCTCTGGTGTTCTTCTTTTCTTTGGAAGGGGAAAGTTTAAGTGAGAAAAGCATCAGCACTAAGGCAAGGATTAGCACGTGGAAGGAGATGCACTCGTCCATCTTTATCCTGCCACTTATCCTGTCAAATAAACATTTCTTCTAAGAAAGTTTTAATGAAGGTTCAAGCATTTTCAGTAAACTGAAAACCCCGTCGACGTGTTCTGCTTATCCATAATTCCCGTCGTTCTTCTTCTCTAGGAAATTTAAAACACGGCTCATAATGAGGCTCATAATTCGTTCTGCAACCTGGCACTGAACACTTGAAAGGTATTGCATTCCTGAAAATATAAAGAAAACAACGTTTCTTTATATACTTATCTGGATTAAAACATAAAATAGTCATTATTTACTTTCAGAATTCTGTTAGACATTACTAAATTGTGTCTGTCTGCGGTATCATAAGTAGTAAAACTGTATTTTAACGTATTATACTAGGTAATTTGCAATCCGTAGTAGTTTGTAAGAATATATTTCTTTCACGCATGAGAAAACAAATATACGCAAGTAGAACTACTTAATTAGTTTACAGAAAACTTGCAACACCAAAATGCCACTGCATTTCAAAGAAACCATATGGTTCTCTCACCTGTAGTGGGTCACGTGACCATATCATGATGATAGAGTGCGCAGGCCAGATATGTAGTGGGCGGTGAGTTATGGAGTTAATGACGCAACGTAAGTCAAATTCAGATGTATTTTTATATACTTTCTATCGACTCTTGCTCATACCGTGTAAAATAAATAAATAAATAAATAAATAAATAAAACATACTTATTTTGCGCATAAAGCAACTCTTTGTTTCTCCAATGGTTTAAAATGAACAAATTATTATTGTTATTATTATTACTTTTATTACTATTATTATTACTATTATTATTATTATTATTATTGTCACTTCTACTACTACTACTACTACTACTACTACTACTACTACTACTACTACTACTACTACTACTACTACTACTACTGCTGCTGCTGATGCTGTTGCTGCTACTGCTACTACTTCCCCCAGGGGCTTACTTCCTGTAAGCACGGGTTTTGCGCACCCGGGGTTATAGAATGGGAATCTTACGCTTCCTCATTTGTTCCGGGTGACATCCTGCTTTCCTGTTTTATTCTTGTTTCCTTTCTTCTTCTTTCTATCAGGCCTGATGTTTTGTTGCTGACCGGCGAGCTTTTTGGCCACTTTATGGATAGTTTTACCTGATGATTTGTTACGATACAGGGATTTCGGAACCCCTGAACCGGTCGATGATGGTAGGGGCAGGCAGAATCCACTCGATCGTCATCAAGCGACCGCTAGGTTTTAAAGGTGTTGCCCCAGAACTTGACTTCCTCTACTGCTACTGGAGATGTCGCAGATAGTTTGCCGGATCACCCGAATCAGTTTTATCATGGGAATCCCAAGATCCGAGCTTGTGGCAATGTATATGATTTTCCACGTGTGCCATCGTCATTGGAGTCCTCATGCCCTGATGTTCCTGAGGGAGCGACGTCTATAGCGCGCAAATCTCGTGGCACAGCCAAGCGGCCTATTGCAGCTCTTACCGAGGATGAAGCCGATTAAGGCCTTTCTGAGCTGACGGATCGGTTATCTTGCGTTGCTTCAGGTCTCATGGATCTTATGGGGTAAAGTTAACACTAAGATGGAGATTAAATTATATTCAGAAGGTTAAGCACATTGATGACTTGTTGACTACACGGAGCACGTCGACACTTGGTAGACCGCTTGACTCTCACCTAGAAGTTCCGGGTTCGATTCCAAGCGACCGCATGCCAGGTTTGTGGTCGGAAAGTGGGGCAGGTGCAGGTTTCCTCCTGTTTCCCCCACCATCGCATTTCACCAGAGCTCCATCTTCATTCCATATATCATCAGCGTCATCACCTGCGGTGCCACAAATAATAAAAAGGGCGTTAAACACTATAATAAGATACGGAACTTGGGCTGCCTTCTAAATCTAAGCTCAAGCTTGATTCTACGGTTTTGCACTCCGTTGGGATGCAAACTGATCCAGCACTGGTAGGTGTTTCGCTGGACTTAGAGGCTAGGATTAGTGTGAAAACACGTATTGCTTCGGAAGTAAGGAGAGGTTTACTGACATTGGGAGCACTGCTCATCTTCAAAGTTCGTTGGACAAACCTTAGCCTGAGGGTGCTTTCCAGAGTGGAACTCGGAACGGGAAATTCCCTCTTATTGGGTGCGGAAGGCGATTTGGTCATTGCTACGGATGATCCCAATATGAGTCAGGGCATCAGTCACTTGCTAAAGGAATGTTACCCGGAAATAATGGATCTCCTAAGTGTTGTTGAAGATTTTAATGGCGCGGCATATTTTTCTTTCATTATAAAAGTGCCTGCAGATGGCGATTTTCGGGGAGCAGAGCGGATCATTTTTAAAATTATTGTACCCGAGCTTCTAGAGAAGGGAGATGCTCTCCAAATCCAGCGTGATAGATTATCACATCTGCGAGTCTTGGCTTACAAACATGGAAACAAAAGATTCGTTTGCCTCTACCTTCTGGATGTGACGCGACAATATTCCGGAAGTGTCTTGAGTATAGTTTTCTGAACTTTGGCACTTCTGTCTGTCTACGTGTTCCACCGCAAAGGCGCGGGAAAATGCCACTAGCGATGGAAGACCTCAATTTGGAGTGGCTCTGGAGACTGTTTCTTCTCGTTTGGACACCAGGGCTCTTATAGCTATACCTGAAGTGTGAATTTGTGCCGAATTGCTGAAGGAAGTTAAGAACGCTGTAAACTTGAAGGATTTTGGAGTGGAGGTATAGAATCTCCGGAAGGCTTGTAGAGGTGAGGGCGGTTAAAGGAGGGGCTGATAAAGTGGAACCGTTACGAAAAGTTATTATGCATACCATTAAGGACGCCGGTGTACACTGTTTTCGGAGAAATTATATGATTTTTCACGTTTATGACATTGATGCCATTACTTACACGATATTGATGCTGAGGGCAATCTCACAACTTTTGGAAGCAGATTTCAACGCCGTTCAGGTTACCTCGAAGAGGCCTACAGCAACTGAGGGCAGGATTGCTATGATTACATTCAGCGTAGACCTGGGCCGTCGGCTAATACATTTAGGCTCAGTCCGCATTGACTATGCTCCTGTAGAATTCATGAACGGGATTTAATTCCACGGTGTTTTAATTGTCAGGAATTTGGACACCGTGCCCACAGGTGCAGTGGACCAAATAGAAGAAATGTTTGTCTGAACTGTGGTAACGATGGACACCTGACTGTGCATTGCACTAACGAATCCTATTGCCTGACGCGTAAAACTCTGGGCCACGAATTTGACACCAACAGCTGCGTTCTTTATTGTAAACTGACCAATGGAGCTAGCACTTAACGGCTCAATCACTCCCAATGGCAGTCTTCCATTTAAACTTGGAACGACTATCTGTACTAAGGCTACTTCAAATTACGAGGCGCGTTCAAGTTATTATACCTCCTTTTTTCAGGACTGGGACCAGATAGGAACTTCTGGTTTGTTTTAAAATACACGTGGACTCTTTGTGAATGCCTGACAGAGATGACAGCACTGTACAGTACATAGAGCTCTAGTGGCAGCGACGGGAGTTAGGACTGTTTTAATACTTAAAATGGCGACGTTTTCATTGCAAGAACAGCGTGTAATCATTCGTTTTCTCCATTTTCGTGATGTGACACCAATTGATATTCATCGCCAGTTGAGTGAGGCATGTGGTGATGGTACCATGGATGCGTCTAATGTGCGCTCCTGGGTACGACAGTTCAATGAAGGCAGAACATCGTGTGACAACAAACCAAGGCAATCACGGCCTCGCAACAGTCGGTCTGACGACATGATCCAGCGAGTGGAGAACGTTGTTTCGGAGGATCGCCGATTGAGCATTGCAGAAAACGCCTCCAAAATTGGCAACTCCGTGGGATCTATGCACATAATCCTGCATGAAGATTTGAAAATGCGAAAAGTGTCTTCCAGATGGGTGCCATGAATGCTGACGGATGATCACAAGGCTGCGCGCGTGACAAATTGTCAGGCGTTGTTGACGCGTGATGACGGCATGAATGGAACATTCTTTAAATCGACTGTGACAATGGATGAGACGTGGATGTCCTTATTCAACCCTGAAACGAAGCGCCAGTCAGCTCAATGGAAGCATACAGACTCACCGCCACCAAAAAAAAAAAAAAAAAAAAATCGGGTGAGCGCCAGTACTGACAAAATGATAGTGGCCATCTTCTGGGACAGCAGTGGTGTAATCCTTACTCATTACATTCCAAAGGGCTCTAAGGTGACAGCTACATCCTACCAAAATGTTTTGAAGAATAAACTCCTCCCAGCATTGCGTGAAAAATCGGGCAGAAAAGGTTGGACGTGTGCTATTTCATCAAGACAACGCACCAGCGCATCAGGCTAACGCGACGCAGGAGTTTCTTCGTGATAACAGTTTTGAGGTGATTGCTCTTGCTCTCTACTCACCTGACCTGGATCCTAGTGACTTTTGGCTGTTTCCCACGATGAAAAATACTCTACGTGGTCGGAGATTCACTAGCCGTGCCGCTATTGCCTCAGCGATTTTCCAGTGGTCAAAACACACTCCTAAACAAGCGTTCGCAATGGCCATGGAATCATGGCGTCGCCGTTGTGAAAAATGTGTACGGCTAGAGGGAGATTACGTTTAAAAGTGACACTAGTTTCACATTTTTTTTTTTTTGTTATTACTTTGTGAGAAAAAAATAGAAGGTGTTATAACTTGAAGGCACCTTTTAATGTCGATAGAGGGAGAGCCGCAATGGATCACGGCCATAGAACATAGCGTTGATGTGATTGTAATGGCTGAACCTACTATCTTTAGGTTTCATCAGGTGCATTAGCTTGTGGATTGTATCACAGATGTGGCTCTAAAAGTCATCACCGCAGGCTTTCAGGTAGTCAGGACCGGTGCACGGGCCAGATTCGTGTGGTTGGTTATAATTTATGGCTGCTATGTATCCCCAAATGAGGGTTTCTCTAGCTTTGTGGACTTTTTGCGCTCATTGCGTTTATCTATGCGGTCATGCAACTGAAGTGTTTATGGGAGGAGATTTTGATTCCAAGTCCCACCTTTGGAGTTCCCCAATTGAGGGCGTTAGAGGAAAACTGATGGCCGAGTGGCTGGAAGAAGATGATCTAGTGGTTCACAACTTTGGAACAGCGCTGATATTTGTCGCCACAATAGCGCTTCATATATCGATGTTACTTTTAGTACTGCTCTTTTAGCGCCAGTCTTGGTGGAAGAGACTCTTAGCTTTCATCGTCATTTACTTCATGATCTCACCATAAAACTGAGGCCGTGCTGTTAGTAATTAGCCGGAAGGTCAACACTATCCGCTTGAAAGTAGGGGCTCTGTCAATCGTTAGTCGGGAATATTTGGATGTTTATTTGGATTGCAATTTGTACATGAGATACCATGTGCATAAAATGGCAGAAAAATCAGGACAGGATATTGCCCACGTTAGTCGTCTAATTACCAACACGACACATTCTCTTCTCTGTGGTACAGTCTATTATTTTATATGGAGTACTTATGTGGATTAATTCCTTTAGACGTAACATATATACCTATAAGTTGCTGAGCATCCAGTGAAAGACCGCTTAGTTTTGCTCAGAGGCTTCTTTATTATGCTTGAGGTTTCGAACACTGTACTACTTAATATTGCGTTTCACACGATAAAGCGATCATAAACATGATGAGAGTTGTCACAAGGTAATTGTTGAACACCGTAAAGTTTTACTGCTATGATTTGACTTTTGCGTTAGCGCCTGGTAGTCGTTTCCCATTTTCATCAGTTTACTTTAGTTCACGAAGATATCTGTTATATTATTGGGCAACTTCTTGTACTCCTAAAGCGTTAAGGGGACCCAAAAAGTGTTCTCAGATGAAGGAAAGAACTATCCATCCATGTCTAAAAATGTACGAGCATAAGTTTCGATTGTAAGATTATAAGGTTCTGTTTGTGTGACGTATTCAACGTCCCTTAGCTCTTGCTCGCAGTGTGACCAAATGAACAAACAAACCAAGAACAAAATTAATTAATCAACAATTTTGGATGAATGGAAAAATAAGAAAGTGATGGGTTAGAAATGCCAAACTTATCTACACAAAACTTCTGGAATTAAAAATTTTAGTTATAAGATTGTAATGATGCCCGTCAATTTGAAAATATAGGTATCTTGGCCTTTATTTTGCTTTCTCTGCGTTAATCAAGTGCCTCAGTTGAAAGAATATTTCTAATCGTAACCGAAATGAAGACGAAATCGAAATAGAAATGCAACTGCCATATTGGAGGAATTAGACAAACTAATCACGAATAGGTAAGGGAAACATTGCATAGCTTATGTGTTACCGAAATAAATACATATTTCTTTCGAAATTTCCTAGTACATGTGTTGTCACTTCATATTCAACAGTATCAATGGACAGTATATCAACAACAGCAGCATGGGTAGAGAAGACTACAAAAAGATTCGATTTTAGGACGCTTCCAGAATTTGAAATTAGTGACCTGTTACAGAAATATTATCATCCTGTTTTTATAAAATACTTTGTGTTACTACTTGTTCTGCGTTTCACTTGTTTTCCGGTAATCCGAATTTAGGGAATTTAATATGATGGAAGGGAAAAAGTAGAAACTTCTAGGTGGAAGCGTCCGTATTTCACTCTGTCGCATATGGCAACACTGTTGTCCATAAATCCGGTATTTGGTTGTCTGCTGGAGTTTGTCAACATTTTCTGCTGGAACCAAGGTAGTAGTAGTAGTTATTGGAAGTTGATATTTTATGTATCTGTTTATCTAACTAAACACTAGTTTTTTATGTTAACTGGAGGTAGCAACAATTTTCTAAAACGTAGATATACATAAATACTTCCACTCAACATAAATGTTGCACAGCATGAAATATCAGGATTTCGTGTGTTAATCATATATAACATGGGTTAACCATTTATCATATTTAGCTGGTATCGCATGTTCTGTTTATGTTTTGGAAAAGCAGCTATATTGATCAGTGCATTGTACTCCGTGTGTTTTGTTTTCCGATAAGTTGAGTTTGCCACCGCCACCACAGGCCACTTATACAATGAGTAGGAGGTTCTGTTGGGGTCCTAGCGTTGTCACATAAGAAAACAGGGTAGAGATAACCTATGACGGCGGATGTTATAACTTGTAAATCGCCATTAGATTTTACCGAAGATTTTATTGGTTTGAATGTTGTTGAATGACTAATTGATTTAACAAATACGCCTTATTACCGTGTCCCTCCCCCCTCAGTTTTCCAATACATTTTACTAAGTTTTTGGTAATGATGTGTAGTAGATGCTAGGAATGATGGAGAGCATGGTCTATGTAACTTTTGCATTGTGAACTCAAGGAGCATGAATCCACTGAATATAATAACATTATACCCTAAAAATAGACATAGAGCAATGTTTAAAGAAGCCCAAAATTTCCACATGGTTCATTTTGTTTTTGAGTTATGTACTTTTAATAATAAACGTGTCATCTTTTTAAAACTCAAGGAAATAGGCCATTTGCTTCTAACCAGTTTTCTTTTTCCATTTATGTTTTTGTTTCTACCCTCTTTTTCCTTTCTGGTTCTGTGATTCTCACATAGTGGTTTGTGACTTGTATTTTAGAAAAAAAATAATGAATTGTTTCATTTAATGTATGCAAATCTCGAACTTTTGCAGGAAAAATGCTGACTTACCTCTTAAAAACTTAAAAGGACAGAAATAACATGTTAACTTCTCTCTGGTGTTGCAGATTTAAACCCGGTTCAAATGGGTGATTTTTAAGTGTATAAAAAAGTGACAGCCCTATGTCAGTAGAATTACTAGTATGTTAAGAACTCCTGCAAGACAAAATTCGGGCACGTTGTTATTGATATGATCCCAGCAATTAGTAGATCCTTTTCAAAACAAATAATTTTGTTAGCAGTTGTCAGCTTTTACTTGATGGAGAGAAGATTGAGGCAGGTTACCAAATTCTAATGTGAATTTTAGCTGTATATTTAGCCTAAAAGAAAAGTCTCCTAATGCAAAATATTTGGCATGTTGGCATAATTTTTCTTTTGGTATAGTAATAGTAAGCAAGAGATAAATTATTTCTCACAATTTAGGGTGGGTATGCTCCACTGATCTCCTAAATAATGCAGGTGAACAGGAGGTACAGACATTAAGAAATAAGGCATTAAAGAATTCTTTCATTGTTTGATGTACTGAAAGGTTGCTATTTCACAAACTGAATATAAACTGTATGTTAAAAGCCAATAAATATGTTTGATGTACTGAAAGGTTGCTATTTCACAAACTGAATATAAACTGTATGTTAAAAGCCAATAAATATGCTTTACCTCAGAGTAAACAAACTATTATGCATATAATGTACACAAATTGGAATAGCTTTTCACTGTACAAACTGTATCCATGCAGACACAATTACCTACAGTAAGTTTGTAATGTTGTCTCAGGGTTGTTTCTCTCCCCGTCAACGGATACTCCTCATCTCTGAGGTCAACGGAGCTGTTGTCCTAGCCACCTTCATATTTAGGGCTGCCTTTAGCGTCCTGTGGGTGGTCGTGTAGTCACTGAGCATAAGACGCTGTCGTTTCTCGGTGTCACTCTCCTAGGACAATGGAATAGACGGCTTCCTGGGACACGTAACTTGGTGGTACGTGCATTGGGGCTTTGTTCACCAGCTATTCAATCGCCAGGGTGAACTCCTGTTTCATCTCCCCTGACTGTTGCAGCCTGTATTTAATATGACTTTGGTTTGCTGCACCCAAACGATGGTTCCCAAAGCGGGTCTCCCAGGTCTCGCGGAACATTGCTGATGTCGGAATCACTTTCAGTACTTCTGTCGCACATTTCTGGAGGCCTGCTATCAGTTGTGCAGCTTCTTCTGCTGACCATTGGCTGTAGGTGGCTGTCCACCACAAAGCCCATAAGCAAGCTGAAGGCAATTGAGGGGCATGTTGTAGCCATCATCTACAACCCCTCGAATGACACTGCATTCCCTAGGCAGACAAGTGGATGACAGCCTCAGGTACAAAGTAAGCTGTGCGAGACACTATTAGATACAGGTGCAGCCCTGACTGAAATCAGACCTGACATGGCAAAGGGCTTTCTGACACGAACACCCAGCCGGTTCTACTAATTTGTGACAGTGTCAGGCAACATTTTGCCTGTGGAGAAGGAGACCCTGCTGAGTTGACACTGGGATATTTGAGTGTTGTTGCGATGGTGGCTGAGGACACTACTGAACATAAAAATTGTTTTTCATGTACCCGAAAGAAAATAGGCCAATTCTTATATAAATTGGTTTACTATTGGTAGGTGAGGGATGAATTGGATCGGTAGGTGAGGGATGAATTAAGTAAAATTAAACAAAGGCCCTTCCTTCCCAAAAAAAGTAGTTTGCCCAAAATTCAAACTTTTAAGAACTGATGAAAACATTGGTTCCATTTATACACTTTTTAGTTATTTTTATACTAAAAAAAAATGTCACTTAAAATGCTGTAACAAGTAATATTTGTTAGGTATTCTTATTTTGTTTTATGAAAACTTACAGAAATGCAATATAACTCATGTTTTCTAATTGAAAATATTAGACATTTTATTGCCAAATAACATTGAAAATAATAATTATAATCATTATAATTAAAGTAAATCAACACAAGATCATGATCAAATCCATGTACCTGAATAATCTCAGAAGTGTTTCACTGTTGATTTATTCTTGTATTGACATCTACTCTCCTGTTTGAAGAACCAGCAATAGTCTACCATCATGGCTGAATCCCAGCGACCCTGGTAATGTGTTTCCATCTCAGAAATGTACTGGTGAAAACGCTCAACTTACTCATCACTTACAGTTTCTAGATTTGTAGATAAACTATCAAGGTGAGAGTGCAAAAAGTGAATTTTAAGTGACATTTGGCAACCCATAGCTTCTTTGTAGCTCCTTAATAGTTCTGAGGCTAAAGTTTCATACTTTTCTTCTTTGTTATTGCCCAGGAAGCCTTTCACCACTAATTTAAATTATTTCCATGCTGCCAATTCAACATGTTTAAGTCTAAATTCAACAACACTTCTTTAAGTAGTAGTCTAATTTGAGTACCGACAAATATACCTCCTTTAATTTAGATTCACTTATTTTGGGTAAGATACTTCTTAAATAATAAAATGCACTTCCACTTTTGTCCAAACCTTTAACAAAATGTTTCATTAGCCCAAGCTTTATGTGAAGTGGGATGAACTTTGTTGGGGTCTACTAGAGACACATAATTAGCACTGCTTGCCCCAGGTGTATACTTTCCCCCCACTCTTTCACTATAAAATGTTGCCCTACTATCTCATAAGCACAAAAAACACCAATATTGTTTGAAACACCCTTGCAGTCCCATTAGCAATATAACTACCTTGAGGTCACTATAAATTTCCCAGCCATTGTTTTGATAACTAATAGCATCTAAAATTATGGACATGGAATCGTATGTCTCCTTCATCTCAATGAATGAAATAAAGGTATTGATGGTAGTAAATTGCCATTATGGAGCAACACTGCTTTTAAGCTGTATTTAGAAGAGTCAACAAAGAGATACCAATCTTTTACATAATGCTGTATACCTAATTCCTTCATTAAAACATTAACATTAACACAGAAACATATGTTGTCTTTCGTTGTGAAATAATGTGAATACTATTTATGTCAAGATCAGCAAAATTTATTTTAGTCTCTTTTGGCAGGTATTCCACTCCTGTAGCCTGGAACCTAGTAATTCTAACTTTTTTTTTAGCTAGTTTAAAATCACAAATAAGATCGCTTAGTTCTTTTTGAGAAACAAAATGTCTTTCTTCACTTCGACACATTGATAAGTAGGGTCTTGGGATGTGGAGGGACCACTGTCATCTACATCATGATTTGAACTTATCCATCATATTTTTCGACCCATGCTTTTGGAGGATCAGGTACTGGAAGATCTTCACTATGAGGAACTGGTCTCATTGGAACACTCTTGATGGAACACTAGGATATTTGGCACTCAACTTATTTTTTTCTAGAAACACCTGAATCTTTGAATTACAAAAATAACAGTCATTTAAGTGGTTAGATTGTTCTCTCCACACCACAGGCACTGCAAACAGTAAAGATTTGCATTTACTGTGTACCGTGATTAAGACCAGTTTCGCATGACATGCAGCAAACATGGGGGCAAAATCCTTATCTTGATCACCTAGGGCACAACCAAAGAATAATAGTATGCTGTTTCAGCAATACTTTTTAATTTTTTTCGCTGTAATTTAGGGGTGTATTGTCCACACACATAACAAAAGTTATTGGGATCATTAGTACATTTCCTATGCCTGCTCTTATCCATATTTGTAACCTTTCTTTAGCACTGTGAATTAGCTAAATTAAACTTTCACAGCTAAATAATAACTGAAAGAAGAATCCAATACAAAACAATACAGATGAAAAAGAGACCACCCTGTGGAGTACTCAAGATAAAATATCTGTTTATTTACTCTGTGAAATGAAAGACATGGAGAGGAGCTTGATAAAGGAGAGTTGGTTATAGATCTGGATCCATAAATCAACTAATCTCAAGATAGGAATCTTTTCCATTATAGAAAACAAATCACTGATAGATCTTTCAGAATAATGATGATGAATAAGAATAACAATAACGACAACAACAAAAATAATAATAATAATCGTCATCATCATCTTGATAGCACGTTATGTTTTTGATAAAAAGAAACAAAGCAATTGATAAGTTTTTATTTGTTAGTAGCTTTGTGCATTAAATTTCTCTTTTAACCCAAAATATTACTTGATCAAATGTATTAAGAGCATTGCGATTGCAATGTGACATTGACCAGGCTATCTTCATTTTCTGATGAAATCACCTTTAACTATCTCATGTAGCTGATAACCTCAAATAACCAACAATTGCAACAGGTAGATGAACTAAAACGGTATATTATCCGGGTCCTGTCATTTCTCCACTATTTTCAGATTCTATTGGTTAATGTGCATAGTTTATAACTTGTTAATTTTAAAGAATTCCCACAACAAAAATATAATTTATACGTGAAACAAGTACCTTTTTATTTCTTTATTTAAACGATGTGATGAAGGGAATGAGTGTTAATGCATAATAATGTATTTGATTTTCACTGTTATCTTGCATCATTTACTCCATAACTGTGTGATTCACTTAGCATAGAATAGAGATGATAATTAGAGCAGCATTATGACCATCTACTGGCAAATATATAAGTACGTTTTTGTTTCTTTATTTTAAACGATAGGAGCAAGGAAAAGACAGCTAATGCATAAAAATGTATTTGAATTTCACAGTTGTGTTATGTCATTGTCTAAACTGGTGTGTTACCATATCATTGAATGGGGAAGAAAAACAGATCACTTCTACTGTCATTTACTAACATAACCGTGCTACTGCCACCATCTTGCAGCTGTTAACTGGCTGCATTCCCTTGGCACTTGGCTCATTTATACAGCTCTTTTTCATTTACTAAAGTTGGTATGGATTTGCAGCATTTTGCAGTAAACAGACCCTTAGTCTGCAACATTACTCTGAACATGGGCCACTTAATATATTTCAAAACACCTTCTTGCACCCTCCAATTTGGCATGTTTTACATGCCCTACCTTGTTTGGTGACCTTAAAGAATACACTTGCTTGTCCTTTCCTCAACAGCATCTATTGAGACAGGAGTTCTTCTGTTCACTTCAAAGAAAATTGTTATCCACTTATTTTTTTCTCCTGTGGCATTCCAGTATAGGATCCATGCTTGATTCTGTCCAGTACAGTTAAGAAAACATGCATTGGCCACTGCCAGGAAACAAACTTGACTGTGTATAGCCAACACAGTTGATCTAGAATGTCAGCCTCACATTTTGTGGAGTTAGAGCAACTTTTGTTTCTGGAAATTTCTTCCACAGACTGATACATTGAACTTAGCAAAAGGACATTCAGTCTTTGCCTTTCCTTGATATGATTGGTAGTAACAAGCTCAGATTTGTACAAACTGGTGTCATACAAAAATCTGGCAGTAGATTTTGCAGAATACGCTTTCTTCAGTGTGCCCACCATAGCTGTATTCTTCCGTTTCAACTGATCAGCAAGATTTTTAGAAGTAAAAAAGTGGTTGTAACCATCCGTTTGAAGTGAAAGGTTGCATCACTCATGTGACATTGTGCTTGGTGGCTGTTCATCATGTTTTTCCAAATAAGCAAACCATGCACCAGAACTTTCATTTCAGAGTCTGCAAGTCAGAATATCAAACTAAATTTATCCAATTTGTTACTCATATATTGAGTAAAGGGACAATAAAATTGAATTGAATTAAACCTTGCATGGATATCTGGTTTGTAGCTCAGTTTGCAGTTGTGTCAAATGGACTCCAGATTGGAATGGCTGCTACAAAGACATTTGTCTTCTGTCTGTCATTGTGTGTATGCTGATCATAAACTCTCAGGATCTCAATGAATTTGTTTCTTCTGTAACGCAAGAGAAAAAAGGTGGCCCCACACCTGTGACCATAGAAGTTTCATATTATCTATGGGCATACAATGCGGCTATAGCTGCTTCATGTTGATCTTGCTCAAGAACCCAAGTATTGTCCTGAAGGTTTCACAACCCTGATTTCAGTATAATGTTTTTTTATTCTGGAGAATGTTAACATTCATCAACATTCGCCATGCATTGTGCTCCATTCTCTATAAATTTATTCACATGATCTGTAGGACCTGATCTTTCTGTCAGTACATTATGATGCCCATATCTACCAGGTGTATTTCCTAATCATCAACAGCAGACTTGTTACTTCCCATAGCTGGAAAATTTGTTTTTTGGGGTGCTTACCATCCTCAATTGAATTTGTCTCACTTTTGGTTCTATGGGACAATTTGGCAATAGTGTGGTCATTTGCCTATCAGCTTGCACAGTGGCCGAGTGGTTAGACCACTTACCTCTCACTTAGGCAGCCTGGGTTTGATCCCAAGTGACCATATGTGGGATTTGTGGTGGACAAAGCAGCACAGGGGCAGGTTTTCTCTGAGTTCTCCAGTTTCCCCAGCATCTGAATCTCCATCTTTATTCCATGTATCATCAGCATCATTGCTTGTGGTGCCATATGTAGTAAAAGCGGGTGTTAGACACTATAAAAACATTTCCTGTGTATCTACCGGTTCTTTAATCATTGTATTATCAACATTCGATTATCCGATTCAGACGACTTGCTTTTATCTGTTTGATGAAGAATATATTGAACTTTGCCACCATTATCAGATAATTCATCATCACTAAATATGTGCTCTCCTTCTGAATGAATATCTAGTAAATAATGAAAATAATTCAACATTTCAACATCTTGAATATATGATGGTAATTCTAATGTGCTGTGGTAGTGATAAAGTATTATCTGAAATAAAAGCTTTACAATAATTCTATATATTGGCAAAGCTTCTAAACCACCTTTGCTCTCAAGCTAAACTTTATTAAACTAAGCGTCTATGATTGAAAGCCTTGGATTACTTTCAGAAAACATTGCTACTATTGTTTAATTGTGACACTTCTACTCTCAGACTTAACATTATTACCTAAACTAGGCTTCAGCAGTGACTGAAAACCTTGGATAACCTTCTGAACACATTCTTAGCATTGTTTAATTATGAATGCATGAAATAATCGCACCAGTCAAAATTACAGTTATAGTCCTTTAAGGTTGAAAATATTTATAATAGTGCAGTCAAAATGACTGACTATGGTTCTTTAAGGTAAAAAAAAATACAATTGTTTAAAACCTACTATAAAATTTAAATATTTCAGGGAATCACTCTTACTCTAATTCATTAAAAGTTGCAAAATATTAAAAAAATAACACACTACCTCGATCTGTAATTTGTTAAAGAATGCTGACCGGTCAAAATGTCCAATACAATCATTCTAGTGTTAAATTAAATACCAATAAATTAAGTGTCTGTCACTTGGCCTATATTTTAGCTACACATCCCGTAATCTTACTGCTGGCAGTGCTTTTAGTTTTTATTTATAGGAATAATGATTTTCTTGAGACTTATATCCCAATGCATCTTAGCATTAGTATTTGAAGGCCAATAATGTCAGGTTGTGCTACCTGAAACCCCATACCACCAGTACCTTTCATGGATCATCAGTGTACATTGCATATCATGCTATAATATGCTGTAAGAAGGGTATTAAACTGTGGTCTTAAGAATGGGCATTAATCACAATTCTATTCCTGTAGAAAATGAAGAGCAGCTGAAATTGCTTGTGTAATAATAACTCCATGGCACGATAGCTCACAAGGAACCTTGGCCTACCGCCTGGCTGCTGCGACCCCATCTTGGTCCATCACAGACAGCATGAATGGGGTGCAGTTTTGTAGGGTGAGATGTGGTCAGCGCCTCGGAAACTTCACGGCCGGTCCTCAAGACCTACAGCCGCTACTTCTCCATCAAGTAGGTCTTCGATCGGCCCCCCAGGGACCTCACAAGGCTGAGTGCACCCCGGACCAGGTCTCCCAGCAGGGGAAAAATCCCCATGCTGTACTGGGAATTGAACCCAGGTCTCCCTCTTGGTAAGCAGCCACACTACTTAGCTGCTGTGCTAAGGAGATGACCCAATTGTATGTGTACTTGTAAGATATTTTAGTGCTGTTTAGCTGCAACAAGGCATCTAACACCTGGAGATGCTGTCAAAGGTTTCATCATAAGTGATGATGGTTACAGTCTCAGCTACATTGTTGTTGTCACTGGGGCTGTGAGATGGATCTCCAAGAGACAGTGTTATTAAATAAACCTGGATGTGCTAGAAAATGAAAGACTTTTCACTGAGGTAACATGCTCTCCATTGTCTTGTTATATGATTTTTTTTTAAAGTTGTATGTAATGCCCTTTCTTACTATGAGTGGCACCAAAGGCAGAGTACACTGATGATGCATATAATGAAATGATATTTGGGAAAGGATATAAATTCTAGGCCTAAGTAGAGGACACCTCCCTAACATTTGCCAGTGACAAGTCTGAAAAAAGTGTGAAAACAGTCTCAGTCAGGGAGGACAGTCCTGGCAGGGTTTAAACCATAGACCTCCTGTTCATGAGTCTGTGTCTTAATGAATTTGGCCACCTCTTTTGGTTTGTTATAAGATTAATGTGCTACCAGCACTTAAGCTCTGAATGGACTGCAGTCTGTGTGGTTTGGCTTGTTTGGTGATCCCTTGAAGAAGTTGCACTGTCATTACAACAAACTGTTTCAGAAGTAGAACTGATCTTATAATATTAATCCACATGCCTTTAGTTTGCTTGGCAGAATGAAATAGTGGAACTTTCATTTGTTCTCTAATTAGTATCAATTTAACCGGAATACTGAAAGCCTGGAGAACAATGTGTGGAATGCACAGCATACCTAAAAACATCTTGAGTTACATAACTTAATTTGAAATCATATATGAATATCTAGCACTTTTTATTGGTGATTTCCTTTCTTTTCTCTTGTGGAGAGATCACAGATTCTAATTTTATTTAACAATGTGATTAATAATAAAGATAAGTAGAAGTTTCAAGGTATTTTGCATATTGTAAATTATTTTTGTGGGTAGTTTCAGGTTCAGATGTTAGTGGTTCTGGCTTGCTAAAACTAAGGAGTGAATTTCAGTATTGGCTGGCACAAATATTTATAAAACAAAAGCAGAGAAAAAATGAGCTCAAGAAGTGACTATTCAATTGTAGAGTACTTTACTGAAAATGATGGCTCTCATTGTGGATACTGCAAATCGTCTGATACAAATTGTTCCCACGGTAAGTATTACATTCAATTCAATTCAATTTGGTATTTTTGTTTGCAAAGTTTTATATTCTATGAGGAGGAGGTGGATTCTATGTGCAGAGATGAATGAAAAATTAAACCAACATTTTGATTGTGAATGCTTATTAAAGAGAAAGCATATGATGTGTTACACTCACCTTACTTTCTCTAGCTGTTCTACAAACTTCTTACAAAAGATTATTTCTTCTTTCTGCCATGCTAATTGAGATAAACATTAGCAGAATGTTATTATTACTTAGTTCATTATAAGTAGAAGGGAACTAAAGGAGTGCACTATGCTCAAGTGATAGTCAAATGTTTTAAAATTTTGATATGCGATTGTCATTGCAATTCACTTGTTTGCTTGGCCAGGAGTAGAACAAAATAAAAACAGGCACTTCCTGTCTGAGAAAAGTATGTGTTTCAAATTTGAATCCAACAACAAGGAATGTCTCGAAATCGGTTACCTCCACAACAGAAATACAAAGGACATAAATTGTGTATTTTGACGAGATCTACATCTTCTGTATAGTAAATTTTTGTCTATCTCTTATGATTTACCAGATATGCAAAATTCATCCAGAATGAAGAAGTCTGTTTCCCAAAAATTCAAGATAAACATTTTATTTGCAATGTAAATAACTTTATATATAGTATTTTAATCAAAATTGTTAGAGCCATTTTTTAGAAAATCATTATTTCCATGTAAAGGGTAGTTTGGGGTGAGGGAATTTCTTGAAAATCTTTGTGTCGTATCCTTGGAAGTTACCAAACTTAAATATCAGGTTTGGTATTTAACAGCCTTGTAGTTTTTGAGCTATGCTGTCCACTGTTTACATGCACGCACGCATGCATGCACACACAGGGACACACAGTCCTTCTTTAAATTTTTTTTTGGGCTCAGGGTACCTCAAAACATATATTTCTGATTAAATCTTGACATTAACTTTTGGGTGCATTACAATACCTTCTCTAGACACTATGTACATAGTGTGTGTAGAGAAAGTAAAAATGTTTCCTCATTTTGTGTCATCCTCATTAAAAATAAAGCATAGTTAAGAGAAGGGTGTTGATGTAAATGAGAGAACAGCAGCTGTTTCCCTTTTTTAACATCTCCACTTTCTTGAGTAAGTTTCCAGTTCTTCCAAAGTTTAAGAGTTTGTTTTGTGTGAATCCTAATTTTTGCCAGGGTTAAGAAGTGGCAACTTTGCTTGAATGCTTGTGACTAGTGATATAGCACTCAAAACAGAACATTGTGTTAAACTTCCCATCTAGGGCCTTATTAATACTATATGTTGTGCTTTTTTTTTTTTTTTTTTTTTTTTTTTTTTTTTAAATGAGGAATGTAACAAAAGTAAGGCATGCTTGTACTCTCTTATTAAACTTTTAAGTAAAGTAGTTTACTGATTATTCCTATATAAAGTAATCATCATTAAGTGTACTTACTATGATAGCTTAGGTAAACACATTACATTTCTATTTTTATTTTCTCTATCAAATACTTAGTAAATAGAGAAGTTAATGCATTCCACCCAAAAATTCAATATTAAGATTTCATCAGAAATTTGAGGCCTTGAATCGAACAAAAGCGTTTTTAGAAAAGAGATACATATATGTGTGCGCGCATGCATGCGTGCATACATGGGTGGGTGGGTGTGTGTGTGTGGGGTGGGGATGGGTGTTTTTGTTTTTGTTTTTTTATTTAGTGCATGCTCCATTACATTTAATACCACATGTGGGTGTGCATGCATGTGTGCAAAAACAGAAATATCTCTTTAGTGCTTGTTTACAACATTGTCTTTACTTCACAATGGTGTAGAAAAATTTGATTTTGTCATTATGACACTCACTCGATTGCTTCAGTGTCTCTTTTTATTGCATGCTGTATACTCACTCTCTAAACTAACAATCTTATCCAAGTTGCTCCCTTTTTATAACTGTCGATGATGTGGCAAGAAATTTCTAGAAGTAAAAGTCATTATTGACAGGTGTACATTACACACAGGTGTGATCTATTCACTGACAACTAGAGCTTAGATGTAATGCACTTACACTGCACAGATGTGGGACAGTTGATTGAAAATGGAAATACAACCACTGGCATCGATTAACTAATATTGATATAAAACAAACCACTCACATTCGTGTGGTGGTTATAAGGTGGCAAGGCATAGGTGCATGCATTCTGCACATACTCATGCTGCTCCCATCTCATGGCTGGTCATCCTGGCCAGCACCATCATAGTGGGCTGGACAATCTAAGAGTACTACCAGCCTCTTCCCTCAAGGCAGCATCTAGATGCAGTAAACAATATAATTAATTCTTTTCACCATGAAGCATGACCCTTGCCATGGTTGTTGAAGTTATGGGAATGCCCTTTGATCAGGGTAGGGCGATGTAATCAGACCAGATCACCCTACTGCAAACCTCAGCTGTTGGCCTGCTGGCCATAATGGGTTTTCTTCAGCTGGTCACTTGCTACCTAGAAGTTTTGACAGGGCATTTGTACATTTCATGAAGTCAGTCTATGAGATTCTTCACATAGTTGCTGTTTTCTATTCTGCCCCAGGAGGATTCCCAAACATAAGGTTGCATAGTAGATGCCAAAAAGCAAAACTGGCTGGTGTCAAATTGTTGGTGTCATGGGTTGAAGAGTGGAGGCCAGCAAGAAAAATGGCGTCTTGACATCCCAGTCTCCCTGGTGATTGGCTATAACTTTCCTCAAATGGAGAAAGAGTTGTACTAATAATTACCTACCTAAGAGGATCCAAAAGTTTAGTAGAAGCAGTCTACTCACAAAAGAATCCAATTCACTATGTATTTGGCATGAAGGGGATTTTTACCTTTATTTTTCATTTTTGTATTTTTTTATCTAAGATTAAACATTTTCTTTTGAAGGTTTAGTTAAGTAAATTATTAAAAGTTATTAAGGATTTTTAACCACAAGGGTACCACAAGGGTTGATTCTCGGGCCACTTCTTTTTTTAGTATATGTAAATGATCTAGCCTTTAGTATCATTGGGGCACAAACCACTTATATGCAGATGATGCAAGTGTACTAATACAAGGACAAGATATGGACAAACTAAATATCAATATTGAAAATGTTAATAAACAAATCTATAACTGATAGTAAAACAGTAAATTATTAGTATTAATTAGTTGCTTTTTCCACAAAAGCTGTAGAATAGGAGTTGAATGGGTAGATTTGGACTGAAAAGTTCAATGCCATAGCTGGGATTTGAACCACTGATCTCTTAGTCTCTAGCCAGTTGCTCCAACCACTAAGGTACCATGACATGCTGTGTTGAGTTCTTCAGTCTGACTTTACCTATCCAGCTCCTGTCCTACATATGGCTTGAGTGGAAAAAGCAATTAATACTAGTTGACCTAATGGTTGGTCAAACTATGAAGCCCGAGACTTAAATAAAGTACTTACAAAATTGCAAGTTGCCATTGAGGTATGTCATCTCAAAATAATTTGAGATCACCTTGTAGTTTACCGGGAAACATGCAAATCAGTTGAGGAATTTAATGCAGTGCTGGCATGTTACTATAGTAGCTCAATGGTTAGGGTAACCGGATAGAGATCGGAAGATCCATGGTTCAAATCTGGCTATGCCATTGATTTTTTCAGTTTAATTCTACCTTCCAATAAATTATTAACTGAGAAAAAAAAAAAAAACTGTTTCACTTTATTTTTTTACAATCTAAACAATAATGACGTTCTAGTTGTTGATTTTGATGGAAAGCATATTCATTTGTGACCAGAGGCAAAATTTTTAGGCTTAACAGTAAATCATAACTTAAAATGGAGCTCACATATTCAACTCCTATAAAAAATGCTCAGTAAAGTATGTTTTTTCCTGAAACAGGTTAGAGAAATAGGTTTTGTGCATGTTTTATTACAGTTAATTTTCACTTGCTCCTACTTAAAGGTGTAGTCTTCTGGTGTTATTCAAGCCCAGCAAAATCAATATTTACCATAAAAAGAGTCATTCATTTAGTTGTAAATATAAACTCTAGAACCAGCTGCAGCCAATACTTTAAGGAGCTGAGACTCCTACCATTACCTTGTGCATGTGTTTGAGTTACTAAACTGTATAAAAACTAACCTACATTATTTTAGCACAGAATCACAGGTACATTCACACAATATAGGTAATGAAAATAATCTAGTTAGGCAGATGCATGAATATAAACTTTGATGACAGGTTTTTATACATTGGACTAATTATTTATGATAAATTACCTCTGCATTCAGAAACTACAGTGTAAAACACTATAAAATTAAACTGCAAAATATAGAGGAAGTATCAAGGAAATACAAAAATATGAGATAGGATGCGTAAATTCACCTTTTAAAATATATGCTGCTTGAAAATGATATGCATGAGTACATGTGGGGTATAATTATTATACAAAAACAAAAAAAAAAAAAAACAACTGAATATACTCAGGGTTTAATGATAAAAAATAGTGTACCCAACAACTATGTCCTGCTTAATAAATATTGCACAGGAAATAAATATTTTGCACTTAAATGTATTTATGTAATTGGATTGGTTATCCTTATTTTTGTTGTTTACACTGTGTAAAATTTACTAGGTATTTGTGTTTCTGCTGTCCTTGGTAGTGTCAAAGAAGTTGTTATAATTTTTCTTTAGTATGCCTTACCATACTAAAAGTAATAACTTTGTACTGTATATTTGCAATTATTTTATTTACAAATTTGTCCGTCTTTTCAATTATATAAGGATATTAAACCAATCACTAATCTGTTATAAAAGCAATGCAAACAAGCTATTTTAATGTCATGAATATTGGAACCTATATTTTTTTTTCTATAGATGTTAATATTTGTTTCACATTTGGATTATGAATAGCTGTTATGTGGAGTTAATCGTAAACAAAATCATATTCAGTAAATGATTCATGGTATGTCTGAGTCATAAGGTTATGAAATTGCCATTAATTTGAAAATTACCTACTTGCAATATGTCTGGATAATGCAAAGTTTCCGTCAAATACATACTTCCCTGTGGGAATTATGTTTTAGATCAACCTTAAGCTTCTTCCAGCCTTTTATTACTTTCTCTGTTTTATTGATATTCCTCTTGGCTTTATTGTAATTCTCTGAAAGATCAATTTCATGGTGTTTCATAAGAAGTACATATGTGACATTTTTTATAATTGCAGGGATGTGGGCACATCAGTTGAGTGTAGAAGATTATCAGGACCTGATTGATCGTGGCTGGCGTCGAAGTGGAAGTTACTGCTACAAGCCTATTATGGATTTGACTTGCTGTCCCTCTTACACAATTCGGTAAGATACCTATTTCAGTTTGGAAATAATTGTGGCTGGTGTTTAAAGCAGTATAAGAATACCCAGAAAGATATATAAAGAGCTTTATACATCTTTGCAACTTTAAACTCTTAAACTAGCTGTTTTTTGTAAATTGCAAGTAGTGCATTAATTTGAAATCTTGCAAATATGCAAAGAAGCTCGTGACAGTGATATAATTAAATTAAAAACAAAAGGATTTGAGTCAGTTTTTGTAACACAAACATCACTTAGCAATTACTTACTGACACCAGTTTTGGGAACACTTGACCCATTTTCAACCCTTCATTCTGACTCTATAACGAACTCTGAAATGTACCTATTTCTATAAATGTGGACTGTAAGAATAGTTTGCTTAGAACTAATAAACAATAGATGGTAGAGAATGATGCATCACAATTGTTTTTTCTCCCAGTCCTTCAAAGCCATCACATTGCAATTAGTTCTGAACTCTAGAATGCTTGAAGTGATCAATTGACCACTTTTGATTTTTGAATGCTCATATTGTCACAATTTTTGGAAGCATTTTTCTATAGTTTTGTTTCTTTTATTCTCTTTCAATAGCTAATGTTTGCTTGTATTTCAGGCATAGCTTTTTAAAATAATAGCAAATTTACCATCAGGTATCAGAGACGTCAGTTGACTGCTTGCTTATTCGCATTCCTTACTGCATGTAATGGATAGAGAATTGACAATAATCATAACTGCATGATAAACATTTTTCTTAATTCAGACTGTTTACTAGGCACACATTGTGTCCCTTTTGTAATTGTGACCTTTCACAAGCTGAAATTCTGGAAGGTTTTTGGAATATATCTCCAACACAATCTGAAATGGACAGATTTAATCTGAAGTGTGCTTACAAAAGTGAAAGTTCTGATAATGAGCCTCATCTACCTCCTCAGAATATTGTTAGTGATAATGAATCATTGGAGGTAACTCTGAAGAATACAACTGATGTAGATGGTAGGTGAAAAATTCAAATAATTATTTTTAATGAAAACTGCAGAAGCAACTCCACAAGTTAGAAATGGTTTTGATACCGAAGGTTCACTGTTACTCTGCATGGGAGAGAGAGGTGGAGGGTAAGAGTAAGAAAGAGAGATAAGAAAATATTGTAATCACTACAGTTGCCAGAACTGCATCTTTTGTGTAATACCTATGTATTTTGTAAGCCAGAAGCTTAAGGTAGTATAGCACACAGCACAGAAGCAGGCCAGACATGGCTAATAAATGGCACTGTTGGCATACAATGGACATGCAATGATACTTCGTCGACTTTGGACTTGAAGAGTTAGAAGGATTCATAGCTGTCAGTACAGTCAAGGGGCATATGGTAAAACATCTCTGTTACTGAGAGATTTGTGGAATCACAAGTGGGAACCTCCCTTTTTGAGTCAAATAATGACAAGAAACAGATTTCTAGAAAATCATGCAGTTTCTTCAGTTTTATATCAGAGCCAAGCATTGGCAATGTAAAGAACTAGCTAAGTTTTGTTTGGCTTCTGATATCTGAACCAAATTCATTGATAATTGCATTATACGTTACAGGCCATCTAAATTCCTGACTGAGAATCAACAGCTGTTTCTGTCAAAATGTGAACGCTTCTGCATTTAGTACATGATTAGCAAGCCCTATAAATATGTTGTGAATTACTGGTTGCTTACCAATGTTAAAGGTATATTCTAAAGGGTTTCAGTACCTGAGAAAAGAAGAAACTAGATCTGCAAATATCAGTCTGGGAGAGCTTTTTACTCTCATGGAACCCTTTCAGGAAAGGGCCAAAATCTCACAACTGATGATTTCTTCTTCTCTGTCAAACTGGCAAGAGAACTGTAGAAGGAAAGTGAAAGCATTATTGGTACATTAAATAGAGCTAGATGGTAAGTGCCTCCCTCTGAGAAAAAGGAAAAAGGGTCAAGATGTATTTAATTCTAGCATTATTTACAAAACTGATGGTATTACTCTCAATTCTTATCAAGGAAAGGTAAAAAACAAATTACTTATTCTTAGCACTATGGATTCCAGTGTGACCATACATGAATCTTCTAATAAGAAAACCCCTTAAACAGTCAGCTTTTATAGTGGCTCCAAATGTGGAGTAGATGTAAATAAAATTGAGCGAACACAGTGTTGGAACCATGATGATGTGCTGGCCCATTCATGTGTTCTATAACATAAATAGATCTAGACCTAGTAATGATTAAAAGCTCCTTCCTTGTAAAAGCTGATAACTGGCTCTATGCCCTCTATTATCAATTGATCTACTTCCCCAAATTGGGTTGTGACTGTTGAAGTCTCTTAAGATTATAAATGGTTTAGGAAGTTGGTTTAGGGGATCTCTAAGAACACCCAAACTTATATCCACACTATTTGCACATAAATGTTTCATGTAGTTAGCTTTACTGAGTAAGCTTCAGTGACTGCAACATCTTCTAGAGTAGTGTTTAAATTAATTTGTTTACTCATTATTGATTTCTTTATAGATTAGGCTACTCCTCCAGTAGCAGAGCCAGAATTTAATCTGTTTTTATGGTAGCTTTTATAGACCTTAAGTTTAGTTTATATATATATATATATATATATATATATATATTTTTTTTTTTTGTAATATTTATTTTTTGTCATCTTGACTACTTGGTCTTATCATGAACTTATGCAATTTTACAATTAATACATTATTTCCAACATTATACAACAGTTATTTCAACATAAGCACATAAATGCGCATGTTTACACTCTATCAAACAAATTAATATCCTTAAGAAACTGTAGAGTTTTTATTATCTTGTCTGGTTTGTTCACGGCACTGGAGGAATCTGAGATGCTGGCTTGTTGTCTACTCTTGGAGTACAGTGGACAGTCCATAATAATGTGCTGGATGGTTAATGGTGTGTTGCAGTTGGTACAGGTTAGAGGCTGGTCTTTGTGTAGAAGGAAAGAGTGTGTCAATTTGCAGTGGCTAATTCTTGATAAGAGATAGTTACTTTATTTCGCCGGCTGAGTTTTCAGAGGGGTTAGAAAAAAGTTAGTACAGCCTAAACGAGCTTCATGATGTTTGCTATCAAGTGTTAGCCACTGTATTTTCCATTTCTGCATATATGCTTGTTTAGTAAAGGTGTGAGGAGGCTATAGAGGGATCACTTACTGGAAGTTGGGATACTTCTTTAGCATTTTGATTGGCTATTTCATTGCCATCTATACCTATATGGCAGGAAGTAATATCACTTTTTTCCCTGTGTTGTTAATTTTGGAGCAAAAGGAGCAAAACTCTTGCATCATTGGATGGGAAGGTTCAGATTTCTGCGTGGCTTAGTAGAGTACTTACAGAATCAGTGAAAATGGCGAAGTGGGCTGTTTGGGGAGACTTATTTATATATAAAAGAGCTTTTTTAATGGTGAAGACTTCACAAGAAAACACAGTAAAGAAGTTAGGTAAGACATACAGCATTACATGATCAGGATAAATCACTGTGCAGCCATGTCCTTCATTATTTGCTGAACTGTTGGTGAAGATTTTCACACAGTTGTGATATTTATCTAGTAATTGATTGAACATGTGCTTGAGAAGAAGAGTGAGTGTTTGAAGCTTTACATGGGATGAAAGTTGGATGTTAATTATTGGATGTTGCATAGTCCAGTGAGATGTCTGGTTTGGTTGGATGAAAGGCATTTTTAGGTTGATATCTTGGAGGTAATGGAGAATTCTGATACAGAATAGACTTCTGCATTGTTGGGAGAGCATTCTGTTAGGAATATGTTGTGGAAAGTCATAGTGTTGCAGTTTATGTAAGGGACATGATACAATTTTGATAGAACATGTAAGGCTTAGCATTTTCCTGTGAACATTCAAACGAGGCTCACACCTTCCAACTATAGACCTGTAGTTGGGCTTGTAATGAATGGTCCTAGAGCAAGGCATAGTGCAATAGTTAAAACAGTGTCTAGTATTTTCAGTATAAAAGGTTTAGCGATGTTATAGACCACAACTCCATAGTCCAATTTAGATCAAATGAAGACTTTGTAAGTATTAAGTAGTATGGGTAAATCAATTCTTTGCAGCAAACATTTTGAGGACACTGAGTCGTTTTGTGCATTCATATTTTAAGTATCTAATATGGAGAATCCATAAAAGTTTGCTGTCAAAAATAATGCCAAGAATCTTTATGTTTGTAACTACTTTAAGCTTTTCCTCATTTATGTATAGCTCTAGGTTTTCCTCTGCTAATCTTTTTCTTGAGAAGGTAATGCATTTTGTTTTTGAAGTAGGGAATTTAAACCCGGTTGTTGACCATTTTTCTAGATGTTTCAAGGCACACTGAAGCACTTTTTGCATAGTAGCAATATTTTTTCCTTGACAGAGATTGTAAGATCATCAGCATAGAGGCAAGCTTTTATTGGTGGATTAAGAGATGATACAATGTTATTATGACTACAGGATAGAGAGTTACGCTCAACACTGAACCTTGAGGAACGCCATTGTCAATTGGGACTTCTTTGGAGAGTATTTCGTTGGTCTTAACTCAAGTACTGCGACTGTGAAGGAAGTTCCAGATAAAAGTTATCATCCTTTCCCTGACATTGGTGTTTAGAAGAGTTTCTACTATGTGAGATTTCCTTGTCATATCATAAGCCTTCTCAAGATCTAAACTTATAACAGATAGGTGAGAAGGCTTTGAGAATTTTTGTTTCAAGTGTGATTAATATATCTGTGGTGGAGTGGTAACAGCCAAACCCACTCTGAGAATTGGTTAAAAAGTGTTGCTCATTGAGAATCCATGTTAGTCTTTGGTTAACTACTTTTTCCATAAGTTTGATCATAGTACAAGTGAAATAGGTGTGAAATTTCTAGGAATATTGGGATCTTTGTTGGGCTTTGGAATAGAGATGATTGTAGCTAGTCGCCATTGGTTAGGAAACACTTGATTTATCCAGATAGCTATATATTTCATTCAGATACACCAGTCCTTCACAAAGAAGTTGTCTCAGTAATTCATATGACATATGGTCCAGTCCAGGAGCATTTGATGTATATTTTGTTGTACCTTGTCCATTAATTTGTCTAAAGTAATTTCTTCATTGTAGCTTTCATGACAATCTGAAAGTATTGAAGCTAGTTTCAGGTGTGGTTAAACTTTTAATAGTGTTGAAAGGCATCATCGTAGTTTGAATCACTGAAGATTCCTGCAAAGGTGTCAGCAAGTGTGTTAGCAATTTCAGTAGAGCAGCAAATATTCTTCTTGGCCCTCCAGAGATTCATGATATGAGGTGACTAGAATGCTTCGTTGATTTTTTTAATTCTGCCCCATATTACAGAGGAAGGCTTACTATTGTTTAAGGAAGTTACAAAGGATAATCAGCTTTGTTGTTTGCTGTCCTTGTTGATTTTCCTTGCTTTAGATCTAAGTTTTAAAAAATTAATTTTGTTCTCTAAAGAGGGGTGCCTCTTGTATTGATAAAATGTTCTATATTTCCTTTTAAGAGCGACTTTGCAGGATTCGTTCCACCATGGCACATATCTTTTAAGGTTAAAAGTTGCGGTCTTTGGCACACCCAGTTCTGTGGAAGTTATTATTAATCCAATAAATTCCGAAATAATAGAATTTGTATCTTCGATGGAACAACAGTTTAGTGGAAGAAGTTTTTGGATGTTCTCTTTGATGAGGTTTTAATATAGGGGCCAGTCAGTTTTATATAGTTGAAAGTGTATGAGGCTATTGCATTTTTAACCGATATTGTAATTGCTGAGCAGTCACTACCAAATGGTGAAGAGTAAACACACCAATGTAGTAGTTCATATATGTCAGGAGTATTGATTATTTAATTAATATTATTAGATGTTGCATGAGCTAGATCAAAGCATGTTGGGTCGCCTGAGTTAAGTAGAACCAAATCAAAATTTTCGATTAGATTTTAAATTATTTTCCTTCTTGTGTCAGTATGACAACTTCCCATAGTGTATTATGGCTATTAAAATTGCTCAACAATATGAAAGGTTTGGGAAGTTGCTGTATTAAGTTTACTATAGTATCACTATGAAGAACAAAGCTAATAGGGATGTATATATTACAGATACACACTGGTTGAGGTAAATTAACGGATACTGTGATTGCTTCTAAGTTAGTTGATAGAGGGATTTCTTTGTGAATTAAATTTCTTTTCACATACATTGCTACTCCTCCATTTGCATGAAGTGCAGTTATATGATTATTATTGCATATTTTAAATTGCTTTATGTTAGAGACACTATTGTTAGTGAAATTTGCTTCCTGTAAACACACAATTTCAGGTTGGTGGTGGTGATGGTTAATTAAGAGTTGTAAAAATTCAAATTCTGGTCAGAAACGGTTCAAATTCCATTGTATTATTGAAGATGCCATTAAGATGACAGTTATATGAAGTTTGCTTTTTTCATTGTTGGGTATTTTAAGCAGATTCATCACTTGAGTAATCAGGTGTAGATGTTGCTATTGCTATGTCTTTGTTTTCACTCATAGCATTTTAACAATAAGTGTGCATCTATTTTTAATTTTTGTATTGCTGAAGTGAGGATGCAGGTCTTTAGGTGCATAGGCGAGACCTTTAATGTCTTGGTTGTAACTGGAAACAATTGTTGCTTTATCGGTAGCTCCTAGTGTATTTTGAAAGAAACTTTGGAGCTGCAAATGTGCACACGAATAAAATTGAATCTTGCTGGCAAGCTCTATAACATCGCCTAACCAGGAACCTCCTTCAACGTGAACATTTAGGTGCTCGCATATATGAGTATTTATGCATACCAACACCAAAAATTGATGGAAAATGGGAACTTGTAGATGACATTAGGCTCTTGTGGTGTAGAGATTAAATTTAGGGTAGGTTAAGTAAATGAATGAGTTATGTGTCTAATGTACATAGCTAGTAATTTAGGGACAAACAGTACAGATTAGATTCAGGTTAGGCTTAGTTAACAAGTGAGTTAAGTGTTTAGTGTACATAGTTTGTAATTTATTGAAAAACAGTGTACATGGTTATATAGGTTGTGCAATAGCAAGTGACAAACTCTATAGTTACTGACAATAAAAGACTGTTGGCTGCCTTGTGTATGTGATTCAAAATGGATAATTTGGCTGCACTACATTCTTCAGAATGACTACATACACTAAATAAATAAATAAAGAATTATAAACCTTAAGTTATTTTAAGAAAACATTTTTTGGCATGAAATCATAGGAAAAAGTGATTTTATTTCCATATTAGATAATAAAACATAAAGCCTTACTTCAAAAAAATATTCCAAAATATTCCACTCATGTTGGAAACATCCTGCATCATGTATTAGAAAGAAGGACTAAGTATGAGTACTTTAAAAAAATATTCATATATACCTGGAATGTCTTCTTTTTTGTAGAACCTTTTGCCTTAGATGAACAATGAAAGATGAACAAATGAATGAATGAGCAAAATGCATAATTGAGTTATCAGCAGATTAAATGAATAGGCAAAGGAGTTTAACAATTTAAAGTGCTAAACATGGCAAGAGATGGGCAAACAATACATAAAATATCTGAAAATAGAAACTTTACTCCAGTTGGATTTCAACTAGTTCTCAGCTAAGTCATATTGTTACCACTATACCACTGTAGTTGTCTGCTAAGTGATAAGTAAGAAACTTCATCAGCCATAATCAAAAGAGCATTTAAGTATGTTATATTGAGCAGAAACCGAGTATATATTATAAACTTACTTCGGAAGCCAAATGCAAACTCAATTCATAACTTTTTTTTAAGTAACCTCATCTCCTCTATTACATCACAGTATGCTAGAAGGTGATAAGCAAGAAATTCCATAGTTGTTGAGAACAAAAGTGATAAAAAAAGCCATAAGAATAGCAGTCAATTAACTGCTAACAGATATTTTAAGGGCTATCGGAAACTTAGGTGTTCTAGTGTTAAAAGATCTGAAAGTAGCTTAGGTTTACTGTATTCCCTTACTCCCATGAAAGAAAATCTTTCTATAAGTGTTTATCTAGAATAACATAAAGTAGATAGCAGAATAAGTATATGTAAGAATAGTTTGTTGAAGAATGGGTAAAGAAAAGCATAGAATCTAATACATCATATATTTATTGTGCTTTGTTACAGTTGTGCTGCACTGGAATTTAGTCCTTCCAAATCACAGAAGAAAACCATTAAGCGTTTTAACCGTTACATCATAGATGATGAGAGTAGAATGTACTCCTCAAAATCTGAAACTTCCACAGCCTCGGAAGACACAGGTGAAATATCCCTTTCATTTGAAAATTATTATGCCATCATTCCATATTGAATGAATCAAATTAATATTTCATGAGAAAAAAATTCACTTTGTTGCCTAACACAATAATAAAACCTTAAATCTTGCCTATTTAGAGGTAAAGTCACTCTGTACAACAATTTAAATGCAATGGCAACAAACCCTACAAACTTTAACTTCCCTACATCTATAATGAAGTTCTCTTAAACCTTCTCAATACTATGTTCTTGTTTTCCAATGCTCCACTGCATGACATGGCTGAATGAATTTGCAAAGTTTTAACATTTCAAAACTCGGCTAATTGAAGTAATTTGTATCTAATCACAGGATATATTTAAGATAAATAATTAATGGTTATGTTTTAGAAATTTATGATATTAGATAACATCCATTTTTATGTAAAATCTCATTAAATTAAAATCCATAGCAACATGTCTCAATAACATCTGATATATAGGAGATTTTAATGTATTTTTATGGTCTCTTAGTTGCTTTTAAGATAAATGTGTAGTAGCCTACTTTTGATATTGTAAAAGTGCAAGCAGATCTTTGGATCACTTAACTTTCTGGGCAAGTGAGTTTTCAATCATTTTTACTTTGTCTACTATGTATAGTAAATAGGGGAATGCCCACCTAAAATTTGACATCAAGATTTTTATTAAAGAACATATCTTTTGGGTTCCTGTGAACCTAAAAATACATTTTTAGAAAAAAGGTCCATGCTTTTAGTGTGTGTATGGGAGAGAGGAAGATGTGCCATGGCCAAGTGTTTAGACTTCTCACCTCTCACCAAGGTGGCCTGGGTTCGATCCCAGTGACGACTGTATGTGGGAATTTTGGTGGACAAAGCAGCACAGAGGGGGTTTTCTCCAGTTTCTCTGGTGTCCCCCGTCATTGCATTCCACCAGTGCGCCATCTTCATTCCATGTATCACCAGTGTCATCAACTGCAGTGCCATGGTAGTATAAGCGGGCATTAAACACTATTTAAAAAAATCTTCAATTCCATCTACCAGGTCCCACAGCTCTTCCAACACCAGAAACATTTGCTTTATAAATTTCTATGATGAATAATTTCCTTATCCATCTAGCTTTTCCATAATAGGCACTGAACTGGAAATGGCCATGGACATTGAATTTGCAGCTGTATGCATTGATCTGGTGCTCATAAAGTTTGTTTCACTATTTGTGACCATATTTGGCATGTTTATTGGCTATAATCCTAATACCACTGATTCTAAGTTTCCCGCACATATATTAATGCTGTTATGACTTATGTTTACTCCATTGACCCCACAACCTGTTAAAAGGTGCATTAAAGCAGTGGGACTACAGCAATATTCAGCAATTTATTGTGAAATGAAAAGAAAAATGTTGCATTTTTATGGCAACCTGCAAGAACAATGTGATATAAAACAAAACTGGCATCGAACACTATCACCAATATAACTGTATGTAGGTAAAAGATTACATGCAGATATCTAACAGAATGTTGCTATTCAGAACTCACATAGGCTAAAGCCTGCCCAAAGTGCCCTTTTTAAAAATATTCCAGAAGATGAAACTATGCATGGATATCTGGATCTCAAGGAACTTGCTGAAAGTTGCTAGCCTGATATCCATGCAGGGTAGGCAAAAAGTTTGTAGATGGTGCATTAAAGACACTTTGGATACCACTTACGAATGTCACTGTGTCCTTACAGATCATTTATAAATTTGAGCATGATAAACCTGGAAATACTCTACTCCTAGGTACATTACATGACAGTAGTATTCAGAAGTGAGTAGATATGTACTTTTAAGTGCTGTGTTATGTAACATTTCAAACTGGTGTTTGTAAGTCATTGTATTTAGAGCAAACCTTTGTTTATGTTAGGTATATGCCAAAAAATTCCAATGAAGTCTCACCATAAATAAATAAACCAAATTTGGTAATGCAAGATTTTTACCTTTTTTACTCAAGAATTTTTACCTCTGTTGCCCAAGAATGCATGTCTGCTAATTTTCTGAGTCTCTAGTTATGTCATATTACTTTAATTTCTCTTCATTGTGTTAATGTGGGTATGCACATTGCTACAGGTATTTTCAGCAGTAATTTCTTCTGCGAAAACTGGCTGTAAAGCAGACTTAATGATGCATGGTTTGTAGGTTAGAATTTCTATTTTCCTTGTGTTTCTGAACATTATGGTACGAATTTCATTAACATTGGAGTTGAATATAAACATAAATGCTTCTTAAAAGCTGTAACATACAAGAATTGGTGTCATAGGCTCTTTCCTGCAGTATAAGCTACAGTTTTTTTATATATTATTTGTAGTATATTTGAACCCAATGTTTATTAAACTAATATTCAGCTTGACAGTGTACTACTTCCCATTTATGAATCTATCCATGGTATTGTTTCCAGAAATTCAGGAACGAGATGTTTCTATAATGGAAGTGTGGTCACAGCAGGCAGAGGCAAAAGAGAAAGCCTGTTCCTCAGCTTCATTTGACCCATCAGAATTAGAAGTAAAAGGTGAGTAATTCTTTTCACTAACTTGGACATACTCCGGTAGCTCTCCAATAGTTAAGGCTAGAGGCTAATGGATAATGACTTGGTGTAAACCATTATTTATATAAGATATTTTGGGCTCATTATTGTTTCCTCTATTTGTAAATGATCTTATGGGTAGAAATCAAAATAAGAGTATAAAATTGTCATTATTTGTGGATGATACAAGTATATTAGTCTCAGAGAAAAATGAAGCCATTAAAACTGAATAAAAATGCAGTTACATTATTTATGGTTTCTTGGTTTTAAGAAAATAAACTATGCTAAATAAGGATAAATACTTAGCTCTAGGATTTCATCACAAAAATAAAAAAATAATTGAATTTCCATAAAGTACTCTTAGAAAGAAGTAGTATAAAATACTTGTATGTCAAAATTTCTAGGAATATGCATCAATAAAAAAATGAGTTGGAAACCACATCTTAATGAATTAATTAAAACACTGGGTCAAATTTGCTTCCAGATAAATGTATTAAAACAAGCAGTGAGTAAAAAAGAGCTTAGAATCATGTATCTCTCAAAATTTCACTCATTAATTTCATATGGGATGTCATTGTAAGGAAAATAGGAGCAAGTAAAACAAAATGTTCAAATTACAAAAAAAAAAAAAAGTTATTAGAATTATGCTCAGTTTCCTTCACTTGTTAGCTGCAAACCATACTTCAAAGAATTAAACATTTTGATATTACCCAATATGTATTTATATGAAACAATTGTACAAATGCAAATACACATCAAAGATGTTACCATGATTTTTTTTTGTAGTGTTTAACACCCCTTTTCATGACTATATCACCATAGGCAATGACACTGATGATATATGGAATGAAGATGAAGCACTGGTGGAATGTAATGGCAGGGGAAACTGGAGAACCCAGAGAAAACCCACCCCTGTGCCACTTTGTCCACCACAAATCCCACATGCGGTTACTTGGAATCCAATCCAGACTAAGTGAGACACGAATGGTCTAACCACTCAGTCACGGCATGGCCACCATGAATTCTGAGATTCATGGTCATGATACAAAAAAAAAATTGCATATAATTCCATAAAATAAAAAAATTATTTCAAAATAGCGTTTATTATAGAGGCATTAAATTTGACAACAGATTCACCTGCTGAAATAAAAGGTACAAAATCTATTCAATAAAAATTTTAATTGATAATTGCTATTACTCAGGTGATGAGTTTTTGCATTCTAAATTATGTAAAATATTAATGCACATGAATAGTACAGCTCCAAGTAATAATATATAGTATAATATAGTACTGGATGGCTCTATAACATTTTGTTGTTCTTAAGGATGAATAAAATACAAATACAAATTTTGTTCTTAAGTATGCCATTGCAAGGACTCCACAATTCAGTGTCACAAAGAATAGGGTCAAAGGAGTCATAAGTAATTTTATTCATCCTATAAAATATACAATAAAGGATATGTCAAAATTTAAACAGTATGTACATGATTTATAAAACTTTTGTTTACAATTTATATTTGAACTCTTCTGTGCTACAATATGCATATTCTGTTAAGTAATTTTTAATCGTGTTACTGCAAACTCTAGTGTTACCAATTTATATTATTTCCTTTTGGAATCTGTTATATAATTATTTTCCCTGCTTTCCAAGTCCCTGTTATTTAATGTCCATCTGAGTACTGTTCTGTAATATTCTTCATTGTTTCTCAAAATATGTTTATGTTTATTATCATTTTTAGATACATTTAGATCTTATAAAAAAAATATATATATATGTGTGTGTGGGTGAGGGATGGGTGGGTGGGCATGTGTGTGTGTGTGTGTGTGTGGGGGGGGTTATGCGTGTGTGAGAGAAAGATAGGTAGAGGGAGTGAGAGAAAGAGGGAAGGGAGACAGAGAGATGGTGGGAAGGGAGAGAAAGAGAGGGAGAGAGGGGTAGGTGCTAAAAGTGTTGCCAATTTATCTGATGGTACCATGTATTGAGGTCATGGGGCTGTAATATGTGCAGTTTGAACTGAAAGATTATTTACATGTTTTTGAGTTCACTGGAGCCAGATGAATTAGCTAGCATGAATAGAGCATAATTTTTGCACGAAAAAATTTTAATGTTGGAAGGTCAGGAGAATATAATGTCTATATTCAACAGAAAAATCAACTGTATTATCCTAAAGTATTACATTAGGTTCACAAACAGAGCAACAGTTTGATGCAATGGGTTAAACAAAACAAAATCGAATAGTTTGTTACTTTCTCTTCAAAAGATACAAACTACACAAGTGAACTGCTTACAAGTACAGATAGCCCTACTGGCAATATCCTGAGATATCTAAATTTGCAATGCTACAAATGCAAAAAGTCTTTGGTCTACTTACACTGTAATGTCAAATGTCAGTAATGTTTTGCCATGACCTCACCCGATTATTTAAAGAGAAGTCTTAAAGCATAAAAACTGAAGTTCTTAAAGTACACTTGAAATATAATGTTACTTAGATGGTGTAAGTTCTTATGTTATTATTTACTTTTAAGAAATTAAGGAAAAGTGCTCCTTTTTAACTTCCTATATTTTTCCAAATCTTTGAATGCTTTAAATGCTCCTTATTATATATAACATAATACAATATGAAAGTTTTTATTCATTGGAATTAATTGTGATTTTTGTAAATATTTTTTTTAGTTAGGTAGGCTTAAGTAAAAAAATTCCTTTTCTTTTTGTACTACTGTTTGCAGAACAATGGAATTATATGTGCTACAAACTAATAGAAATGTTCATATAAATTCTAAAAATGCATTTAGAATGCTACCTCTGTAGTGACAGAAGGTAACTAAAACAATGTTTATTTCTGATGTTCAGTATAGAAATTATCTTCATTTAGAGCTGTCTCATAATTTCTTTTTCTGCAAGCCAAGAGGAGTATACTGTAGAGTAAAGCGATGTTTTCACAAGCGTGTAAAATTATGACTCTGAAAACTATATCACATTTACAACTATTGTAAAACCTTTCTTTTAAGTTCAAATATATAGTTGATAAAATAAAAATATTGTCTTCAAAATGGCTTATATCACCTTTGTACAATGTGTTTTTACAACAGTGCAGTCTGCTTTATTTCTTGTGTAATCTTGAAAACTGAACTGCCACAGATATGACACAATTTAAACAATAAAAGAAAAATTCTAAGGAATATGAATACATCAGAAAATGGTCTCCCTTTCAAATGGGTGTTATATTCATTATCATCTTCGCTAATATATTTAACCCTCTAGCAGGCACATCTAAGCAAGCAAGTGCACTGGCACATTCAGTGCGCCACTTTGGACTGCCATTAAATTGATACATGGATAGTTGCTAGTTCCAATTTATTGAAATTTTATTATGTTATGCTTTTTTCATAAATAGCTAGTTTGTGTAATGTATTTTCAGATAATAAATGTCGTACAATATTACAATTCACTATGTTTACACAATTACTACAAAACTGCTTCTTTCATTTTTCTTTTCAAGTAAAACCTTTTAAAGTTCACTTGATTTTACAATATTTGCCACAAAAATTAAAATATTCAGTAATTGTAAAAGTTATAAAGACATATTAGAAATGTATCATGCATTGAAATATGTTAAAATCAAGTAAAATTAAGTAACATTAATGTCTAGGCATGAATCTGCATAAAACTCTTATATGACCAGGAATATTGGTGCCTAGAGTTCACCAATAGCGCAGTTCTAGATGCAAACCATAAAAGCTCCTGAGATATACATGCTTGCACCGATATGCCTGGTTGCTTTGTCGACTAGTATGTTGGATTGCTTTCTGTTCCCAACATTATAAACTGACACATGACACACTACAAGAAACAGAAGGCTATCCACTTCACTCCTGTGTTTACCCACTGCATGCTTGGAGCAAGTCTGCTTGCTTTGGCACAAAATCAAATGAGTTGGTGATGCATGTTCAGTAGTAAGATACCTCACTTCTTCTAATGTTAAGTCTCAGAATAAGGAAGCAAGTTGGTGAAAAGAAGTGTATTATTATTTGTTTTACCAGAATTTTAATATCTATTCCAAATTTGCATTATAAACTCAGCTTACCTGTGGAGAGATTTGTTTTCCTAAGTAGCTCTACTTACTGTAAGGCTGCAACTCACTCTACATGATAACATGATGCCTTTTAAATTCTCCTGGGGAAAAATGAATTTTTAGGTTGAATGCTGTTTAGTTGTAGAGATAATATTTTTATTAATCATCATGAATTACAATTCATCTCTTTATATATTAATGTATATTGATTATTTTTAAGATATCTTTTAATATCTCTGTGGACAGAAGGTGATGTCAGTAAGTCTGGTGATGCTGGTACATCTGAAGCAGCTGGTGTTGATGCCCATGATATTCAGTCTACCTCCACTGTAAAAGAGAAAACGCGGAAGGCAGGTAAGTGTTTTCACTGACATTTATTATGGATGGAAGTCTCTGTTAGTACTAGTGATTATTACTTTCCCATTCTAAAATCACATTTTCATATCATATGTATCTCAATGTGAACTTTTTGGCCATACAATAGGTTTCCCAAATGGTTTCGTCAAGTGTGCATGTGTATTAGCTTCTTAAAAGTGTGTATATAATTTTCAGTTCTTCTATAAGAAGAGCAAGTACAGAATTAATTGTTTTCTGTCTGTATTACCATTATTCAGAAACTGAAGTGTTATAAGAGGTGATTCTAATAAAATGAAACTGATAAGAAAATTAAAATTTTAAAAATGTGCCTCAGTGTAAATAATTTATCTTCAATACTGCGACTATGTGCCAAATACACAAATGCCTTTACCTTGCCAGCTTGAATCATTGCATATACGTGATCAGCTTACCTTCGATTGTTCAAAGCTAAAAATTGCCGCATGCAGGTGGCTTCCTTTCTGCAACTGAGGCATTTTCACACCTGTGTGCAAGTTCGTGAAATTTGCTTATGATTTACATGTGCAATAATCACCTCTACTTCTGGAAATTTATTGCCACATGATATATAAATGGGCCAACTTGGTCCAGAAAGATCAATTTCAACAGTGAGTTCAATAGTTGCAGTAAAGAGACCACCACAGCAGACACGCAAGTGTCATATCTATGAGAGATAAAAATTGTACTGTAGCGTTGAAATAAAGACTGATGTAATCACAATTGGAAGTAGTAAAGCGAGATGTTTGCCACACTGGTATCAGGAGCAGGATTGAACAGAATCATGGAGTAGATGATTACTTTATTGGCTGAAATACAGAAGATGGGCATGGAAATGGAATCCGCAGAGGAGAAGATGGATAAAAAATTGGAAAAGTGAAGAAAATAGAGGAAAAATTGGAATCCAGAATGGAGAAGATGAGAAATGAAATGACAACTTTGAACTGCACAATGGGGAAGAGGAAGGTGTGCTTATCACCTGAATTGCCAAGTCATTGATGGTGAAAAACCTTGGAGCTATTAAAGATTGCTTAGGATGCATGTTACCCAAGATAGAAAGAAAGTAAGATTAGTTTACGTTGAGAAACATTGTGAAACATATCATTAGCAAATTTGGACTTGAAAATTGTCAAGTTGTAATTATATCTCTTAAATTTGGTTAAAAGCTGAGGTACGCTAATCAATGAATTGAAGGGTGTGTGGTATAATAGGGTATCCCTCAAAAGTGAGAGATTTAGTTTATTATTAGATTGCCTATAACTTCGTTGTGACAATAAAAGTTGGAAAAATGTTTTATGGATTAGGTTATACTTATGTGCTGCATTAAGTTCCTGCAAGTGTGGAGTAGAATACATTGATTTTATTGTAAAAAACTTTTACAATAAATGTGGGTAATACTGTAGAAAAAACACATTTTCAAATACAGTAGATAGCACCATACTCATTATTTTCTTCTATTTCATTTCCCTTGTCTGATTTCAAATTTTGATGAAATCCATTTTGAATGGGAGATACAAACTTTAACATTGACATTATATCACACAGTTTAGCAGCTTTGATGGGCCTACTATTAGGATATTTTAGTTCTAGAACAGTGCTCTTTATTTTCTGTGCCTTACCTGTGTCCTTCTGCAGACTTTTGATAGTAAAGTAAGCTATATAACTGTCTGTGAACTGTGCATGAACTTTATGCCCTCCCAGGAATCTTGGAACAGATACCCTTCAGAAGTTCATGCTTATGCCAGAAGATTTTTTGTTTCTTTTTGTTAACACTTTCGTTAATTGAGTTGAACTAACAAAATCCTCTTTCTGCATTTCTACTACAATGAACAGTTTGTATTTCCTTTCATTTCAGATCAGGTTTGCTCAATCATGAGGGGTCTAATGTATTGTGAATGTCAGTTTAACAGATGCCAAAATCTGTATCAAGGCAAACAGGTATGGCCAGGCAAGCATAAAGAATAATCTATTTTCTACACTCTCAAACCAGCCTATTTCAGTCATGTAGATCCACACACACACATAATGGAAACATTCTTATTTTGGTCTGCCTAAGAACTGCTATAAGGTGTTTCTCGCCATACACTCTAGCCAAATACACAAAAATGTATCACTTTATTACAAACATGAACACCAATGTTGTAGGTCCGTAGATAATTTAAATAAAACACAACTGATTGAAATCATAGGTGTCGGTATTGCTTGCTATAAATCCATTATAATAACTGATGTGTCACAGACAGAACTGAGAGAGATCTTCTTTATTTCAGATAGTGATTTGTAGCCCATGTCAGCTTTCTTTATATGTAGACGATTACTTAGTGCCATATCTTCAAGTGGGATGTTTGCAGCTTCCTCACATACTTTGCATGGGTCACTTCAGGAAAGTTTGAAGCTCGTCAAAGTCGTTATTTAAAATGAATCTATATATATATATATATAGATAACATAGGAACAGTTCCATTATCGTGGCAGTAATGTGACATACTGTTGATACATTTTGTGGGTATGATGCATATATATATATATATATCATCTTTGAATACATGGGGCCTGTTGTCTACCCTCATCTGTCAATTTTCGGAGTGTGTAAAGAAGATGATATGCCATTGGTATCTTGAGGAACATCTGTAACTAAACATAAGCTAATTTAATACTTACAAAGGCTATATGATGTTAATAAGTACAATGTATAAATATATTTAATTTTATTTCAAAACTGAGCTTTGTGCCTTATTGGAGTAATCTTATAGGTATAAAAATATTGTTGCTAACCTTTTTAGTAACTTATTCAGGCCTATAATGTAGAGGCAATTTATAACATTTTCAAACTAATAAAAGTAATCTGTATCTTAAATAATCCAGTCACTTCTTTTAGATTTCATGCACTAACAGAAATGCATTTTTGCACAACCTGATTTCCAGGTTATTTGTTGTTTTAGCATAATATTCAAAGCTGTTATTTAATCTATACTTAGGGCACTATCTCTTAAAAGGAACACTTTTAACCAAGCCAAAGGGATACATTAAAAGATTATTTCTTCCTGGCTTTTGCAATGTCTTTTTACACACCATTCTGTTTTGCAGTACTGGATGCTGGTATACATTTTAGCAGGTATAACTTTTACCTCTGCATGTAATTAATATATTCTTATCCACTGCTATGTGTCTTCTTCCTACTATTATCTTTCCATTTTTATGTTCTCCTCTGAGTACCCTGTATGTACATACACAGTAGGTAGAAAAGATATTCCACCCAAAAATTTGATACCAAGATTTCACAGTAAATATATGTTTTGAGGTCCCCTGAATTAAAAGCATTTTTAGAAAAAGCTCCATGTGTATCTGTGTGTGTATGTGTGTGCATGCATGCTGTAAGCTGCTGTACTGCTTGATCTTCATCTTGGAGGGAATCCCTTCCTCTTCTAAACTATGCATGCCACTGATAAATGGTGGATTGTGAAGGGCAAAGGTCCCCAAATGCCTGATGCAGTCTTTCAAGACATTCTCTCTCTCCTAAACTGACTTTAAAGTCATAGGAAATCTTAGCACAGAAATGCTCTCACTTGAGATCCATCCTAATATATGGCATAGCAGCACCTGCTATACATGCTTACATGGTGCTGATGATGCACATTGTTGGAGTGCACCCAGACATGTTGCTATCTGAACTTAAAGCTGAATTTAGGTAAAGCTGCTTCAGCTTTCCACACAGCTCATTATTGTCCATTCTCAAAAGTTTTGGAGTGACCCTCATATGTGATACATGATATTCGATTCCTGACTGGTGGAAAGAGGCACCAATCTTTGTGAAACAGAAACTGCACATACTGCACTCTCAACTGTCAACTCCATCACCTGTCACACCCATTGCTTCATGAGACAAGTCTCCAGAACCTGCTGGAAATTTCCCTTCTTTTTGCCTCTAGAACATTCTGGAATTCTGTTGGAGATATCACCTGCTATATGAGCTAGTGTTCTCGAAAATGGATTCAATGAGTGAGGAGTGAGTTTATGAGTGTGCATTTCTGCTGCACCATCAAGTACTGTTCTCCAAGTGAGTTTGTAAAAACTGCTCTGACGTACAATGAGAGCCGCTACTGCAGTAGGCTACAAAGGTCTTGCTTTCAATTCTCCAGTTAGTGAGCTATCTGAAGAAGTGGCTTCATCATGAGCACTGCTTTATGCCACTGGTTTGTGAAAAAAGTGAAGTGACAGTGAACATTTGTACTAGATCATATTACTGAAGAGACAGTGAGAGGTGATAGTGAAAACTGGACAAAATCACAATATAATACTCATTTTGGTATTCTTTGGTTAAATACATCTTATTCTTTTATACACATTTCAAGCTGGTTGTATATTAAATTAAATAACTCAGAAGTTTGATACAAGTGAAGTTTTAATCAATGTGATGTTGAAAATGAGTCGGAATAGTAACACTCACCTCACTTATATGTAATTGTTCAAAACATATGTTTCAAGGGCAATCGCCCTCTTCTTCAGTTGAAGTCCGACTGAAGAAGAGGGCGATTGCCCTTGAAACATATGTTTTGAACAATTACATATAAGTGAGGTGAGTGTTACTATTCCGACTCATTTTCAACATCACACTGGTTGTATATGTTTAAACATATTGTAATTTGCTCAGTTCTCATATATGTACAGCCGTGAACAAAAAAAACAAAAAAAAAGATGAGTCATAACTGTAACCTAAATTCATTTAAGCCCTACACAGCTTAGCGCCTTGTGTATACCATCTATGATATAGTTGTGTAGTGGCAGCAACAAGTTGTCACAAGTTCCAAACCTTAATATTATTTACCCATATGATCAATAATCAAAATCACATTCAAATACTTAAGCTTCAACAACAAACTATCAATATTAGCTAAAAATATTAATGACACAAAACATGATACAGTGTATTGTATGGCATAACTAAACCTGCCATCTTCCATGTGTGTTCACTGTAGTACACTGGCAAAATGTAGGTTACTCTTCTGGTGAGGGCTGCAGGTTCGCTTCTCACATGTAGCAAACATTTCTTTTCCCCTTTTCTTAATGATGTTGAATCAACACATTGCGGCTATTTTATTTAGACATTCTTATTTCATACATGACATTTGGTACAGTTAATAATATCATAGTTATTATGATACTTCTTTAAGGTTTATTCTACTGGACAGCATATGCTGCACTCAAAAGCATGTGATGCACAGAATGGTGTGCAAATACATAAGGCATGAACAGTTCTCTCTCAGTGAAAAAAAAAAGGCTTTATAGCATGGAAAATACTAAAAGTATTGTTAAGAAAGCCAATGTTTTGAAATATTTTGGGAGGTAGAACCTTTTTATAACTCACACCCTTCTCAAACAGATATAACAGGAAAATGCCAACTGCAACTGGAATAACGTGATATATATCTGAATAAGGTGACATTTTCTACATGTGTAAGGGACAAGTGACTATCATCCAAAGGGCTCCTGATGCAATGCAAAATATGTGGCTTCACCATTCCATCATGGTCGCACATCTGTATCGTGTTGGGGCAGGATGTCAAGGAACAGTCTAAGTGTGCTATGGCAACTTGATGATACACTGAACAGTGTGCAGTACACAGTAATACTTGATAATAGCTTGATTCCCTCTGAGGGTGAAATATTCTGATGGAACTGTTGAATTCGTACAGGATAATCATCCTGTCCACACATCTCAAAAGGTTTCAAATCGGTTTTCATAGAGGCCAGGATATTAGAGTGGTAGGCTAGCCTCCCTATAACCAGATTTGAACCCTATTGAGAATGTGTGGGCTGAAGTAAAAAGGGAGCGGCACTCTAATTCATCTGTGGATGGGGGAAGGATAAAAGATGGCTTCTGGGCACAAATTCAAGAAACCTGAGATCTTATAGCTTCTCGTCCACTGCAGACATTTACTTTTTTTATCTATGCCCCGAAGATAGAGGGCAGTTATGTGGGCTGAGGGTTCATACACCTGATATTAATTATGCTTATTTTTTGTGTTTTAGTTTTTAGAAGGTAATACTTTATTTATACATATATTTTTAGTTATTTAACACGGGTGTTAGTAGAATTATGTTTTTGTGTGCATAGATAGGCCCATAACTTCAAATGCCAAAGTTATATTTATACAATATTTTCTTCATATCCAGTCATAAAATTAATAAACATAAAAAATTGTCAAGCAGCATGAGATTTGAACCTAGAACTTATGAGTGGAAGCAAGGTCTTCTTAAACCCTTGGTCATCGTAACGTTGTTCTGAGATAGTTTTGCACCACTCATAAGTTAACCATTGCACTGTCAGTAACAGATCATTGTACAGTTCTTTCATGGATATTACAAACACAGTTTTTACGAAGATACACAAAGCTTTTCGATCACCCTGAAATCTGGGGATGACTCATTTTTTGTGTCCACAGCTGTACATCAAAAAGCTAATGGGAAGGGGGAAGTTTTTTTTTTTTTATTTATGGATGCTCTTTAACTGCTTTGGTTCTCAGTGTCCCATTCTATAGTGGGCGTGAAATATCACTTAATTTTGCTCAGAGGCCTCTCTAACAGGCTTGAGATTCTTGTATGATCCGTAAATCTATGACATGGCACCAATGGCTTTACTTCCCTTCTGAAGGAAGCCATGCTAAGGATTTTTATGCCCCAAAATAATCCATTGTCCTCCATCGGGTTTGAACGTACGACCTTGGGAATATGAAGTGAGCATGGTAACCATTGCACCACAGAGGGCGACATGGGAAGGGGGGAGGTTTTCCTGGTGATGCAGCTGTGAATCTTACATTACAATTTTCAGGAATAAGGTGAGAAGTAGAAGCCATAACTCAAGATTTCTGTCCACTTGGTCTATCCGGGGAATTTCATTAATGAACAATAATTATTTCTGTAGCTGAAAAGTTAGTTCCAGAGGCAACTTCATCTCAATGAAAATGCTTTGTTAATAATTATATATATATATTTTGGTTGAACAAATAATTTTATGACCTGTTGATTAATGTTAGCTATAGCTTATATTTTAAGAATGTTATTAAAGCTTCCATATGATTCATCTTAAAATGTCTTGATCATTGCTCAGATAACCATGCCAGAAGTAGTGCAAACTTCTCAGTTTTCTGTAGCACATAAACATTTAATATGCCTATTGCTTTGTTGCAGAGGTTTCCAACCCATCAGAGCCAAAACAAAAAAAAGCTAAATTACTAAGGAAAGAACGTAAACGAATGAAATTACTTGATAAAGGCTACAGTGAGGAAGAAGCTGATGCCAAACTAAAGCCTAAAGTACCACAAGGAAAATCTGTAGATGAATTTATCAAAGAGGTTGAAGCACCTTCACCCGTACATAAACTAGAGGTAAGGCACACACACATATATATATATATATATATATATATATATATATATATATATATTAAAATGAAGTGGCATCTCAGGTCTGAGGACAACTTGAAGTGTAATACTTGTATCTTACTGCTGTTCAGGAGTGTCTCTGTATTTTCCATAGGAAGAGAGAGATGTTTAATGAAAGCTTTTCACAGATTTTGGTCAACTGAATAATAAATATGTGCAGTTTATTCATTCTGCATGATTTGTGGGCAATCAACTGTTACAACATTTTGCAAATTTGTTGTATTTCAAATTTGTATTGCAAATTTGCTTCAGTTCATGAGTTCCTTATGAAATTGGACCAAATCTATTATGAAAACGCACAACAGTTTAAAACTGTCTACAAAATAAAACATGTTTCTATTAATTAATATTTTAGTATCATGATTTTGTCCACTTTCTCTTTAGTCACTTAACTTTTTTCACCTGTGATACTTCAGTTTAATGGCATCTAAATCAGTCTCATCTCTCTTCTGCATACTGAGGACTCTACTACTGTCTCTTCATGTAGATAATGGTCACTCGCACACAGAAACAACTTGCAGGGGCAACAGTGGTACAGAACTCAGTCATGTCTTGACTGATGATCAAACTCTCCTTTATACTTGAAGGCAGGATTGAGAAGGTTTATAACAAACATGAAAAAAGTTTTGTATTGTTCTGCTCTGATTAGTTTGCATGGGACTATATGTATACACTAAGTGCTTAAGATCTTATTTAATTTATATATAGTAGAATAAATGAAATCAGTTCATAAATAATATGTACTTTATGTAATCTGCCTGTAGACATATTTAATTGTCACCATCTGTCATGCCTTTTTTTGTATCTTTGCTCTGCTAGTGATTGACACTTTCTTAGCACCTGTGTACTTAAACATTCAGAAAATAAAATTGTTCCCTTCACCATACTTCAACCTCCCTTTTTAATTTTTATTTAATTTGTTTTATTTTTCTTCCCATTTCTTTAAAGTAATACCTTTAGTTTTTGGAATGTTCTTCACTTACATTCCTCTGCATTTGAAAATGTCTGCAAGTTTTCTTGCAAAATTACCTTTCTCACTTTCAAAAATCTCTTCTCTCCTTTTTTCCAATGTTAAAATAACTTTTACTGTAGTACATATTATAACCTTTCTTACACATTCATTGACTGAATACACTTGAATGAATTAATAAACTCAAATGGAGTTGCTCCACAAAAGTAAAGCGCTCCATCCTCAAATAATGACTGCCATAAATCAGTCTTCACATCCCAGAATAGGGAAACTGTCATGTCTAAGACCAGTGGCAACCCTGATTTTACAGAAGAGAGAATCACATGTTGACATTGGGAGAAAAGGGACAGAGGAGGAACAGTCCTAATGAAAGCCTAGGTGAAAAACAATTTGTAGCTCTTTAATTCAGGTCATTTTATGAAATGTGTGCGGCTAACTGAGGTGTGATGTGGTCATTTAGGAGAGAGAGAATATTAACACATGCTTTATGGGAAAATTACTTAGTTTTACAGAAAAATCACTGTTTAAAGGTGACTGTTAAGTGAAGGTGGCCTTTAATCAGGTTTGGCTCTATATCACCTTTGGTCATCATGTACCAGGTTTGGTCTCTACAGGATCGCATTCACAAACACTTTTGCTCTAGGGAATTGTGTTTTTACTGCTCCGATGAGATTCTTTTTGTCAATATTTAAAATAATAAGTATTTTAGACAGTGGAGCACCATTGTATTGAGTGTTTGTGAAATTGAGTCACATTTTACACCTTAAGCTCCACTTCCCATTTATTCAGGAAGACTGGTTTCAGGGTACCTCCATCCTATCTTCAGTTCCATAGTCGACTGTGGCTACAACATTGGTTGTGTCCAGCTCTGTGTTGTGCTGCCCTATATCCCTCTCATCAGTAGAGTGATGTCATCCACAGTGGGAACTACAAAGTTCATAAGAATAGCTTCTTTTTTTGTGATGATGATACTTTTCCAAATTTGCAGTTCCTAAGGCTTTGTACATTTTACCAACCCTATTGATTCCTTTATGTTATGATTCTCAGAACAAAAGTTATATGCTATTGCAGACTTGTCTATGTATATATAGCTAATGCTCTCCAAGTGTTCTTTCATCCTAGTTTCCAAATTTCTCTTTGTCTTACTGATATAAATTTTAATGCAGTCTTGGCAACTCATTTTATAAATCCCTGATTGCTGAGTGATTTAACAAGTTCCCGATATTACATCTATTTTGAGGTGCCTATTTTAGGTTAAACTCCTTAAATAATTTTTAAATTTGCAGAAAAATTTTGGATGAAAGGTAAATTTGCAAAATTTAACTGGTGATTACATGTAATCTTTTACTTCTTTTGTGTTTGTAAATCAATTTGTCAATAAAACTTGTATTGAAATTGTTCAATTGGGCAGCCTGATGTATATTGTTTCTTATGTTCTATTGTATTCAATGGAATATTGACCAGTCTATGAACTAGACTATGAAATTGGTGTTGTAATGGGTTATACTGGTTCCATTTAAAGTAATTGTCAATGTACTACTTTCTCCAACCTTGTTTCGATTCTCATGATTTTTAAATAAAAAAAGGGTAAACATCTATCTTGTTTGTCTTCAGTAGTGAATACTTTGGATTTTTCTTACAGATTCAGTAATTTCACTGCATCATCCATTAGTTTTTTAGGAATGATGGCAAACACATCATCCACATATCTATGCCAGGATCTGAAGATCTATGGGAAGGCTTTAATGATTTGAATTTCCAAGTTACGTAAAGATTTGTTGATTTAATGTATTCTTCAGTTTTTTCAGGTGTAATATTAGTTTTCCTTAACTACTGTTTTAATAAATTTGGTTTTGATGTCAAATGATGCCATCATCTTTCCAGTTTTAACTCATTGTGTTTGACTTTCTTTATAAAGCCCAAAGAATTCTTTATCATTAATGTTTCAACTTTTTAAAATTGTTCAAATTCTTTCACCAACCATTTTGCTAATTTGCGGCAACTATGTTGCTGATGATTGACTGCATGCCACCTTTCTTATGAATTTTTGGTAAACAGTATATTTTGGGTAAACCGGGATTGCTTACTGTTAAATCACATTTTATTTTATCTGGAATTATGCTGCTTTCCTTAATGTTCTTAATAGTGCTTTCTATCCATTTAATAGATAAGAAAGTGTATCCTGGTTTTTGAAGTCACTTTTCAACTCTTTGGTTTTAATCAAATTAACCCATGATTTCCACCTTTTTACCTTTGTCTGCTTTCAAAATATAAAACTGGCTTTTGGTTTAACTTTTTAACCATTTGTCTATAACAACTGGGTTCTTCATTAAATGACATTTCCATAAGTATTTCTAAATTTCTAAATGTACCTAAAGCTTTCTGGTTTCCACTGTCCAGAAAATGTGAGATGATAGATGCATTTGCAATATAGTCATCTAAATTGAGTTTGTAACACTTGTTTTGAAACCTTTACTTAAAAATTGTACTTCTTTTTCCATAAATGTTTGCGACGAAATATTTTCTACACTATTTGGTGGTTCTAGGTTATTAGGAAGCACTATTAAAAGTATTAAGAACATTTTTCAGATAGTATATTCTTATTCCTCTTCTGACTTCCATTCTTGCTGTGCTCTTTCAGATTAGTTATTATTGAGTCCCCAATGAGATAGAATTTAGTTTTTGCATTCTGTTTTTTGAATTTTTTGCTTTTTCATCAGTGTTTATTTGTTTCTAGCCAAGATTATGCTGTAGAACTTTCTGTGATACTGGTGTTAATTTCTATGTTGTCTTGGTATTCTTTAGTGTCCTCTTTAACTGGTGTACTGAGTTGATTTTTTGTTCAAATTCCACTTCTTCGTATTACCAATGCATTATTCTGTCAAGCTCTACTGACCTTCCCTTTATGAATTCTGAGTAGATTAGGCCATATTGCCAGTCTTCTTCAGTTGAGATAATTTTAAGTTTTCATCTTTTAGGATATTATTTACTTTTCTTGCCTCATTGAGATCCTTTTCTAGTATTTCTGTAATTTTGTGAAGAGAGCATATGCTTTCATATCCTCTTTGTTTACTTATGTAATTTGGAACTATCCTGTCTTTGGTGAGGTGAGCATTTTCCATTCTGTTCTCACTTAATTCTTTGATAGCCTGTGAGTTATTCGATTTAATGTTTTCGTCATTTCTAAGTTTTTTTTATTTGGGTCTGATATTTTGTGATAGCAACTCCATACAAGTTATTTTTCACTTTGAAGACTTGCTACAAGTTTGCAGGCTATCATCTGCCATTTTGTTACTACCATCTTGTTAGCATAACTTCTTTATGTTGCTTTGCTGATGTAATTAATAAAATCAATGCTGAAGCTTCTCTTTTTGCACCGAGGTGTCTTCTGTTACAGCTGGAATGGGTCTGATTATGAAACCTTGGGAGCCTTAGCTGTTTTGGCTTTGCTTCCCTTTCTGTAGACTCAAACTCTCTTCAAAACACTGTACCTGACAACCAAGGAGGCCCAGTGTGCAGTAGCTCTTATAGTTTAGGGTTCTAAAACACATCAGCCCTTACAGGTTGTCCCTAGTTTATGCTGGTCAAGATTGGCTTATGCCTTGATTTTCCACTTGCTGCCTATTCAAGGTTTCTTCAACCTGAATGAGGACCAGTTGCTGGGTGAAGTGCATAAAGCCGCAACACTTTCCTTTATCTCTACCTTGATGCAGTGGGTGCAGATTCCTTGACACAGTATCTGGGAGAATGCAACCAAATAGAATGACTCTTTCTATCCAGAGCTCTTGAGGTAAAGCTCTACTACTACAGCCATTGGATCCAACAGGCCGTATGTCTTTCCAAGTTTCAAAAGCCCAACAGCCAAGTTGGAACACAATGGTCTTTTTGGAGGAGAATCTTAAAGTGTCGACCTCACTGATATCTGTGTCAACAATGAACTTCTTACTAGGAATGGGGTATCATAGAATCATGGCTCTGCACTGGACATTCTTGAGGATCTGGAAAGTTCATTCTAAGCTCATTCAGATCACTGGAAATCCTTTAGTTCCTTGGTCTATTGTGTCAGTGATTTGGCAATATTTGCATACCTCTCAATGAATTTCATATACTTACTAAGTCTTAGAAACTGTTACGATTCTTCATTATTCACCAGCCTAGGCTACTCCTTATGACTTGCAGCTTCTCAGGATTTGCAGCATTCCATCAGGGTTTGTGATGTGAGCCAGGTAGTGCCCTTCTTTTCTGAATAGCCAACATTTCTTAGGTTTAGCGTGAGATTGGTTGGTGTAGCCTTTCAAATACCTTTAGGTTGTACAGTTGGCCCTCAGAGGTCTTGTGTATAAAAATGATGTCGGTTAGAGAAGGCAAACATTGTATATACTTGCACCTTTTCTAGGGTGCTAGTTTTACAGCGTAGCAAGGGCTGGGTAGAAGAGAGAGCTCATTTGCCTTTCATTTGGCAGTGTTGTCAATCACAGAAAGTTTCTTTCTTTGAGGAGGCCTTCAGCCATTGTTGGAGTGGGTTAAGAAATTTACTGCAAACTAGCTGAATTATTTAACAAAACACAGTGCATGTGCATGAATTTGGGCTCAATAGACAGAACAAAACCTTAGCATTGAAGACATTAGATATTTGGGTGTATAACGTACTTCATATTGAGTTTGCATGCACATGAACTTGGGCTCAATAGACAGAACAAAACCTTAGCATTGAAGGCATTAGATATTTGGGTATATAGCGTAATTCATGTTGAGTTCTCTGCTTCTGAAATTGCACAAAACCTACTGAATGAAGACTACAGAACTGAACACCCAAGAAAAATTGTGTGCATGAACCCCTCATCATGGACTCTTGAGTGTCTGTCACCTTGCAAGGCATTACTGTGAAGTGCCCCAGTCCATATCCAGTAGAAAACACTGTTTTCTCATTGGGTTGAAGCACCCTAACTTCAGGTCCAAGGTGGAAAACACTGAGGTCTGATCAAGGTGTCATTATTCCATGACAGCAGAAGAAACCAGTCTTTCTTAGTGACTTCATTCAGTTACTGCTAGTTAATGCAGAAGAGCAAATCTTCAAGCCTTTTAATTAACACTCCCACCAAGGATCTTAGGTCAACTTCTCACTGCCCAAGCCTTTTCCGGGTCCATGGCCATCCCAGATGGTGAGACTATGTGACTCAAGTAGTTTACCTCCTTGCAGAAGAGTTGCCACTTCTTCACGTTCAGCTTTAGGTTAGCTGCCTGTAGCCTTTGCAGTGGTCAGTTTCTCGATATGGTCTTTGAAGTTGTAGTCTATGATGATGTCATCCAGATAGAGCAGGCAGGTGTTGGATGTCAACCCTCTCACACTAATTCCATGAGGCATTGGAAAGTGGCTGGAACATCGAAGAGGTCAAAGGCCTTCATTGAAAATTGCCAAAGCACTTTTTCTGCCCAGAATTCAGTCTTCTCCTTGTCTCTGGAAGCTAGGGCCACTTGCCAGTATACTGATTTCATGTCCAAATTTGAGAATAACTGGGCTTCAGCAACTGTCTCCAACAGCTGTCAATCAGCATAAGGGGAAATAGTCTTTTCTGGTAATGGTATTTAGCATTCTGTAGTCCAAGCAGAAGCATAGCTTGCTCTGCTTCTTCACCAAGACAACAGGAGAGCAGCAAGGGCTATTAGTCACTTCATTGATTCCGCTAGATCTCATGTATCCAGTATGTCCCATACTGCCAACTGTTTTGCCAAAGGAACAGTCTTAGTGGTTGCCAGATAGGTTGGGCATCTACTGTGCCTGTTTTATGGTGTACTTGGTCAGTACAGCCATAATCGTCATTCTCTTCCCTGTAAACAAACAGGTATTGGCTAAGAAAATGTGAGACCCTTTTGAGTTGTGAAGTGGTCAGATGGTCAGCCGTCTCTCAGCCAGGTTCCCAGATCTTGTGATGGTGCTGGCTGGTCAGATCCATTGAATGGAGATATACTTACTGCTAGCTTGGCCATTCCTAACTCATCCCAGGCTGCATGTCCTTGTCCTTCTCGATTGGGTTCAGCAGCCTCACAGGCACTTTCTCCCAACAAGGCAACAATCCCTGGCAATGCATAATCCGGTCAATAAAGTCTTCTGGCCCAACACCAGGCTCCTTCACCACCATCTCACATCTTCAGAGCATAACTACATCATCCCTCAGAATCATCCTGCAGACCCCTGGATGTTTGTGAGAGCTGCAGAGGAACACCTCATCTTGGGAGAGTTGCAAAATCTTTCGACTGATGTTCACCACTGCCTTGTGGCTCCTGAGTGCATCTAGTCCTAGTATCACATCCTTGCCCAAAGCTCGCAGCAGAACCTTCTTCTCCACAAGCAAGATGTCACCCAATGATGTCAATAATTTTTAGGCCCGACTGGATGCAAGCACTTCGCCACATCAGATCTGATTAGTGTCACAGCTGCACCGGTGTCTACCAGAATCCAGAGTACATCTTTCCTTGTCCACACCCAGCTGTGATGAGGCTGCCATTCGCTGTTATACCCAGGGCATGTAATGTCACTTGAGGGGGTGGTATAAACAGTCCTGACGTACCTTTTGCGATGCTGGTCCGTACTTGTTTTCCACCTGATGGTCAACTTGTTGTAGACAGCCCTTCAATAGGTGACCTGGCCTGCCACATCCCCTGCACACATCACTGAAATGCCATCGTCCTCTCTGGGTTGTCTTTCTCTTTCACTCCTCATCTTAGAGGTTGGTGCAGCTATTAAGTTGGCATCAACATCCTTAGTGCTGCTGTTAATGCCCCATGGACTGTCTTGTAGTCACCAAGCATTACACGTTTCATAATTCAGCATCAGGCACCCTGTCAATGGAGTAGGCAGCTTCCTGGGACACATAAATAGGTAGTAGGTTCACCAGCTGTTCAATCGCTGGTGTAAATTCCTGCATTGTCTCCTCTGGCTGTAAAAGCCTAAGTTTAAACTGACTGCAGTAGACTGCAGCCAAGCGCTGGTTCCCAAACTGGTTCTGGAGGGCCTCACAGATGTCTTCAGACGTTGCCAATATTGGGATAGCATTTAGTATTTCTGCTGCTCATTCCTGGAGGCTTGTTATCAGCTGCATGGCTTCCTCCTATGCTTACCATCAAGCATGAGTAGCAACAGCAGCAAATTGTTAGCGGATACAAAGGTGGATGTTCATTCAAACTTGGGTGGCTTGACATGTGTAGATATTGTTTTACATCCTGTCATCTTGATCTTAAAGTCTTTCAGCCTTCCATTGAGCATCTTTTGTACCATCTTCAGTTTCTTGAGCTGCCATTGGCTCTTAAGGTATTGGTCGTGGTCTTTCATCATTCCACTAAGCTCTTCCACCTGTTCCCCAAGATTTTCCACTTTCTCCGTAAGTTCTTACATGTCCTTCTCCCTACCAGCCATCTTTTCATTGTGGATTCCATTTTCACCTACATCTTCACCATTGCATTTTCCATGCTTGGTTTCATCTTCTCCCGTCATCTGCATGCGGAATTGCATTCTTTCCATTCCGAATTTCATTTCTGTCTTCATTTCCTTGGTTTCAGCAAGTAAAGTTTTCATGATCTCCTCCATTGTAACGTTTTATCTCTGCTTCTGATAACAGTGTAAAAGAACTCTCTTTATTACTCAAACAAACAACTCTTTATTTCTTTCAATTGATGATGATCAGAATCTGCTTTCAAATAATCATCAAGGCCAAGGCTCCCCGTGAGCTGTCGTGCCATGGAGTTATTAGTTATATTTATGATTTTGCAACCATTCTGCCATACAGTTTTCTTACAATGTTCACTTTGGTGGCAGCGGTGTCTACTGCATGCTCTGAACTTCCCATCAGAACTGGCCAAATTGTTGCGTGCTGTGCAATCCTAGTTGAAATGGACTCTCTCTGTGGCTTGTTCTCTCCTTATAACTGTAAATGACATGGCAAGAAACTTCCAGAAGTAAGGGGCTTATAGTTAAACTTGCAAACCACTGAAGAAGTTACAAACTGCCGCACAGGTGCGACGATTGGGGCTTCAATGTAAATTACTCACTGACTGCACATTTGCTCACTTACACAGGTATAACAATATATGTCAACGATGGCTATGACTTTCAAAGTAAGCCACTCACACATGTGGCGATTATGGTCGCAAGGCATAGTCACAATATATCCATGACATTGAGTACTTTTTCACATTTATTCTTTATCTCCTTAAGTTTGTTATAAAACAGCCTGTATTTAAGAGTATACACCATTCTAAGCTGCTGCTTTCTTTGCATTTTGATTTTAGCTCTTCTCAATTACTGCAACTGTTTTCTTAGAATCTACCAAATATTAAGGAATACTTTTCTTTAAAGCAATTATAATAGAACCAATATGACACTTTTGTTTCTGGAGTTAATTTCTTGAACATGGAGTGCATAATTTTGATATTCAATTCAGCATAGCATTTGATAAGTCTGTTTCAATATTGTGTTTTTTTAACCTCAAATGACTTAATATGTTGAGAAACTAGTTCGGAGATTTCTGGGGGAAATGCTGTAGTTTTGCTATTTATATTTTTTGCCTCTTCCATCTTTAGGCGATTTCCCAGATTTCAGCAGTGATATTAGCCTCCATATTTTTTTTTATGTTACATCATATATACTAAGGAAAGTTTTATCATATACCTGAACACTCTTTCCTTCTTCTCAGCATAATAAGTTACTGAATGTGTTGTGGCAGTGGAAGCATTTCCCTTTCTTGACCTGTGTGTTTTGACTGTCAATAGTTGAGTTACACCTTGAAGGTCTTTGCAATCAAAATTATTGTTTTTACAAAGAATTGGTATACAAGTATCTTCATTAGACATTTAAATGATATTATCAAGATGAACATTTGGCATAAATGTCTTTCTCAGAATAACTGATATTATAACTGACCATGAAATTTTGCCAGTCTGTGGGCTCAGTTGTTTAAGCGCTGGCCTTCTGATCTCAAGTTTGTAGTTCAAACCTGGCCCAGACCGATCATTTTTAAGTGTGCTTAAAAGTGACATCCCATGTCTTGCATTTTTAATGTTGAACTGTTTATAGAAATCAATATTTCTCACACTTCTCATTCTTTTCCTAGCTACACTACCATTAGATTTAATTGAAGTCTCATGTTGAACACTATATTCAGTTGGTGACATTTCAATGCAATATTACATGGTTCTGAACACAGTAAACTACAGTTAAATATGATGATATAACCTCAAAATAACATTCCATATACAAATATATTTGTATAATTTGGTCATTAGTGTAACTAAATTCTTACAACAAATTAATTCAACCATCTCCCTGTTCTCATGTTTCATATTCCAACATCTCAGGCCAAATGGAGGTAGTTTCAATTTATTTTGAAAAGTATGTAAGTCATTTACATGAGTGGCTTCATTTTAAAGAGAAACTGACATCAGCTCTAAAGTGACTGTGGAGTGGCTTGAATTATTTTCATACAAAATTATGTATTTAGGGATGTATGTTTGAAAAAGCTAATTCAGTCAATTCTGCTAATTGTATGACTTAACCCCTTTCAAAATAGACATTACTATTTTGTGCCCATCTGTTATTAGGGAAGTAACCAACAAGGAGCATGATTTCAAAGTTTTCCACTTCTGTCAAAGCCAATAGTTTCATGAGAAAAGTTGATGAAGTGTTCACAAAATATTGGTAGAGCTTTTTGGCCCTCTCATTCACTTGACCTAGCTACCTGTGACTTTTCCTTGAATTAAATTAAACAATAATATTTAGAGGGCAAACTTGCACGTTCTGGAGGATTTGGAGAAAAAAAAATCTGCCAGAAAATGGCAAGCTTTACTCGAACTCTGGGCGAGTGAGGGATGCTTTCTTAAGGAGATGGCAAAAAGTATGAATAAAAAGTTAGTAATTGAAGCCTTTTAAAACAATTAAGGAAATTATATACTTGCATTAGCATCAGTCTGTGAAGCTGATGGCAAAGAGCACATGCTGGTTCACAGTTCATGGGGTATGTCTGTACTTTGCTTTCTTTCCTCTATAAAATATTAGTAACAGTACTTATTTCCACATCTTTTTTCACAAAAATACTTACTTGCCATTGCTCTACATTTATTGTGTCTTTTGCTTGTGTAGATTTCATTTTTTTTATAAAATTTTAAAATGCTGCATCTCTACTGACTCTTTTTTCTCTGACCATGCATCTGCTACTCATTATGGCTGAGTGGTTAGACCAGTCACATCTCACCCAAGCAGCCTGGGTTTGCTCTCGAGTGACCGCATGTGAGATTTGTGATGGACAAAGTGGCACAGGGGCTTATTTTCTCTGGCTTCTTCAATTTCCCCCCGCCATCGCATTCCAACAGTGCTCCATCTTTATTCCACATATTACCACGTGTGGTAAAAGCGGTCATTAAACACTATTTAAAAAAAAAACCTTTCCAGATTTATCCCCTTTGCATATTTGCTTTTTGGGGTATCGCATTCCAACAGTGCTCCATCTTTATTCCACATATTACCACCTGTGGTAAAAGCGGTCATTAAACACTATTAAAAAAAAAAAAACAGATTTATCCCCTTTGCATATTTCCTTTTTGGTGTTTCCCCCCCCTCCCCCAAAGAGTAATTTCATGTTTTTCTTTTCTCCTCCCCTAATTTTATTGATACTGCATTCTTCTGCCAAAACTATTTTCACGTTCCCTCTTGCTAATGTTTGTGCCTCTTTTAGGCTATCCACACATATTACCTCCCCATTTGATTTTTGTGTCTTTCCCTCCCTACAGTCCACTTTCCATGGACACTCCCCACTTTCTCATCTAGCCTCCAACTGGCTCCCCTCCATACATATTACCTCCCTGTTTGATTTTTGCATTTTTCCCTCCCAACTCCGCTTTCCACTGACACTCCCCACTTTCTCATCCAGCCTCCAACTGGCTCCCCTCCTCCATCTTCTTCCCCCCACTCTTTTGCCTGTCTTAGTTCTCATTGCTTTTCTTCCTCCCCTACCAAGGTCACTTCTTCTAGGTATTCACCTATTGTTTTCTTTTCATTCTACTCCCCCTCCTGTATTGTATGCTGCTCTGTATGTTCTCTCCTCACTTCTTCCGTCTTCCTCCTCTTGTGTTAACATATATTTTGTTTCTGCTGGGGTGTTGACTTGTCATTTCCTCTGCATTTTCATTCAGTTGCTGATGTTTGTACATTTTTTCTCATTCATTCCTCCTAATGCTCAAATTCCAGTTCTAGTCTTTAATAAATAAGTAATCGATCAAAAGAATCAAAATACTGGAGGTGGTACACAGTGAAGCATAATTACACATTGGTTAAAATGAGTCCAATTTACACTTGAATTGCTTCACTAAGGAATAAATTACCTGGACATGTTTTGCAGGCCTATGTTGCCTACATCATCAACAGACTTTGACTCAAAACATGTCCAGGTAATTTATTACTTAGTGAAGCAATTCAAGTGTAAATTCGACTCAGTTTAACCAAGAAGTAAGTAATCCTTTTAGGAAAGCCTATATAACCATCCACTGTTGCTTCTTTCATCCACATAATTAATTCTTTCTTGTTCTTGCTCTTCTTTTACATAATCTTTTTTGATACCAATATTTGTTTCCTAGAGTTTTCTCACATTCCTTAGCATTTCCCATTTTATAACCATTGTTGTTTATTTAACTAATATTGATATCATCTTTGTTTCTTCTTATTCTATACATGTCCTTAATTTCTCATCTGTATAGTTCCTAAGTTCTACTCTATAATCTCTTTTAAAATCTCTTCGTCATTGCTGTGTTTTGCTCCTTTCTCACAGCAAATATTATGCAGTTTTCACTTTTTTTTTCATATCAATTGTTCTTCTGCATACATCTAGCTGCTGGTCTATCTCTTCCCTTTGTATCTTCATTGTTCTTTTAGTTATGTCGTTTTTCTGTCCATTCCCTTGCCTAGCTGTTTTTCCATTTCTGCCAGGAATTCCATCACCTTTTCTCATCCCACTAGCGTGGATTCTGTTCCACTCTTGTAATAATTAACAGGATCTGTATTAATGCTATTTATACTTGCACTGATATCTTTATCTCCCTGTTTTTCTGGATTTTTACCAATCTGAATCTTCCAAATGTTGCTCTGTATGTCTGTAATTCTATTCCAAATTTCTCTCTCACTCACTTCATGCAAACATCCATCTTTTCCCACTGCAAACACCAGACTCCCATTTGCAATGTTAACATCTCATGTGCTTAAATCAGTTTACAATTCAAAACAGATAGCTATTTATTTGTTACTTAGGAAGTTACAATAAAGTAAATAAATTGAAATGTATTTTCATAAAGGCACTTCATAACACAACAACCTAAGTAGTGAAGTTATGTGTCAAGTTTAACTTAAAATTAAGTATGGTGGACTTTGTGGCAATAAATGTGCACTAATCATTTAGATTAGTTACTGAGTAAATTTTGCAATACTACATCACCTGCTATATTTAGAAGTATGAAACATGTTACTGGAGATACTTGCTGCCATTATCAGTTCCTGTTCAATTGCACTTTCAATTTTTAAATCCCACAGGCGACATCCATCACCAGGAATATGGCAAACCACCAAGGGGAGTGAGTCGGTAGTCAACCAGGAACGGATGTTGGGAGCAAGTAGCTCCAGAAACATGTTTTCCATGTCTAAATATAGTAAGTGATGCAGTGTTACAGAATCGACTCTGTTATTACTCTTAAGTGATTGTGTTTCAAAATTCATCTGAATTTATTAGTGCTACATTAATTTTAACTGTGATATTGTATAGCACTAAAATTCTAGCTATTACCTATCCACCCTTAGAGTGGGTCCAGATATCAACATTATGCTACTTCACAACTCTTGGTGCAAATAAAAATAGTTTCTTACTACATTGCATTTATTATCGCTTATTTGATGCCTTTAAATGATGAATGGACTGAATAAGCACTATAATTCAGCTTCCAAAGCATTTAAATATAAGCTTAAATACCTTACTTCTATTTATTGTCACATGGTAAGTGGTACCTCCCTGACTGTGTTGTTTATTGCAGCAAAGCAATGTTCTGGTGCCCATTCTACTAGTAATGTGTGTGTGCGCGTGCAGTGGAGTCATAATGGTTGAGTGTGTAGATCTTAATAGTAGTGTAGAGAAATATAAAAAGTGGCAAGCCTTTAAAACAGTGGTGAAAAGGCAATTATATTAAATGTGTTTAACATTTTCTTAAACATTATGACACCTTGGTTGTGAAAAATGTTACCAAATTGACGTCGGCAACTTGTGTATCTGTGAACAGTGTCTCCAAGGTGACAGCAGAAATGAAAAAATTGGGAACTGCTTCTGATAATGAGCTGGGTATCATGCCTCTATCTGATGACTCAGATTAATGAAGTTTTCACTTACCAAATTATATTTCACAAATTTTCTTCACCTATTCCCTGAATTAATTTAATTTATTCAGTATGAGCCAAGTGCAATTCTAACACCCAGTACTGCTATGAAAAAAAATCTGATGTGTTCCATTCACATGACTTTCTCTACATCTCTGCAACAAATTATTGTTAAAAAGCCTATACTTCTAAATACTTCATGCTAATCGAGAAAAAATTAGCAGAAATAGTCTTATTACTTGCTACCTTGTAAGTAGAAGCAAAATAAGGGAGCACCATAGGTTAAAGTGATGGTCAAAGGCTGGTTGCTATGTGATGGAAATTCCTTTGTTTGTATGGACAGGAGTTTACAAATTCCTGTATGAGAATGGTATAAGTTTTTTAAAGCTGAAACCAGAAACAAGGAATATCTCAAAAACAATCAACTCCACGAAAAAATGTATATAACATAAATTGTGTGTTTTAATGTGCTTTCCATTTTTTGTTTGGTACGTTTTTGTCCACATACGTTTAGCAGTTATGAAAAATTTTGTAAAATTCATCCAAAATAAAGTAGTCTTCAGAGGCTATTCCCAGAAATAAATAAAAAGATATACATTTTATTTGTCAGGTAAATATCTGTAATATACAATATTTTAATCAAAACCAATAGAGCCATTTTTGAGAAAATCAAAATTTTAGATAAAAGTTCCATGTAAAGGGAGTTTGGGTAGGGGGGATTTTCTTGAGAATCTTCATGTCGCATCCTTAAATACCAAGTTAGGTATTTAATGGTCTTTTCATTTTTGAGCTATGCTGCCCACAGAAACACACAGACACACATGGACATTTTTCTAAAAATGCATTTTTTTGATTCAGGGGGACCCAAAACATGTATTTTCGGTGAAATCTTGGTATCGAATTTTTGGGTGCATTACAATACCTTCTCTATACACTATGTACATAGTACTTGTAGAGAAAGTAATAACCTGTTACAATACCCATGATTGAGAAGTAAATATTTTAGCAACAGGGCTATCTTCATGCAGCTGATAGCAGTGAAAGGCAGCACTTGTTCATTGGCAGAGTAATACAACCAGCAATGTTTACGTTAGAACCACTCCAAGCCTGGGGGGAAAATAGTTATGATTTAAAGCACAGCTGAATACTGTGATAGATTAACTTTAACTCTGGACACAATGGAATGCATTCTGTTGTTACCACTAGGTTTTTGTATGTAGCGTTATCCACAGCATCATGAGATTTGTGGTGGACAAAGTGGCGCTAGGGCGGGTTTTCTCCGGGTACTCCGGTTTCCCCCGCCATCGCATTCCACCGGTGCTCCATCATCATTCATGTATCACCAGTGTCACCGCCTGCGGTGCCGTAAGTAGTTAAAGCGGGCATTAAACACTACCAAAAAAAAAAATCCACAGCATTGTTAGTCTCTGTATGTAATGATTACCATGCTAACTTCATATGCCCAAGGTTGCAGGTTCAAACTCGGCAGAGGACAATGGATTTTTTTCTGGCGTAAAATCCTTAGCATGGTTTCCTTTGGAAGGGAAGTAAAGCCATTGGTCCCATGTCATAGATTTACAGCATGTAAAAGAACCTCAAGCCTGATAGAGAGGCCTCTGAGTGTATAGAATAGGACGCTGAGAACCACAGCATCACCATCCTGCTTCACCTTATTAGTCATAAGGTCGGAATTTTTGTGTAGTAATTCAATAGGTCATGAGCGCATGTCACAAGCAAAAGATCACTAATGCCTTCTTCAAATTTGCCTGAGTAGCTATGAGCTACAGTGCAAAGTAAGAAATAATTCCATTTGACTTCAGGGAATAATTGTTCCTGTTTTAAATGTTATTGCTGTAATGTATGCTAACTTGTCTAACTACTTAGGAACCGAAAGAAATGAATCATTGGGCATATCTTGAATTTTGTTTGTGGTAACAAAAATATCCTGCAATGTGGCACTTACTGTGGACATTGCTGTTGCTCAAAATGCTAAAGAATTGACACATATTATATAAGCAAAATTACTCTGGTTTTATTGCTTACATTGAGGTTCACTATTGGTTCTAAAACTAAATTTAAGATAGGGGCTGGACCCTATAGCAGTGGTACTAAGCTATTATTTAACTTGGGTGAATATTCCACAGTCTTTCAGGCAGAAATATTTGCTATTTTAGCTAATACTTGGGAGAGTACAAGAAGATACTATATTAATAGACAAAGTCTTATTCTCTCAAGTTTGGAGTCACTCATGGCACACAATTCAGTTCAGCTGAAGTGGATACTGGAATATGTGGGTATTCTGGGCAATAAAAGAGCAGAAGAAGCTGCTAAGAGGGGCTTTTATTGGACCTGAACCTACGTTAGAGCTGTTGTCAGGACCAGTTATGCTGGTATCAGTGACTGGTTGCTCAGAGGACATGAGAAATACTAGATCTCATCTGTAGGTTTCAAGCTCTCCATATGGAGGTCATGATAACTGCTAAAACTAAGCAGGGAAAATTTCTCTTGGGCAACAGGCCTCTTTGCAGGACAGTTCTATTAGGGAGCACCTGCTCAAAATGGGACAGGAAGTGAGTGAACAAGCAGATGGGGCAGCCACCCATCTAATGTGTGAGTACCCAGTACTTGCTCACCAAATAACCCTCATTTTGGGAAAGAGTTTCCAAAATAGGAGGACCTTTTAACCATCCCAGTACACAGTCTGATCCAGTTCATTGAGAATATCAGACCACTGGGTTGATGATATAAAGACTGGGATCCACAATAGATCTCCAAATGTCACAGTGTAAGGCATTATCGCCCTCGTTATCAGATTCATAATTATTGATTGAATTAAACAGGCCCTTTTGTTTGTTTGTTTCTTTCTTTTCATTCATTTGCCGTACTTTAGGACAAATATTGTTTCCCATTCTTCAGACTGATGTTTGAACATATTTTATAACAACCTATTACGTTATCTTGCTTAAACTACATCAATGAAGGTTTTATATGCTTTCTTTTGTTACTATATTTTTATGGATTTGAGTTGTGTTAAGACAAAGAAAAGCAAAAGTTAGCCCAATATAATAGCTATATCAGAACATTGAACAAATGTTTTCTCTTGTGTGTTTATTGTATTCATCATTTGTAATTTAGGTTCGCCTGGTGCAGACTTCTCCTCCAAGTGGAGATTTTGAAAGGACACGTCAAGCAGCTTATGATGTTTATAAAAAGTACCAAATGGCAGTACATGGGGATGCGCCTGAAAAATGTACTTTACGCCAGTACACAAGGTTTCTTGTAGAATCTCCATTGCAGGTAAACTTGCAGTTTTGTCATCCTTGGAAATTTTTTTTATGTAACATTTCTCATAGTAACCAGAGCATTTACATGATGGAGGAGGTTTGAATTTCAGCTGGTGTTTCAATAAGAAGTGAATTTATACTTGTCATAGTTCTTACAAGTTTACACAGATTTGCTGTTAATTATTAAGGAGCCTAAATATATTTATACCCTTTTTCTGTAAGCTACTTTTCACATACTATTGTTAGCATAATATGCTGAGTCCAAAGCATTGATTTATATTACTTAAGGCATGTTTTACCCTTTAAATGAAGGTGAGTTAGAATAAATTAACAAAGATGTGAAACAGAAGTTTTGAAATTGTTGAAGAATAACCTAATTACTTTTTGTCAGTATGTAGGTGCAGGGAGATAAAGAAGATATTGCATTCCCCCAAATATTTGTTATAAAGATTACACTGCAAACACATGTTTTAAAGTCCTCTTAATTTAAAAAAAAAGCCCTTTTAGATAAATGTCTGTCTGTACCTGTAAACAGCATAATTCAAAAATGAAAAGTTGGATTAATATAAAACTTAGCATTTAAATTCAGTATCTCCTAAAGAAGTGACACAAGGTATTTTAAGAGAATTCCTTAACCACAAACTATCCTTTATGTTAACATTTTTTGAGAAAATGGCTCTTACAGTTTTGATTAAAGTATAATATATTAAAAATGTTTACACGACAAATGTATATTATCTTGAATTTTCTGGTAATAGCCTGTGAAGTTTTCTTCATTTGAAAGGAAATTTTTTACTCCATGGCACAACAGCTCACAAGGAAACTTGGCCTACTGCCCGACCGCTGCGTCTCCCATCTCGGCCCATGGCAGACGTCATGGATGGGGTGCAGCATTGGAGGGTGAGACATGGTCAGCGCTTTGAACCCCCCCTGGCCTTGAAAGGAATTTATATAACCAATAAACATTAAACAATAGATGAAAATGTATTTAAAAAAAGTAGATATTTTAAAAATACAAAATTTGTTTAAAATAGCATTTTTTGTGGCTTCATCTCTCTTTGTTTCTTATTTCAACTGTCCACATGCTCTCTCTTTCCCGTGCATCTTTTTATTAATATATATGATTACAATTACCTTTTCTCAGCAATGTTACTAAACAAATTCTCTATCATTATATCTTCAAACCTCTGTCTTACTCCATTCCAAAAACCTGTAACATTATTTTCCCTCTTTCTCCAAATTTCTCTCAAACCACTGTTCTCTAAGTTTGTTTGTTTTCTATACCTCCACCCATTTTTCTTTAAGTTCCATTCTTGAAATTCTAGACACTACCTCAACAAATTCCTTTTGTCTAAATTTAATAGTCTATACAAATATTTGAGAGCTCTCTCCATTATTACACCTTTTCTTCCCATACTCTGCATTTCAGTTAGAGCAAACTCCTTTACCGTGGCATTTGGCACACCTAAAACTTCCCTACAAAACCTCCTGTACACCTCATCATCCACTTCCCAACCTCCCACCATTCCCCATATTTCACTTCCATATAGCACTTTTGCTTCAACTACCATGTTATATATTTTCTCTAGCCATTTAACACATATCTGGCATTCTGGATTTACAGCCTCTAATTGCAGACATTACTTCTTCTCTCTTCCCCAATACAAACTTCTGTTTCTCCCATTTTCCAACCCCATCAATTTTGATCCCTAAATATATACAGTTTTTTAACCACTTTATATTCCTGCTCTTCTTTCTTCCACTTTTCATACTTGTCCAGCTTTGCCCCCCTTTCATGAACACTATAATTTGAATCTTCTCTTCGTTTACTTACAGTATTTATTTATTTATTTGCTACAAGGACTGTTTCAGACCAATCATTGAGACAGATCCTACCACTTAGTCATCAGCAAATAATAACCCAGGGATTGATATCTTATTTATCACAGGCAACCAAATATTACTTCTTCCTATCTCAGTTAGGATATCATCAATGTACAGATTAAATAACACTGGATTTAGCTGACATCCTTCTCATAACCCCTTCCTTTGATTTACTTCTTTTATTACCAATCCTGCTCCTACTCTCACACAAAATGTGTTCTCATATGTGTATAGGGCTTTAAGTAAGTTCACGATCTGCTGACTTACTATGTTATTCAAGAATTTGTACCACAACAAATTAAGATCAATGTGGTCATATGCTTTCTCCAAATCAACAGATTCCATATACAATTTTCCCCTTTTTTCTTTTAAGTACTTGTCCACCAGGGTTTTAATCATGAATAAGTTGTCTACCATTCTTCTTCTCTTAGGAAAATTCCATAGGATATTATATTCCTCTACCCAATTTTGTATCCTGTTTGCTAGCATTTCCAACATTTGATAATAGTACTATTCCCCCTGTAATTATTGGACTTATCTACACTCCCTTGCCTTTGTGAATAGGTTGAAATATTGCCTTCCCCCAATGCTCCAGTACATACCCCTTGGGTTTTATTCCACTGTACAGATCTGTAAGCTCTTTACTCTATTCACATCATTACACCATTCTTTGATAAACTCTGGAGGAATTCCATCTGTACCTGTTGTCTTATTCTTTTTCATTGCATTCACTTGTTTCACTATCTCCTCATCTCTCACTTCACTATGTAATATATCTATATATCCCATTCCAAGATCTACTACTGATTTAATCTTAATAATACCTTCCTCCCTTAATAACATTTTAAAATGCTCCATCCACTCTGCTGGAGTGATATTCGGCTTGGTTACAAATTTGTTATATGGATTTTAACATTTTCATCACCTTGCTGATATTGTTCTTCCTTAAAACTTAATCAGACTACTCTGCTCTTTATTTCTGCATTCATGTTTCTTTTCTTCTAATAATGCATTATAGAAATTCCCACTACTTAAGTATTCCTTCTTTTCTTCCTCACCCCCTTCCTTTTTCTGTTTCACCATTTTTGTTTTGTTTTGCATTCCTCATCCATACCACCCTATTTCCTTTGTTTCCCTACCCCTCCCCTTCCTCAGTCCATCACCTGCTCTTTACATTATATATTGAAAATACTGGTTACATTCTCTATTTCCTGGTTACTTAGCATGAAACTCATTCCCTGTTGACATATTTGACCATACTTAGAATCTAATGCCAGTTTAAATTCATTACTCTGTTCCTCCCTCCATTTATATTCAATATACTGCCTGGTATTCTTTTCCCCTTCCCATCTCACTTCCATTACTTCCTCTGATCGCCTTTGAATCTCCACCACCAGTAGGAAGTAACTACTTTTTATGCAAACTTTAATAGCTTCAAGTTACTTAATGTGTGCCCTATGCTGATCGGCCATAATATGTAGTCAATAATGCTTTACCCATTCATTTTAATAATGGTAAACTCTCCCTCCATGTTGTCTCCATATTTACCATTCAATATATCTAGAGCGCTCACTTGTCGTAGCAATACACTTGTCTTTGCTTCACCTGAGTTGCTCCCTTCTAGAACATGTTTCATTTTCAGCAAACAAATCTCACTCTATATTCACATCCTCTTCACCTATTCTGATATTAAAATTCCCCATTATTATTATTATTACTTCCATTACAAATTGAATTGTTACACTCATCTGTAATTTCTTGAAAAGTCAGTCTTTGATTGGCACGCAGAATTTAGTTGATGTTCTTGACATGGGCTTTGTCGGTAGACATTGAAGGGTGTCCTGGATGAGGGTCATCTTTAACTTTCGTCTGGCAATTTTTAAATTGTGTGAAGCATTCATAACACAGAGTACTGCTTAAGCACTCATCCCTGTAGGCTTCCTACATCATTTGGTGTGTCTCTGTAAAGGTTTTCTTGAGTTTCACACAACATTATTGCAGACGCCTTGCTCCTCTAATTCTGCCATCTCGAAATTTGCAAACTGTGTAACACAACATACTACTCAATACAGCACTGAACAATAACAGACATAAAATGAAACTTCCGGAAATTACACATTAAACACAGGAATGTGCAAGGATACCAACTACATTTTTCTCCAACACTCCATTGGTGTGAAATTACAAAAGTTCAGGAATTTTTTAAAATAGACCTCATACATTACTTCAGTAAACCAGGATTCTAAACAAAGTATTAGATTTAGGTTGAAAAAAGTATTACTATGGCAAAATTAATTAGTATTTAATTACGTTCAGTTCTACAGTACAGTTTTGATTTGGTTATCAAAGTAATAAGTTTTAAATTTGTTATAACTCTGCAGCATCTCCTGACTTGGAATTTAGGACATGAAGAAGAAAAATTGTGTTAACCACCTGTCCCAATATACCTCTAAATAAGAGTTTTTGCCTAGCAACTTTGTGTGTTAGTCGCAAACGTAAATGAAGGAGAATTTTGTGATATAAATAACAGAATGCATTAAAATAATTATGTAACTAAGTATTGACCTTCAAAATTAGATAGAGAAAATCAACTATGGGATCTATTTAACTACAATTATTTGAATTTCAGCTTGAGTCATTCTTCTTTCTATAGAAACATCTGGATCACTGCTTCATAGAATTAGGATTTATCATAATATTGTAATTCTTCAAACTATGCAAATCTAACTATTATCTGATTACCGATAGTCTGAATAATTTCAAAGTACAGTCTCCAACAATTGCCTTTCTCTAATTTATCATGTAACCTCCTTTTTCTCTGAATCACCTTTAGTCTCCAGAAGAAGAAGATCGCAATATTTTAAAATGATCCCTGTCTTTTTTGCACTTAATTTTATAACTGCAGTACTAAATAGCATAATTTCTAGACTGATGTATATTGAATAATACACCAGAGAAGAAAATTAAGTTGGATAAAACCTTCATTAAAAGTATATTTTCAAAATGCCTAGGAAGTGGACAAATCCACTAGCTTGTCATTGCAGTCAAATTGTTGGTCTCCATTTTCACTAACATAATCAAAAACCATAGTTAAAACTCTGTTTTCACTGACTATGGATATGTCTAGAGGTAACATGCCATTTAGTGGAGGATAATGAATGTAGTTTCTTTGAGATGAAAGTGAAAAGTTCATGTAACTTCTTTGGAGAATGAGAAAAAAATGCAGAAAGAGATTTAAGGGAGCTAAAAAATAATAGAACACCTTTATTGTTGTCTAATGCTCATTGGCAGACTAAATCCATTACATAATCATAACAATATGCAAAGAGAGCTTTAGGATATTTTCCAGCACTTTACTTCAAAGTCCATCTCAAGTAGAAGTCCATATCTTTTGAACTGCTCATCACAGTTGATCAATTGTATGTCTGAGCACTTAGCTTATCCTTATATTATGTATCCATTATTTCATTAACTTGGTAGAAAACATCTGCTGAGGTTTTATCAGTGCACATTTCCTTAAATCCAAGAAATCAATCCACAGTTGTTTCTTTCTCTCTGTTGCTGAAAAATAACACAAAACAGTTGACATTTGAGATCTGCTGCTTATGTTTGATGTTTTGTCGAGCATAAAAGCTATAAAGTTATAGCTGAGTAAATTGGCTGCAAAATTTATCAAATCATATGCAATGCTTTCTGAAGAACTGCAGAAAACTGTAAAAGTAGATAAGTGTTCTTTTAACATGGAAGCAAACTTTGTACTTGGAATAAAGGTTTCAAAAAAATGTCCCTTATTTAGGGATTCTGCCTGTTCACAATGAGATCAGAAAGTTACATTCAGCTCTGGCAGATTACAGACAGCATTAATCCGTCACTTTAATATTTTGATGTTCATTTTATTTTTTTTATTATGAAGCTCAATTTCAGCCCTTTGTTAGAAATCCAAAAAAATGTCTATTCTTGCTGAATTAAAAAGACTAAAAAGAAGCATTTCAGACCACTTCTCTGTGGTGTTAAATTGGTTCAAATCCTTGTATCCTTAATGATTCAAAACAAGGCTGCAACTGAGCAAGTTTCAGTGGGAATTGCCGAACCACACACCTTATAGTCCTGATCTCTCAGACTTTCATCTTTTTCCTAACTTAAGGAATATTTTGGTGGATAACAATTGGAGAATGATAACATGTTGAAGGAGACTGTAATTGATTGGTTAAATGGGCTGACAGTGGAGATCTGTGATGACCATTTACAAAAGAAGATGCCACAGTTGAACAAGTGTATAATTAATGGTGACTATGAAAAAATATAAAATAATGTTCATATTTTCATTTCGTATAAAAATTATGCACTAAATAAAATACTTCTTGTACTATAAAAAGTGATTCTTACTTTAAAAAAAGAAAACAGAATCTTATATATATATATATATATACACACAGGATGTCCCAGAATTCAACCACACCATTTGAAAGAATTGTAGAGGAGTCTTAGATAAACAGTTTGAGATAGGGAATCTATTATCCCATTTCCAAAAGCCAAAGGTATGGCATGTTTTCTGGATCACACACCAGTGGCCATTAATTAAAAGAATTTGGACCTATGTGTCTTATTTTCATTCAGATTGTCTTATTTATATATCAGCGGCCGAAGGAATGCAGTGTTGGCACACAATGAATAAGCTATTTAAAATTATTGCACTTGCAATTTAGGCAAAATTGGCTGTTCTCTGAGGGTGTGCATGCCACTGATGACTATTCAGTGGATTTCAGATCATATGTGGTTAGCTACAATACTCCACTATAACATATTGGTAGGTGAGTCAGTATAGCGATACAATTCAAAGTTACTAAGATTGCACTGTTCTTTGTGGTTTCAATTGTATAGTTTTTAATTTTGTTGTTTTATTCTTAAGGAGGTACACAATTTGACTAGCCCTAATACCTTAGTGTACATTTTTAAAGTCAAGGTAATAAATCCTCCAGGACAAATAACTTTCAAAAGATTGAATGAAATCTATGTGTCGTTCAATATTAAATGCAGTAGTTATTTGTCAAGGTACTTCCATAGATTAATAAAACAACTGGGTATGTTGAAAACATTTATGTAATGTGTGCTTTGAAACATAGAAACTAAACTATGATTTTAGCAGTGGAGTAAAAAATACTCTGCCATTGTTAGGATTCAAATAGCAGTACTTTGGTTTTGTTTGTGTGGGTATTATATCTTCCTAACCACTTGTGCCACTGAGGCCCTAAGCGATTGTGCTTCTGAAAACCTTATCTAATGCCTACATGTGACTACTGTGCAAACCATGAATTCATAGGCATTGTGTTCATATTATAAAATGTACATTATATGTTTAAGGAAATAAATTAGTTCAAGATGTGAAATGGAGATCACACAAACTGACATAATATAATCTAAGTTTATGAACTTTTGAGCTCATTTGCTTTTTGGTTTCATATGGTGCCATTGCACATGCATAGGTAATAATTTTATACACCTGAGCGATCAAGGCCCAGTTTAACTGCTTTGTGTATCATTGCTACAGGTTGCACTTGATTTATGGGGAAGCAAGATGAATCTGCAGCTGAAATTGAGTATTGCTGCAAAATATGAACAGCTCATTTAAAATGCAAACAAAAGAAACAGCATAAAATAAAGGACTTACAGAGGCTTGAACCTCCAACTCCCTTAACTTCTTAATCCAATACCCATATGCAAACCATAGCACTAAATAATGCTATATCTAAAATAATGCTGAACTATATCTACGTTCTCTAAAATCTGGGTGTTTAGGTCACAATTCACTGCAGTTTGATCAGTGGCATGCTCACCCTTAACACACGTTATACTGTAGCAAAGAATTTAGAACTCATAGCCCATAGGTTCCCTATCTCAAATTGTTTATCTTGCACCCCTCTACAATCCTGCCAATTTCTGCAGTTGAATACTGGGACATCCTGTGCATGTGTGCGTGCATGCATGCGTGCATCACTGTTTAGTATATTTAAGGCATATGTTGTAGTATAAAAAGTCTTAAGACTAAAGACTACAAAATATCAGATGGGTCATAACTTTATCAGGATGCAGTCATTTGCAAAATTGGAGTGCTTATTGTGTTCGTGAATTCCTACCTATACCGCTGTGCCATTTTAACAGTAAGCAAGTAAAGTGGGAGATAATTGATAAAAAACTGGCTATTCACTGCTGATCAGATTTAAACATGGTAAAATGCTCCATAAACTTTTAGCATCATCAATGCACCACAAATAACCGTTAATCACTGTAAAGTCAGGATTTTGCCGCAGTAGAATTCTGATAAAAATGTTGCACATGGTGCATGACTTCAGTCCAATCATTAAATTTAAACAAATAGAAAAATTACTAATCATATTTTGCAAAATTTGTCTTCAAGACTGTTCAAAACACCTCCCTAAATATAGTAACACTAATTCTATGAGCAAAATATTCATCATTGAGAAAATTGGACAATAGTTTACAAATGATTGAATTGCGAATTGTTGAAAGTGTGCACTAATCTGCCAGAAACTATTTTTGGTGCTATGTCTGTACCTGAATCTATCCCGCTGGTAAACCAACTGTAAGTTAAAATTGTATTTTTTCTGGAATAAATGTCATTATTATTAGAAGACTGCAAAAAATAAATTTTGTATAAAAACCAAATGTGTTACTTTAGGATTTAAAATGAGCAAACTCTGCTGTTTTCAGATTTACAAAACATTTTTGCACAATGTTTTGTAATTTTAATGTGTGTTTTTTTTTTTTTTTTTAAATAAAATGTTGCTATCCCTAACTCATGATCGGGAGGTTTAGGGCACAAATCCCTCCAGTGCCATCCTCCCTGACTGAGGCTTTTCTTTTATTTCACAGGTTAACTGGCAAATGCTGGGGAGGTACCCCAAACTAAGCCTCATATCTTTCTTTCCTAAATATCTTTTCCTAATTATCCTTTTATGTATCACCAGACATGTTTCGAGAAAATTGATTTAGTGAGTGAAGCAATGTGAGTGTTTAATATTGATTCATTTTACATCATTAAATTCAGCGGGACTTTCAGTACAGGGCTGCAGAGTGTTGTAGAGTGACGCGTAGTAGGCTCCAAAAAAAGTGTGAAAATAAAGTGATCTAGCCGGAAAATATGAGTAAGAATCCTGATGAAATGCTTCTGAGCCATCAGAAATTCCACAGTAATGAAGGTGATGTTCATCAAAGCCAAAATAATCGGCAAGAGACAAAAAAGAAAACAGGATGCCAGTCATTGCCGAGCACGAGGGAAATGGAAATGCTAGCGTTGCTGCAGATGGTAATTCAATTCAATTCAATTCAATTTATTAGTCCTGTAAATCATATACATGATATAGGATAAGTCAGTGTTTACAGTTAAGTAGAAACATATTTACAATTTACATAAATAGGTAGTTACCAATGAATATTTCATACAGCGATTAACTTTTTTGCTTTGAAAAAATACAAATTATATAAAAATTAGACCACACAGTAATTCACAATTATTAAACTTAATTTTTAGACAATATTACAAGAATCTTTTATATACAACAGCTGAAGTAAACATCACAATTAAGCATACAAATATTTACAACTATCAATGTTTACACAATAGTATTACTGTAATAAATACAATTAATCACAATTTTCCACTATTACATTTTTACTAACAGAATACTCAAAAATACAGACTCTCAGGTCTTATCACTGTATCTCATATATTCTTCCACCGAATAGAATTGATTGAGATTTAGGAATTTGTGAATTTCCTTTTTAAACTTGGTAACAGACTTTATACCTTTTAACATATCAGGAAGTTGATTGAATAATTTTATGCCACTATATTTGAATGATTTCTGAAAAAGTTTAGTTCTACGGGTCTTTAAGTGCAGCTTGTTTTTGTTCCTAGTATTGTGCGCATGTATGTCCGAGTTTGCTGTTAATTTACTCAAACCACTTTTAACATGAATTAACATTTCTTTTATGTACAGACTTGGAAATGTGAGTATATTTAGTTTCTTAAAATGCTCTCTACAGCTTTCTCTAGGGGGAATGCCCAACATGATTCTCAACACTCTCTTTTGCAATTTAAATATTGCATTACTATAACTAGAATTTCCCCATAGCTTTATTCCATATAACAACAGTGAGTGAAAATAAGCATAATAGCAAGTTTTTAATACCTCACTAGAAACACAAGACTTTAATTGGTAGAGGATAAAGCACAATCTACTTAACTTATTTGTCAATGTCTCCACATGTTTGTCCCACCTGAGATATTGGTCAACCCACAGACCCAAAAATTTAGCTTTCGAGTTTAGTTGAATTATTTTTGATCCAAATTTAATGCTCGACAGTCCTTGATTCTTTAAGGTTCTATTATGAAATTGGACAGCTATAGTTTTATCCTCATTGATTATTAGTTTATTTACTTTGAACCAGTTTGAAACTTTGCTTATAGTGCTTGATATGTTTGAATCAAGCTTCATACTGTCCTTCCCACTTATGAATATACTTGTATCATCAGCAAATAAAGTAATTTTTACATCAGATTCACTTTTTATATAATGAGGCAGATTGTTAATGTAGATCAAAAATAAAAGGGGCCCCAGAACTGATCCTTGGGGTACTCCAGTTGAAACCTTTCTTTTACTTGAAAATTCCTTTTTGAGTGTTGAATTTGTGTCAAGATAATCGATTTGCACTATTTGTTCTCTCTTTTCTAGGTAAGTATTAAACCAATTATAAGCAATACCTCTTATTCCATAGTTATGGAGTTTATTTAGCAAAATTCTGTGATCTACCATATCAAATGTCTTAGTCAAGTCGAGAAATAAACCCACCCCTGGCTCACCTTTATCCAATGTATCATAAATACTATCAACAAAATTCATAATTGCAGAAATAGTTGTTTTCAATTTCTGGAAACCAAACTGACAAGAATTTATTATATTGAATTTAGTAAAAAATTGAATCATCCTTCTATACATGACTTTTTCAATGATTTTTGAAAAAACTGATAGCAACGTTATTGGTCTGTAATTATTGGTTTCAGATTCATCTCCTTTTTTAAAAAGAGGTTTTACTATAGCTTTCTTCAAAGCTTTTGGGAATTGACCATTATCCAGCGATTTATTAATTAAAAAGCAAAGGGGTTTTATTACATAAATACTACATTTTTTAATAATTTCGTTTGAGCTCCCATCCCATGTCTCTGTTTGTTTATTTTTTAATTCACTAATGATAGCCAATACTTCATTTTCAGTGGCTGGTTCCAAAAAAATTGAATTGTCGTATGTAGGCACATGAATGTTCTCAATTCCTTTAGCACAGTTTGTATTCTGCATTTTCTTTGTAATTTCCACAAAGTAGTTATTAAAAACATTAGCTATTTCTTTGGGATTACTAATTGCATGGTCATTAATTTTTAATTGAATATTTCCTGTAAATAGTTTTTTCTGGTTGGTTTCCTGTTTTATTACATCCCACATTGCCTTATGTTTATTCTTTGAGATGCTAATCTTTTTATCATTATTCATTAATTTAGCAGATTTTATGACAGATCTGTAAATGCTTTTATATCTATTGTAATATATTTTGAAACTTTGTGATACATTACCTTTCTTGACAAGTTCACTCAGCAATCTCAGTTTTTCTTTAGAAGTTGTTATACCTTTAGTTATCCATTTTGATGGCCCAATCATTATTTTTCGCTTAACTATGGGAAATGCCAGTTCATAATAGTAATTAAATATACTTATGAATTTATTACATATTTCATCTACTGATTCCCCTGAATAAACTTCTTCCCATGTCTCTTTGCTCAATAGATAATGAAAATAGTCATGATTTTCCCTATGCATTTGACGAACTTTTTTAATAAAGTGCTTGAATTTACAATCTTTTGACTCTGGTTGCATTTCAATGATATGGTCTGGGCAATGTGGTCTGATAAACAAGTATTAATTACATTAACCTCATAATCTTTTACATCATTGTTTATTATTATTTGATCTATTGCACTACTTGAAGTTTCGGTAACTCTTGTGGGTAGGAAAGATTTAAAGAAAGCACACGAAGAAATTATAAATCTAAAGGCTGAAATAAATGAGCTAAAAGACCAAAAATAAATTATGGTTAAGGATAAAAGTACATATGTAGAAGTTGCAAAAAAATCGAAAACACGTGACCCAGACAAAGACATTAAAATAACAAATAGGTTCGATGTACTGAATGAGGATGACCTGGTGGAAAATAAAGACGTTAGTGATGAAGAATACTGCAGTGGTCCATGCAGAAGGAAAGATGCAAGAAAAAACCCTTTCAAGTGGACTAACCCCAGACAAACATCGCTAGGAGTACACAAACGAAATAAATTGGAGAAGAAAGAAGTACAGGAAAACATGACATCTCGATGTAAGAAGAAGGAGAAAGAAGAAATGAGTGAAAAAGTGATAGTGTATGGTGATTCGATAATAAAACATGTGATAAATAATCCTAATGTAAAAGTGAACATTAATAGGGGAATGAGAGCTGAATACCTATCAAACTTAATGGACGAAAATGTGTCGAAAAGTGAGGTTAAAACAGTGGTGATCCATGCCGGAACAAATGACATAAAACCAGCTAGTACCTCAGAAGAGGTCATGGCTGAGGTCTACAATGCAATAAGGAGTGCAATGAAGTGTCACCCTAAGGCAAAAATTGTTGTAAATAGTATAGCTTTAAGAAGGGATGTTAGATATGGCTTCTTGAAAGCCATTAATGAGGGAATACGCTGGGCTTGTGAAACACTGAAAGCAGTATTTGTTGATACTAACAAGTTCTTAGATGAAAGTTGCCTTGAGAGGGATGGACTTCACTTAAATAGAAAAGGGTCATTTCTATTAGGTCAAATGATAAATAATGTAATCAAGGTATGCATGAAATCGGGAAACCAGTTTCGGGTACAGAGGGTGATAAATTGCACAATGTGTCAGTGAACATGTCAACTAAACTAATGGTATAATCGTAAATAGGGAAACAATTGCACATCCACAACCTAAAATCTCTATTAGGTGTATACATCAGAATATACAGCACTTATCTAATAAAAAGGAATCCTTTGCAAGTTTCATTAATGAAGTGGATGCTGACACAGTTGCGATCTCAGAGCATGGTCTAAAAAAAAAAAAACCAAGAATTTGTATGTAAAATTGATAACTATTCTATTATTGATATATTTAGTAGAAAAGAACATAAGGGTGGTGGAGTGGCATTACTGGCAAAAAATATACACAATGTTACTCCATTAGTAAAAATACGAGATTTTAATATTGAAATGGTATGTGAGATAGTAGGGGCCCAAACCAAACTGAATAATGAAGAGGTTAAAATTCTTGCTATTTATAGATCTCCACATGCTAAAGTAAATTAATTTATTGAATGTGTGTATAGGGTATTAGGATATTGTTTAAAACATGAATGTAAAATAATAATAATAATGGGTGACTTGAATATATATGCTGATCATATGAATGGGGATTTTCCAAAGTTGCAGGATATGTTCTATTCATTTAATTTAAAAAGTGTTAAGCTAGATGCTACTAGGGAAACTATAAATTCAAATTCTGTAATTGATTATGTTGTTACCAATATAAAGGAAAGCCAATGTGTTGCTGGGAATATGGTCAATCACCTATCTGAGCATCATGCTCAATTTTTAGATATAAATAATTGTACACTTAAGAAATTTGACCTAACTGAAATTATAACCCTTAGAGAATTTACTGAGGCTAATATTTTAAAACTACATACTTGTTGGTTAATGAAACATGGCAAGATTTGCATAGCATTAAAAATACAAATGAAAAATGGAATAAATTTTATGAAATTCTAAACTTCTATATTGAGCTATGCTGCCCTATAGTAAACAAAATATGGAAACCTTTAAAAAAAAACATAAAGTAAGGATTTCAAGAGAGGCTTTGAGGTTGAGGGAAAAAATAAAGGATTTATATCTAATTGCTAAGTCAACAAAACTCGAGCACTACAATATAAAATACAAACAATTTAAAAAAGCATATGAGGATAAATTGATAAACAATAAATCACAAAAGGTGATAAGAAAGCTTTCTGATACTAGTAACTATTCAAAAACAGTATGGTCAATGATTAATAGCATGAGGGAAGAAAAGTTAAAGCAAGAAAATATTAATCTACTCATTAACATCTGCATAGAAAATAATCCACTTCAGATATGCAATCGTTTTAATGATTACTTTATAAATGTTGCTAGTAATCAAAATACTCCTGATGTTGCAGGTTTTATAACTAATAAAAGTATAGGAAATTTGCTTTATCTGTATGATACTACGGCAGATGAAGTTATAAGATTAATTAATGGATTTAAAAATAAAAATTCCACTGGATGGGATGGAATTAGCTTTAAGTTGTTAAAAAGATGTAAACATGTTTTGAGCACCCCCTTGGGTCATCTGATAAATACATCACTAAACCTAGGAATTTTCCCAGATTGTTTAAAAATTAGTACTGTTATTCCGATACATAGAAAGGGAGACAAAAGTAACATGCAAAACTATAGACCTATAACCCTTACCTCGGTAATAGCTAAGTTGTTTGAAAAAATACTATTGAAGAGAATTATGAATTTCTTTGAAAAATATGATATTTTAAATGATTTTCAGCATGGCTTTCGGGCTAAAAGATCAACCACCACGGCCCTAATAGACTTTACTCACAACATCTTAAGTAATCTAAATGAAAAAAAGAAAACTGTAAGCATATTTTTTTTATCTATCTAAGGCGTTTGACTGTGCCCAACACGATACATTACTATTAATCTTAGAAAAGTACGGTATTAGAGGGGTTACCAATAGATTAATTTCATTGTATCTAAAAGGTCGTGTACAATACACAGAAATAGGTTTCAAACAAGGAAAAGAACAAAATTTAAATCAAGTGCTGAAATAGTTAAATACAGTGTACCCCAAGGCTCAGTACTTGGACCATTATTCTTTATTTTATATTTAAATGATATGTATTCGACACCTAATTGTAAAATTATAAGCTATGCAGATGACACCACTATTATATGTAAAGCAAACAATAATCTTGACTTGAAATCATTAGCCACCAATGAATCGCTCAGAATAAACACATTTTTTAAATCTCTCAACCTCACTAATAACCCTGACAAGACAAATATAATTAAATTTGAGTTAAACAAGAAGAAAAAAGATATATTATTTCATATTAACTTTGGAAATGTTGCAATACAGGAATCTGATTCTCACACATTTTTAGGAATGCAAGTAGATAAACTCATGTCCTGGACTAATCATATTGATGACCTTTGTAAAAAAATAAATAAATGTTTGTATTTAATGAGGGAATTTGCAAAAACTTGTAATGTTGGGGTTCTAAAACTTATATACTATGGGTTAATTTATTCACATATCCAATATGGTATTGAATTATGGGGGGGTTGTAATAAAATGCATATGCAAAGGGTTCTAGTGCTACAAAAGAAATGTATTAGAACTATGTTTAAAATGGGGAGTCGAGAATCGTGCAGGGAAGTTTTTAAAAGAGAAAAGATGTTTACTGTAGTATCTCTATACATATACAAAGTAACTTACTTAATTAACCAGAAAAAACCAAAACTAGATAGGAAATACATAACCATGATACTAGATGCAAACTTGACATACATTATACCAGCTACAATGTAAAATCTGTAAATAAAAATCCCTATATAATAGGATTACACATATATAATCGACTCCCTGCATATGTAAAAAATGAAAATGCTGTTAAATTTAAAAAATGAAAATGCTGTTTTATTTAAACAATGTCTTAAGACATATTTACTGAACAATCCTGTATATGATATCAATGAATTTTTAAAATAATTTATGTAGACTATATTAATACTTTGTTAAACAAAACATCCTGTATATATTAATGTATTTTTATAATTTATATAGACTAAGTTTATTTTGTGTAATGTAAACTGACAATGCCCGATACTCAAAAAGAGTCTATAGGTTACTAATAAATTACAATTACAATTACTTCAGTTTGAAAAAATAAATGTAGTATACAAAATCAACTGTGCAAAATTTAAAAGAACCTGTACCAAACATCAATAAACCTGGTTAGTATAAATAAAAGAGCAGAAAAGCATTTTACAAATACTAGGATGCAAGGTATAGCATACAATATCTCCATCATTTATTGCTATCCCAAACTGAAATTCTTTTGAGGATTAAATGAAGATAAATTGGGTATTTAAAAATTATAATTAGCCTGAACTATGCTGTAATAATTGCTTATTTAATAATTTGTAGTGTAATGTGCAGTGAATAGATGGTATAACAAAAAATGAATATATAACCGGAAGCATAACTTTTAAGCTTTAAAATAAAATTTGTCCTAACCTCATACAGCATATATGTTTTAAAAAATTAGTATTTGTATAATTTATTGTTATGGTCTTTCCACAGTTTATATATATATGTCTCAACAAAGAAAATCCAAAATAATGAAATTTGGCCAAAACAAAAGTACAGATGTATGTTTAATTTACCTATAAAGGTTAATGGAAATTATATTAAAGTTTAAATAGAGGTCCAAAGTTTTTCTGGTTTGGGGAGGAATGACTTGTATAAGAGCAATAAAATAAAATCTGCAGTAGTCCATCATTTCTGGTTAACCAATCACGTCTAACATAACTCTCATAAGGGCGACCAATTATTCTGCTGAATTAGAGACATGAGAAAAACATGTGGTAAAAAACAAAGATCACTTAATTTTGATCTGGGGCCACCAAACAACGTATTGAAATTTAATCATGTCACCAACAGTGTATAATTCTATGACAAATTCATCCACTGGGAACCAGTCAAACACTTGCTGAGGATGTGTATAAGTAGTACCCAAAACATGTTCAAGTTATTTATATAAAGTGGCACTTGGTATATTATAATTTGCGACTCATTAGTCACATACATATTTGTTTTATTTTTTTAATTTTATGTCTTTTTGTGCTTTGTTCATACATACAAGAAATCTCATTGTAGCAATCAAAATTATGCTGTGTTATTTGGATCCTATTATGTTTTATTGGTTTAGCATAGGATGGCAAAATTGTGCAGAGAAAGCTCCATCTGTCTACACATGTACAATTTGCAATATTTAACCTTCTTATTTTTAGATTAAATGTATTGGGACAAATTCAGCTGATTTCCAAAGGGCATCTGAACTGCTTGCCATTTAAAAATATCAAATTGCAATTCACAATGATCCAACCAATGAAGATTTTGAAGAAAGTTTTGCCTAATTCCTTAAAGACATGCCTATTGAGTTAGAGTCTTGGTGACCAAACTACACTAATTTATAGTATTTTAAAGTAAACTTCTAATATGATTGAGACATGTATGATACCAGCAGTTTACAAATCACCTCCTCCACCATGCTCACAGGTGCTTTCCTTTAAGTGTGGAATAATATATGTTCTGTTTGTAATTCTGTAAAAGCTTCTGCTAATTTGATAAGCTTTGCATGATAAACTTAACAAATTAACAGCAGCCTGTAACCATTATCATATACCCCAATGTTGTTTTCTGCATTTCATTGAAACATAGTTCAATAATATTAGGTAGTAGTAACAATAACAAATAATTTCACTGTATGGAGTGTTGTGAGATACACAGAAATAATTTCAGAGAGTATTGAGATGTATAAAGAATTTGAGATAGGCAAAGTATGGTCCACAACTAAACATAATGTAATATTGTGTTGTTAAACATTTTGGTATCAGATGCTGATAAGTTGGTGCTAAAGGCAAGCCTGGTGAAAAATTAGTTTAGAATGTCTTTTAAGGCCACTGTGGAAGCATAGAACAATAGCTTTTCAGCAGTTTGTTAACAGCATTTCAAGATTTAGAGCCATAAAGTCTCTCAAATCTGGAAATAATAGTTTGGCAGTATAATGCTGAACATCAATTAAGTATTATGTAGCCAACTCTAAAGGCTCTTCAACTGCTTGTGCAGTCTAATACATATTTCAAAAGTTGGTGTTATGCAGGTCATGGGCCAGATACTTGTCATGCAATTAATTTTTTTATTATTATTTAATATGAAGAAGTGCTGCAATGCACAATTCAAGGATAATATATGATTGGTAAGTACAATAACAACTACTAGGTACTATTTTCTTGTTTAGGCTCACTGTGGTTAATAAGCTGAGGATTGCCTGTGAGGCAATGTGGAGAACTTTACAGCTTCTCTGAACTTGAAGATGTGCAGCTTATATTTGGCATAACAAGAAATAATAGTTTAACAGCTACAGCACAGTACAACAAAAGGTAACCCAATGGATGCTAGACACACCACTCCACTTCCCAGTCCATTAGTAGCTATTTGCAAGAGTGTAGTGCCTTCAAGGTAAATAAGGGCAATACAGGTGCTAGGCAAACATGATACACCTTGCAATTTGAGGAAGAAGTTCTGCATTATAATTGGAGAAGAATCATCTACCAGCAACCTTGCTGTTGCATATGCACTGGGCACTAACCATGTTTGTGTGTGAATGGCAGACATGAAAAATAACTTCATCCCTTTTACCATCAAAAGGTTCAAGTGATAAGACTTTGGCCCCTGTATGTAATTTTATAAATGGGCTTTATTGCAGCAGCCAGAATTTCTTTCATCAGTATTCATTGATGGGGCCTTGTTCACCAGAGATGAACTAGTTATAAACTCAAGAAATAGACATATGTGGGAATATATCAGCCCATGTGTTAAGAAGAATCACCAGCAAATGTTTTTTACGAAGATATGCATTGGAATTATTTCATCATGTCATTGGTCCATATCTGCTTCTCCCTGGGTTAAATGGGTGTTTATCTGTATTTGTTGCATAACAGCTTACCTGTGTTCTAGAAGTGCCTATGCATATTCAACACTGAATGCAGCTGCAGTATGATGGAGTGCTTCCCCCTCCTTCTGCCCATTAGTTCAGAAGGGAAAATCCAACTGTAGCTTGATCACCATGGTCTTTAGACCTCAGTTCTGTTGGTTATTTCTTTATCTGGAACTGCCCCAAATCTGTAGTGTCTATGTGAAACATCTGTCAACTCAAAAAGGTATTAATTGCTCAAATAGTTACAGCCTAGTTGTAGTCAGGCCATGCATTTTCTATCTCAAATTACTTATCTAAAACCCTTCTCACTCTCTAAAATTATTTTGGTGCAGTTCATTAGGTATAAAGAGTAGTTTGGTGGCACATTATGTCTTATGACCAACTAGTGTAAGCAATGATCTGAGCAGGTAGTGAATTGGAATAGGGAACTGTATGTTTGTATTCATAAATATTGCAAAGTATGAAAATCTTGCAGTTTGTCTTCTTTTAGTTCATTTTAATCAATTTTAAGGTTTAAACTACTGTATGATTGCAAAACCCAAACTTTGATTACTTTTGGCTTATGAGTCTTTATTAGACACTGATAATATGCCAAGCCAGGCTGCATGAGGCATTATTTTTTTCAAATAGGTATGGAATTTGATTTTTTGTATTATGCATCATTATCTATTGTTCATTTTGAGTTTCTTGTTTTTAGAATATATATTTTTTTTAGAAAAGTTATGGAAGGTTAAATTTAAGAATTCTTAATCTTATTTGTACACTCCTTTAAGTCAGGATTGCCATAAAGATTCAATATTTTGTTTAAATAAATATTACCCAATCTGCAAAACCTCTTCTTTGTGGCTCTAAAATTTAGCAAAAGTGCCTTTTGAGTTCCTTTATTGAATGTTAAAATTGCATTTGGAAGATTACGTTAAAGCAATTTTTGTTGGCATCTAGAGGTATGGAAAAACATTCTTAGTTCAGAATTTTACTATTTTAGCTGCTACATTGATTAAAGGAAAGTATGGAAAATAAGTATTTAAAATTAAAGAAATTTCTATATCAAAGTGTGCAGTTAATATCTTCTCTATCAGAATTATCTGTTTGCATGTGTAAAGGTCAGCATTGCTGAGTTAAATGTTTTTGCTTGCAAGGTCATATGCAAAGCTGCACTGAAATGGGTTCTAAATATAATATTTCAGGGAGCAGTAAAATAGCTGACAAAGTAAGAATGAAAAGTGGCAATAAGAAACTGGATTCATGCTCAGTAACAATGTTATTCCCTTTAGTGAGTCCCCTCCCTGGACCCTATACTGCTGCATGTAATTTTTTCACTGTTGGAAGCAGTGCTGCTGTTCAATAGTTACATTTTTGTTTGCTTTTATTGCATTCCACAGACTAAACAGGGTTCCTTTGATCACAGCTTGACTTTCAAGAAGAAACAAAAGGCATATGCTGCTAGATCTGCCAAATGCAGTGGATGTTCCATTACACAAATGTCTTCTGCCAACTAAATGTTCACTGATAGCAAGTTGTGAGCTTGTGTATTGCATAGGTTCATGGTGGGTTTCAAATGTGTTTTTTTTATAACATACCTGATTGACAGTCTGACTTGCAGGCACTCAATTTAGATAAGCCTTCCAGATACTGAAAAAAAAATCATCTCTTTGAACTTCAATTTACTCATGCATACTTTCTTCTTCCTGGGGAAGTGGAGTTTCTTCCAATTTATGAAACTTAATTTTTGAAGAAATTGAGACCATTTTCAATTTTTCAAGAATAGCAACATACTAATTCATTTGATGTTCTGTGTGTGAGAATTTTTGGCACAATTTTAGCAGACTCCTTCTTCATGCCCAGATCATTATGTAGAACCTGTCTTTAACACTTTCCTAATTGACATTGGCAAGTTAAACTGCATGAATGCTCAGTTGGTAATCTCCTCAAATAATTTAGGCAGCTTTATCCACATTCTCTTCAGTTTTGTGGTGGAAGGGTGCCCCAATTTTGAATAACACCTGACATCTTCTTTATCCTCCTTTAAGTTCTTAAATCACTCAAAAAATTGTATGCTAGATAGATACTAGTCACTATAAACTTCTGTCAACAATTTGTAAGTTTCTGTGGTAGATTTTTCAAGCTTTGTATGGAATTTGATGTTAAAGTGTTCTACTTTAGCACTCAGCATTATTCTGATGGAGCTGGACACACAATCTCCTTCTAACACTCGTAATGACCAGACTTACTGTGGTACATGAGTGAAACTTGTGTGAGAGTAGAGGGGAGTCCACATGTCATTGCCTATTCCACTCTTCATCCTTGATGTTTCGGAAAATTAGTTAACAGTTAGCTCTGGTTTATATATTGCCACACCTTGTATATTGTCAGTATTATAAATTGTACTAGCAATAATAAAACTAGAGCTACTAATTTCATATTATTGGCTATTTTGTGCAATTTTCAGCCTTGGAAACCACAGCATGGTCCTCCTCATGGCTATGGTTCATTTCATCAGCAGTATTGGCTGGATGGGAAACTAATAGCTGTTGGTGTGTTGGATATACTTCCAAAGTGCGTTTCTTCTGTGTACTTTTATTATGATCCTGACTTTGCATTTCTCTCTCTAGGAACCTATGGCTCACTGAGGTAAGCTGTATAGTTTAATTTATTATATCCATGGCAGTGTATAATATAGGTCCGATAAAAAATGTATACATTATTTAATGAACGTAGTCTTTATTGTGTATTAGTAGAGAACTTAAGTTTATATCACAAGTTTAATATTAAGTGGATCGGGGGAAGATGCCCAACTTAAGGTTTGAAGGATCAGAGATGAGCTTGAATTGGGAGTTTAAGTTTGGCACTAAAGTGGTGTTCACTGAGCAGCCTTTTCTATAGAAAGGCTACTATTAGTGATTATAAATGCTTTGAATTCTTTAAAGAATAATGTAGTTTAGCCTGAACACTGGGGTGAGATGACAATTAATATCAGAAGGAGATTGCTAGTTTAGTGCATTGGTGATATACTGCAGCTAAATACATAATTCAGAAAGCAAATTTAATTGAATTATAAAGCAGAAAAATACAAAATAAACCTATAAATGCATTTAAGAATAAAAAAATTACATAACTGCTTCTAGTTGAAATCAGAGTTTTTTTGCACAGTTATTGCACTTGTTTTCTTCTTCTGTACAAGTTTCATGCAAACATTTATTGCACATGACACATTGAATATAGTCAACCTGTGGTCCATTATTATCGTAGCAATCAATGGCACACTGAGCGCAATAATGATCATTATTTTCTGACCTACTTGGTTCGCTAACCCAAAATTGACTTTGAGTGGATTTCTTGCTTTTAATTCCCTCTGGCCTAGCTCTTCCATCTTCTATTCAATTCTGTTCTGTGAGAACTTCAGATTTCTTTCTGCGCTTAGATGGTAGCAGATCCAAGATAGACACAGGAGTAATTTCCTCAAAGGATATTTTTGGAATTGGCTCATTCTCTGCTTTAAGTCTGCTGTTGTCCTTCTGTGAACTGCCCGAGCATATCCTCTGTTGTCCATTCCTTCATTCCTGTCTGCCTCAGCAGTAGCAATCATATCTGAAATTTGAAATATCTCCTCTGGAATACTTTCCGGGTTGTATGGGTACAAACCATAAGCTTCAAACCCAGATTGAGCATTGGATGGAACTGCAGCCTTCTTCCAGGCTTCCCTGAGGAAGATCGGGAACTGTGCTCTTGAGACTTTACGTCCAGGATGAAACAATGTCCAGTTGCGCATTACCCTGTAGAAAGCTTATTTCAGTGATTTCAAAACACGCCTGTCAAGAGGCTGAACATAGTGCATCGAATGAGGAGGTCGACAAATCAAGATCACATTATTTTCCATAGCAAGATATAGCATATCTGGATCAGTAGAGTGTGAGGTATAGCCAATGAGAAACAGAACCACTTTTCCTTGTTGCTTTCTGGGAATAAAGCGATCTTGCATGCAGCCCATGAATATATCAGAGTGGACATACCCTGATTTCAAGTTCATAAATACAGCTGAACCATTTTTTCATTTTGGAGGAATGAAGTTGCCTTCAGCATTGCAGCAAGTGATAACTGTTATGGTTTCCCCTTTTTCACCAGTGGTTACTGCATACAAAGTAGAAGAACCTTTTTCTGCTACCACTTTGTCTGGCCTAGGATTTATCTGAAAGCTGTCCATGTTGTACAGGTGCCCAGGCCATGGTATAATTAACAGAATATCACTTACTTTGAGGACCCATGCCATGCTTCCTTTCATCGTTTTTCACTAGACGTCATTTTAGAGCTTTATTCTTGGGAAGCTCTAAAACAATTCATTCCACCAGTCCTTACATGTTCCATAACCATCTGTAGTGGTTTTTCAGACCACTGGCCCCCTTTTCGGTGTTCTAACATACATTCGAGGCATTTCCTACAAAAATAAAGTCTGTATAAGTAAGGAATAAAATTCGGCATCTTGCCCCGAGAAAAAAGTGGCATCTTGCCGAGAGGGTGAGATGCCACTGCTTGTGACTGCCGCAATATGACCGCTGCACAGCAACTGTGGATGTCAACCTATACTTCAAAGGATCCACTATGCTCATCAGGTGTAAAATTTGCCCCTTCTACTTTATTCATACGCTCTTATGCACTTTATAATAATTGTGCACCATTAAATTGTGCATCAGTTTTAGATCTTACCTTGTTTTTGTTGGTTTCAAAGCGGAGAAACAGTTAACATAGTGACACATGCAGCTGCCTTCGTGCCATAATACAGCTAGTGAGTGTCGAGATCTGTTGTCACTCGACGGAACTGCCAATTCTAGGCATCTTGCCCCAATAGGTATCTCCCCTGATCCACTCTAAGCTTTCCTGCTCCTGTTCCGTTACTGTCAATTTGCCATTAGTAACCAGACACAATCACAATTTCAAAAGCTTGCTTGGACAATTTGGATCATTGTGTCCACAGATATATCTGGACATGTTGCTGTAATTTCTTGATGAAGAGACCCTAGTGTAGGTGGTTTCCTATTATATACATCGTTTAAGTTCCCCCAAAAATGAAAGTCCAGAAGCGTTAAATTTGGTTAACATGCTGGAAACTCAAATGCAGCTCTTTATCCTATCCAATATTCCTTCAGGTATTTGTCCAGGAAAGCTTGCATGCCTTGGTGATAGTGTGGGGGTGCCCCATCTTGTTGGTAAAAGAGCTTGCTGGTATAATGTTCTTGTAGTCTGCAGTAACTGTACTTTCAAAGAAGGACTCCTAAAGTGACAGTTTGCACCAGATATTCATCCTCAATAGATTGATTGTTTTGTTGATATGAACATATGGATTTTCTGGATTTCCCAGTTAATACAGCTATGATGATTGATTGTTCCATCAATTTTGAATTAGAACTCCTCAGATTCAAACCTATAAAACAGACTCTTCTTCCTCATTAACAATATGTTGAAACCATTCACAAAACTCCATTCAGGCCACACAGTGGCCGGGTGGTTAGACTACTCGCATCTCATTAACTCAGGCCGGTTTTGATCCCAGCCAAACGCATGTGGGAGCGCAGGGGTGGGTTTTCTCCAGATGTTCCAGTTTCCCCCACCATAGCATTCCTCAGGTGCTTGAACTTCAACCTATGTATCATCAGTGTCACTGCTGTATGAGCACCTGTTTTCAGAGGACAGTACTCAAGTCACCTCCAAGTTTGCTAGATAGTAGGGTTAAAGCTTCTGTAGTGAAGCATTAACTGCTGCCTTGTAATAACTGTGGTCGTCTCATCAGGATGGCATTACATCTCCTGCCATTAGAGGGACAGTATCTAACCTCATTGTTGGCATCATAATAAGTATGATCTACTGTCACTAGATGGACAGCACCTAAACTTGCCTCATCAGTGATGGCATTGAGGTCATTTCTTGCTTGTTAAATCATAAATAAAAATAAATAAACACCTAGTATGGCCACTGAATTTTCCATAGGGCTCTAGAATGTTCAAGAGGTAGCGAGAAGAGAAACTTCCAGAAGATTCTGATTCTTTCTTGATAGTGTTCATGCTGAGTGCAATGGCTATCTCTCCATATACCTTATATAGCAGAATGTTGACTAGCCTGTGATTCAAGCTGTGGAAAATGGCATATTGATGTGGTTTTGGGTTGAATTGATTGCATTCCACTAACAGAAGCCCAATACAAACGGGAACACACACACGCACGCACGCGCGCACGCGCGCACGCGCACACACACACGCACGCGCGCACGCGCACACACACACACACACAGACACAGACACAGACACCCGCGCGCGCGGTATAGCAAAATTGAATAATTTCAGTTTGAACTCCATTGATAAGATAACTCGTAAACATAAAGTGCAGAAAATGCAAAACATTTTGGAAAAGCTAAAAAAATCCACACACAATTACTGTAAATTTTACTTTCCATCCAAGATACTTCTGGAAAGTTAGGAAATTATTTAGAGATCACAACATAAACTTGATACCACAAAATAAATACATCAGAAATCTACTAAACCACCCTTTGAAAGATAGCTTACCAGAAACAAAATTATCTGGCATTTATCAAATGAATTTCCAAGATTGCAGCAAAGTACACATTGGACAAATGAAGAGAAATTTGCACATCAGAAAAAAGGAACACATCAGAATCAAATACATAGACAAGTCTGCTATTGCCCATCATTTTTGGACAGAGAATCATGATATAGAACCAGAAATAAAATTGATCAAACACTTAAAACAACCTTGGGAACTAAACACATGGGAAAACATCTTTATTCATAGGCAAGAAGGAAATCTCATGAATTTTGAAATTCCCACCATAGATGACTTCATCCAGTTAACAAAGATGAGAGATGGCAGCACAACTCTTAGTGGAACCAGACACAACACAAGAGCATCAATCGACAAATTAACTGAGGATAGGGGTGACACTCCCTGAAACTAGTCGTAAAAAAGACCAACATGTAAGTGGAGAATTTTTAAAGTGTTTATAATTTTGACTCATTGTTAAACGATGTCAGTAATGGTGCTCCACTATATACAAATATTCCTAATTATTTATATCGTACAGCTTGTTAGTTTTTTCATGTGATGTTCAATTATGTAGCATCAATTGCTGATTGGTTATGTTGTACTTTTATATCTGACATTGGTAAATGAAATCCAGTTCATAGATGACGGTGCCTTACAGGCACACATGCTACCACATGGGTTGAAACTCCTTAATTTCTATAATAATTTGAATGTAATATATGAATAGGTGAGAATATCATAAAATGATATACCCACTCTTTTCATATATTTTTTTTTTACATAGAGTTGGTGGCAAATACTCAAATAACAGTAAAGCAAAAGGAAGCCACTTAGAAAACTGAATAACATATTTCAGAAGAGAGATCCCAGTTAAACGCAGTTGTATGCTCTCTGAGGGGGCTGCTTTTCGATCCATGAGTCCGCTAAATTAAAGCATCAATATTGCAGGAATGGCTCTTTTCTATGACACATTTTAATTAAAGTTACTTCATGTTAATTTTAAGTATTGCTCTCCCTTGGTGTGGCCAAACAAATAGACATTTATATACTTTATGTGCTTTTGTAAGAATTTTGATTATAATACTTTTATTTGTACAACAGTGTACTCCCAATTATCCGTGTGCAGATTATTCAGTTTGTGGATTATCTGTGCATCCCCACCAAAAAAAAAAAATTATTGTAGATTGTTTTTCTTTAGGAAACAACAATAAAGGACCTGCTGCATGATAAGTGTGATGTCCATTGTTATCAACCTGCCTGTTCCGTGTAAATTAAAAACAAGTTTTGTTTCTCTGATGTTAATCAGTGTGTAAGTGTCAACAAAACAAGTTAAAAGAAATTTGTGAAAGAGATAGTGGAGAAAGGAAAAAAACATATGTAGACATTAAAAAAATAATTATAATTAATTGAAGGCTTTGAGAAGCGGTAAACTGTTGCAAAACTAAGTGCTGAGTATGGGATTCGAATGCAGACTGTTTGGGATATTAAAAACAATAATTTTATTTATTGTTTTAATAATTTAAAATTCTAATGTGATTATAAACTTGGACCATTGGCACAAAAAAACATGAAGGGATCTACATTTGATGACTTAGATGCTGCTCTTTTACAATGGTTCAGCCAAAATGAGCATAAGGTTTCATTGTTTCAGGTGCGATGTGTGCCAAAAAGGCAACTTTTTTCATGAAAATCTAATGCCTCATCTAGTTGGCTAACCAGATTTAAACAATATCATGGGATTCGCAAACTTACTATGCAAGGAGAGTGGCTTAGTTCTAAAGTTGCTGCAGGTGATTCCTGCCGCATAGAGTTCCTTAAATTTGTGGAAGAAGAGAATCTCACACCAGACCAAATTTATAATGCAGATGAAAGTGGCCTGAATTGGAAGTGTCTACCAACCAGAACCCTTCCTTTTAAGAGCGAAGATTGTGCTCCTGGATATGTCATCTAAAGAACTATTTATAATTTTGTGCCCCGTTAATACTTTTGGGAACCAAAAAGTGAAGCTAGTAGTAATTGGGGAAAAAAAAAAAAAAACCTGTACATTCAAGAATATCGAAGCTAAGGATCTTTCTGTGCATTATCACAACCAAAAAGGAGCATGAATGAGTAGTGAAATTTTCAATAACTGGTTCCACAAAAATGTTGTACCAGAAGTTTGGGATTTCTAGAAAAAACAGGACTGCCACAAAAGGCTGTACTATTGCTTGAATAATGCTCCTTTACATCCCAATGAGAGCATTCTTGTAACTAATGATGGACTCATCGTAACTAAGTTTTTACCATCTAATGTGACTGCCATTATACAGCCAATGAACAAAGGTGTTATTGCATCAGTAGAACAGTGCTACTGGGCTGGTCTACTGAAAATTCTACTTGATGAAGATGATTTGGGTCATGAAAGAAAATTCTTCCAGATATAAAAGAAAGGGATTTTCAAAGTTTCAGTTAAGAAGAAGAAGCAACTGCACAATTAATGAAACTGGCAACAGGTTTAAATGTCTTTGAAGATGTCGAAGAAAACTTGAATGAGTGGCTGAAGATTGATGCATGTGAACCTGGCTTCCAGTACATGAGTGATGTCAAAATTGTGACTGCTGCTTCACAGGAAAACAAAGAAGAGGATAGTGAATGTGAAAGTGTCTTGACCTTATCAGTAATTGTACTGCATTGCAATGTGTTGATACTCTTGTAGATTATATGGGGCAGAGCGGGTTTGACTATAATGACATTATTGCTGTAAGAAAAATTCGAAGTTCTGTGTGAAAAAATGTCAACTCCTCTCAGAAGCAGACCAACATCATGGACTATTTTAAGAAATAAACAGGCCTACAATATCTATGCACAAAAGTAGAATAAACTTTTCACCAAAGAATACTGGTTGAAAAAGGCTTTTAAACATAATTTCCTATTTACATATGCATGTTATACCTTAAGAGCATTAAATTATGGGTTTCTTGATTATTCATGTTTTTTTATTATTCATGCTGTTTCTCACATTATCCCAGATAAGCAAGAGTTTACTCTGTATTGCTCATTCTAAAAATTCTTTTATGTGTGCAGTGCCATTTTTATGCGCTCTCCTTGCTATACTAATTGTCTTCACATAGCTGCAAATGCTACTACTGGCAATATTGTGATGTTTTCCATAGAGTATCAAATCATAACTAAGAGTACAATAGTTAATAGTTACAGGTCGTTACTTCCTGCTTTCTAATATTCCACTCTAAATATATAATTTCTATTTTAAGCTTAATCATAATCACTTCACCAGCTGCTATTTTTATAGTGTTCAGAGAATGAATATAAATGAAGGGTTACATTCATAGCTGTCACTTATAAGAAAAGGAGATGATAAGCAATAAGTATTTGCTTTGGATAAGGAAATGCATATAAATAGTTGGTATATTTATTTAGGTTGAAAGTATTACTAAAATGGACAAATGTCAGTGAGCATGAAATCCATAAAAAAAACCGGTGTTGTAGAATGCAGGTAATTAAAATCTGTGTGATTTGAAAACCTGATTTTCTAGCATGAAGTGTTAGTAGCCAATAGTGTTTACAAAAATCTTTGCACTGTGCATGTGCATTAATGGAAGTAAACCATAATTATAGATGCTACACCATCTAACAGTAACTAGGTAAACAAAGTAGCCAATAACTTAAAATCTTTGGCATGAATAACAGCGTTAAGCTTCAAATCAGTAAACCTCTTCTCAAGATTCTAATAACCACTGTATACTAGCAAATTAACAGTAAAGAAGCATGACTTGTTAAGTGGTCAAAGCAGTCATAGTGATTAGATAAAATAGGCAAGGTAATGGAGAAAAGCTCTGCAGAGATGTATTTTGTTTATTGCAGAAATATGTTCGCATTTTATTTTTAGGATTTCATAAAATTATTCCAAATAAATGCAGTGAAATCTAGTCTTCTGGGGACCATAAGGTTTTGGACATCATAAATTAGAAGTATGTGAATAGAAAATATATAGATAGCATTATAGCACTGACATTCAATGCATATCAACGTTTCAGCTGAACCTGCCTTACATAGCTTTAAGGTTATGTTACTTAGCAGACGCATAGGATTATATACAGTAGTGGCTTTGGTAAAATAATATTGCTCCTTTAAATCAGCTTGGTTGTATTTTTCAAGTGGATTCTGAAAATAATACAAATACTACTTATTACTGCACAGTACAATTTTGTCATGACACTCCATGTATTTCACAAAATCATCAGGATATTTCCTTGTAGACAGTTGGTACAAGAGGTATTGACTTTCCTTACAGCACATAAGCAAAGATCAGAGCTTCCTTATATGAACAGGTATTTTCCTATTCACCTGAAAGAGTAATGTCTATGAATCAAAAATCACTCCATAAGGACTTCCTTAAAATAAGGGGTAACTATGAATTTCAACTTGAATGTTTTAATTGTAACTCCAACAAAGTAAAATAAGATAACCTATCAAATATTTTAAAAAATCTAGCACTACTGTACCATAGCTTAACCCCCAGGTTCAGTACTCATGGTAAATAAGACTGTCAGGTCTGTAAACAGCATAAACAAATCATCAGCAATATTGTGTCGTCATAAAGGAAATAAAAATTCTAGGAAACTTGTCAAATTACGTAATACTCCTGTCCCCTATGTGACAGAAGCAAAATTCCTGGGAATTTGGTTGGACCAGCATTTAGACTGGGGTGTTCATATACAAAATTTACTTGTAAAACTGAATAAATTCTCTTTCTCACTAAAAATAATAAAGGACAAGCTAACTAGTAGCAGTATAAGAACCCTATACTTTGCTTATGCAGAAAGTCTACTGAGGTAGACTTTACTGGCATAATTTTCAGGGGAGAAAGTAGAGATAGCCACTTGGTATTCAAAACTCAAAAAAGAATCATAAGATGTATAATGTCTGCAAAGAAGTATGATTCTTGCAGAAACTTCTTCAAGGAATTAAAAATCTTAACCCTACCCCGTCTGTATACTTACTGTTAACTATGTCAACAAAATCTTGGAAATTTCATTATAAATGACCAAATACATAATTACAAGTCCAGAAGTAAAACTAACATAAGAACAATAGTGCACAGAACTACACTTTATTCTAAGGGGTTAGATATTCAGCAGCCACCCTATATAATAAATTAACCAGCTAGCCTGAAAAATATAAACTCCATTCAGCACTTTAAGCTAACATTAAAGTAACTTTTACTAAGGGATGGCTTCTATAGTGTGACTGAATTGATAGATATATTGTAGTTGTAAACCAGAAAATTGTATATAACTATATATGTACTTATTATTACCACTGTTGTTATTGTTACTTGTTATTAATTATGACCTGTTATACTTATATATTATGACAATGTTCTGCTAAAGAAATGTACATATTTTTCTAGTATTGTAATATATCTATGTACTGATGTATCCCATGTCATTGTATTAACTAATGGATGAATAAAGCTACTACTACTAATGGGTTGGCCTTATTAGCACTAGCATCACAACAGTATTTCTTACTTGAGCAAATTTCCAACATGTTCAAGTAAGAAATACCATGATGTTAGTGTTAACAAGGCAAACTCATTACTTCAATGATAAACACATCAGTGTTATTAATCTTCTACTTAATAATATTAGCATAATTTTTGTTTATTTGAATTATCATTTCCTTCCTGTAGTATGCAAAAAATATTTTAATTTGTATTTCTTTTTCTAATAGGGAAATTTCCATGGTTCGGTCTCTAAGCCAGCAAGTTTCCTCCATACAGTTTTATTACATGGGTTACTACATCCACAGTTGCCCAAAAATGAGATATAAAGCAAACTACAAACCATCCTATTTATTGTGCCCAGAAACATACATCTGGCAACCCATTGAAGAATGCAAACCAAAATTTGATCAACAAAAATACTGCCGTCTTAACCCAGATCCAACAGCTTCTGATCCTAATGCCAGAGTGAATATAGATGAGGTAAGTACAAGTAATAATTGGTAGGAACATTTTTATACAGAGAACTAATTTCAAAGGGTAACAATTGAATACTTCTGTTAACTATTTTCCTTGCTTCACCTACCCGATTATGAACTGAAACATCTTTCACAGACTCTCATCACTGCAAAGGAATGCTTTTAGGTGGCTCCAGTGAAAGTTTGGAATAAAAGTCCATCAGTTACTGTTTATATTTCTTTATAAAAGTCTTCCCTCAGATGTTAAAATTATTTTATCCTAGTTATTTAGGAAAACAGTACAGTGATATATGTGAATAAAGTTAAATATAAGTTGAATCTAATTTAAACCCTTGTTCCTCTTGGTGGTGTATGTGGTCCATTAGTGAAATTGAGGGGGTCAGTGCAACAGTGGTCCAGCCCATCTTTTTAAAAAACTCACCTGGTTTCTTTGAGAATAACGAAAACCTAATTTTAATCGAACTGATTGTTCACTGACACTTTTCCAGATTATTACTCAACAACACATTGAGTACTGTTGACATAATGTTGAGATATGCCTAACAATTTTTATTAGTGTGATGCAAATCTTTTTCTGGGTTAGACCACTGTTGTGCTAACCCCTTCAATTAATGTATACTGTGGCCATGAAAGGCGTAGACAGAGGTGTCATATGATTGCACTGGTGGCTATTTCAAAGTGGCTACCATACATAACAGACCAGAGCATGGGCAACCTCTTTCTACCTTTGCCCTTTCCCTGTCTCAAAAGACTCTGGCTGAAGTATAAGTGACATATATTTTAGTCTATTAGGTAAGATTTGAATTTTTTAATGTAAAATATCTCTTCCCATTTTCAAATCTTAAACAATTATCAGTGAAAGGACCATCAATCAATGTTAAGAAAACTTGAATATAGATTTATACACCATCCAAAGAGCACACTGAAACATATAAAATGCATGAATATTACATCCTATCATTCACCAGTGTCCAGTCGGAGTGAAGTTTCTTTGAACTTCTGTCATGGTGGGAGACAGCTATAATTGAGAAGTGGGCCAGAGAGCACTGGTAGTGAATGCAATGAATCTGGGACTATGAGTTGTGTTTGGGTCATTCTGAGGCAAGGCTCTGTCTATAAAAGTGAACCATATTAACATAGTGAATGTGCTAATTAATCACTTTAGGCAAAAAAATGTCCAACACTCCATTTTAGCCAAAGAAGATGAGACAATTTTTCAGCATTTGGTAAATATGTTAGAGTCTGACAAATAAATAATACATTGCCATACTTTAAATGTTAATGTATATGAACCAGTATCTGAAACAGGGTTAATGCCCAAAAATACAAATCTCCATCAGAAGAGTCTACTTCACCATTATTAAAAGAGGAATCAGCATTAGAAAATCAACAGAACTGAAAAAATTAAGTAGAATGGTCATTGAAGGAAGACAGAAAGATTATTAGCACCTGGTTGAATGTAAAGAAATGGAAGCCAAAACAAGCATTTCCCAATTATTATCAAATTCAAAGAAAGGCAGATTTCCTTGATTGTAACACGAGATGCAGTTATATTGCAAAAGCGGATTTTTTAGTAGGTCATCTTCTAATTTAACACTTAGAAATTTATGGAAGCCCAAACAAACAGCTTGATAGTACACATTATGAACTTACAAAATGAGCATATAAAGAAGCCAAGTCACTTGATTTTCTTTTGCTGGCTAGTGCAACATGGGCTTAGAATTTCAAGCAAGAGTTTTACATAGGATCATCAAAAATTACACAATTTGTCACAAGGAAAAAAGAAGATGAATCTACTAATAACATTCTGCATTCCTGGAGATAAGGGACAGTGTTGCTTGTAAACCATTGTGTTGCTGATAATGTGTTTAATGCAGATCAATCTGGCATTCAGGAAGAACACTTGATCACCATGGTAAGAAAGTAGCATGTGGTGCTACACAATCACAAAGTGTACAAATTCATTCATTCAATCAAATTAGGCCAATTGTATCTTGCATGGAATGTCTCCCTCCCTGTCTTTTTATTATGCTGCAGGACTCAATGTCAACAAGTCAAGTTGTCTAGCAGAATATGTTTAAAGCCCCTAATTTAGTTGTGGCCAACATTTGAAAAAAATTACAAAATACATCCATATATTTCTGGAGTTGTCATTTTTATCTCACACTGGTCCATTGAAATGTTTACTGTTCTTTTCCTAGGCACTTTATTAAGATGATAATTTAATACATGAAGTTCTTTCATTAAATAACTAATAACCTGAAAAGTTAAAAGTGCAGATAATTCCAGAAAAAAACAATCTTTGAATTTCAACCAAAAACATGCAATTTTTCTAAATATTTAAAGCAATGGATTATTGTATCTGTGATTTCATTATATTAAATAAAAATTATGTGAACTTGAAACAACATAACAATATTCTCAAACACAATTGATCTACAATCAAGAATATACACTGCACTTCCATTTGTCACAAAAACATCATTGGAAATTAGCAGATGTGATTAGCACAAATGAAAATTTTGACAGCACAGACAGTTGTATTAGGAAAGAAATTGGTACTTCACCTTGTGGAGAGAACAAAATTCAAAAAAGGAAGTGTTTTAAACATCTGGAAGGAAGAACTGGTTGACATGGTTATATTTGGCAGTAAAATTTATTAAATGAAAATATTTAATTATGCAAAATCAGAATGGTGTTATGAAACTTCTAAATAGAAAATCTGTTTCATAAAATTATAAGACTATTGCATCAATACCTTGTATCAATTTACTATTGGAAAAAGGGGTAATTCTTATAAGTGTTTTAGTTAAGATTATTGAAGACTGAAATGAAGTTTTATTGAATGAAAACATGAAATAAAAGAACTAAACCCACATTAGTCAATAGAATCAATGGTCACCTCTAACAAAGGAAATACAGCATGCATTAATAAGAAGAATACATTCCAGATACATAGTTAGTCGAGGAAGTGATAAAAATTAAAAAAGGGAGAATTATATTATTAAAACTAAATAAAACATTAAGGTATAACTAAATTGATAAGTGATGCATACTATTAAACAGGAGAAGAATGCAATATATTGAATTATAAAATATTGTTTCTTGTAAACAAAAGAATGCTATCTGAACACTACAAGGATCTCAAAGGAGTCCAAAGGCATCATGAAATAAGAAGAGGAATTAGTACTTGCAACAATAATTGTGATCAACTTTCTGTACTCAATAGTCACTAATTCAAGAAGCTTTATGTTTCTAATATTGTTCCCCCTTTAGTTTCCATTAGCATTTAAATTTTTACTTTGAATATTTTTATCCCTCATCCAATTGCAATACAACTTCAAGTTAGTATTTAATTGTTCTAATGAATTACAGCTTTGTGAATACTTGTTTATGATTTATAAGAGATTAATATGTAATGTAACAAGCGTGCAATGTTTACTGCACTCACAGCCAGTACTGTCCCACTTCTCTTGCTCAGCACAGTCCACAGCAACACAGTGCACCAATTTTTCAAAGGAACTTCGCTTCAGCTTCAATTAACTTGTTTATATGTGTATGCATGAAGAATATAATATTCTAGAGTTTTACACGTTTCAGTATACTCTTTTGGGTGATTTAGAACTCAGTTTATGGTTTCTTAACATTGATTGATGGTCCCTTGTTAGTTCTTTGAGGTTTTTTTTCTAGAATTGGGCTGGAGCTGTGAGCATGACTTCTTTTATGCTGGTACTTCCCCCCAGTTGTTGGATCTGATAACATTTCGATGTGCTGTTATTGAACTGTAAAAGGTAGATATTGTGTCAAAAACCTTATTTTGTACAAGAAAGATAAAGAAAATTATCAGTCAGGCAAATTAATATAGAATTTGCAAACTGCAGCAAAATCTGTGTGAGTAAAACAGAATTTTAGACCCTACATTTAATAAATATTAGAGAAATATCAAATATAAACTCATCAATAAATTTGTGGTTGCAGGCCACTCCTGGAATAAAAACTATAAAATAGAAAAAAAACAGGTGTTTATTGAAACCAGTTAATAAGTGCATTTAGTTGGATGTGTGGAAGAAGATATATATTAAAGAGTTAAAACATTTTATAATAAAATTTATGACCACAGAAATCAATGCTACAGCATCTGCATTTATGCACACATGCATGGACACATACACACAGAGAGTAAAGATGGAAAAGTGATATCCTCAGCTCTTAGATTTATGCTAGTTTCACATGGATTGGCAGTACACAGTTCACATTAACAGCACCAGTGGTCTTAACTAAGACCAAAATTACACCAGAAAAGGTATAAGCCTAATTGATCTTTATTCTTTTGGACCAGTATGCACAACTTTTAAATTCATCCTAAAAAAAGCCAGTAGAGGGACAAAAGCAGGATGCTCACATACAGCTGATGAGGGTCAGTGTCCTTAAAACATCCTGATTTATGAGCAGCAATTGAAGCAAAATTTCATCACAACCGTTTTATTAATTTTTATTTAAATTATTGTTTATTTTCATTACCCTCTTTCGTTATTTTGTTTGTATTCACTCTAAAAGAGACTATTTTAATTCCACAGATTTTCTATCTTTTTTGCAGTACACAAGGCTTTCCATTTTACTTTGTTCTCAGGAGTGGTGCTATAATGCACAAATTGTTTTGACATATCTGTTTTTGTTTTTGGGCATATATGAGTTTTAAAAACAAATCATATCCATTTTTCTGGGTTGTAAATTGTGATTGTAACAGCTTGAGCAGTGCATTCAAGATTTTAATGAGATGTGTACAATCAACTCTGAAGCATCGCAATTAAAATAATTACTTTATTACACAACGTACACCTGTGGACAAAAAAAAAATTAGTCATATCTGGAACGCCAAATTGTCTAAGTCCTACACGGTACAGCACCTTGTGTACACCATCCATGATACAGTTGTGTTATGGCAGCAATAGGTTGTCACAAGTTCCAAATCTTAATATTACTAACCCATATGATCAATAATTATAACCAAATATATAACTTAAGCTTCTTCAACAACACACTATCAATATTAACCAAAAATATTAATGACACAAAACATAATACAGTTTGTATTGTACAGCATTACTCAACATGCCACCTTCCATGTGTGTTCACTGTAGTTCTGTGGCAAAACGTAGGTTACTCTTCTGGTGAGGGTCGCAGGTTTGCTTCTCGCATGTAGCAAACTGTTTTTTTTTTATTTTTTTTTAATGAAGTTGGATCAACATATAGCAGCTATATACTTTGGACATACTTATTTCATGCACAACATTCAGTGTATTTAATAATATGATAATTATTATGATGCTTCTTTAAGGGTTTGTTCTACCAAATAGCAATATGCTACACACAAAAGCATGCGGTGCACAGAATATATGCAAATACTTCTGGCATGGACAGTTCTCTCTCAATTAAAAATCTGTATAGTATGAAATATACTAAAAGTATTGTTAAGAAAACCAATGTTCTCTTTAATCAACACACCGTTCTCAAACTGATGTAATGGGAAAATGCCAACCGCAACTGGAATAACATGATGTCAGATGAGGTGACATTTTCTTCCACATGTATCTTCTATCGTCCAAAGGGGTCCCAATACAATGCAAAATAGTAGCATCGCAATTTCATCAGTGTCGCTTATCTGTATTGTGTTGTGGCTGGATATCAAGGGGTGGTCTAAGCTGCTGAGGCAGCTTGACATTACACAGAATGGTGTACACTACACAGTAGCACTCAATAATATTTTGATTTCCCATTTTTGAATAAGATATCCTGAAGGAATTGCTGAATGTGTACAGAATAATCATCCTCTCCACACATTTCTAAAGATTTCAAATTGATTTTCAGAGAGGGAGGATATCAGATTGGTAGACTGGCCTCCCTTTTCATCAGATTTGAACCCTATTGAGAATGTGTGTGCTGAGGTAAAAAGGGAGCTGCGCTCAAATTTACCTATAGATAAGGATGAAAGATGGCTTCTGGGCACAAATTCAAGTAGCCTGGGATTTTGTAGCTTCTCGTCCACATTACTGCAGGCATTTAATTTTTTTGGCTATGCCCCAAATATTGAGGGCAGTTATATAGGCTGAGGGTTCATACATCCGATATTAATCACATATTTTTGTGTTTTAGTTTTAGAAGATAATACTTTTTATACACATTTTTTTTTTAGTTATTTAACACGAGTATTAGTAGAATTATGTTTTTGTGTGCATAGATTGGCCTAAAACTTCAAATGCAAAAGTTATATTAATGCAATATGTTCTATATATCCAGACATAAAATTAACAAACATAAAAAAAACAACAAGCAGCGCAAGATTTGAACTAGGAACTTATGAGTGGAAGCAAGGCTTTTTAACCTCTCAACCACCGTAACATTGTTCTGCGATCTCTTTTCAGTATTCATAAGTTAACCATTGTGGCATAGGTCATAGACCATTGTATAGTTCTTTCATGTGCATTATGAACACAGTTTTTATGAAGATACACAAAGCTCTTCGCTTGACATATGGAATCTGGGCATGACTCATTTTTTGTGTCCATGGCTGTACCTATTTATGCAGTAGTAAAGTTCCATATAGCAAGTGATGTTACAGACTAGTGGCAGAAGCAGCACATAGCTAGCAGTAATCAGTAGCAGTTACAGTCTTGTTGGATTGTGAAAATTCTTTGGTTGGTTTTTCTTTATTTCTTTTCACTCCTTGGAACTCTTAGCTCTTATGGCCTGAATGTTTTTTGAAGAATGAAAAAGCTTTTTCTAGGTCTTGTTTTAATAAAAGGTCAGGCAAAATGGTTTTGTTTATTTAACACATTTTTATGATTGGAACTTAGATGTCCCATCAGGTCACATGTGTAGTAAAATGGTATTGATCTACATAATTCTTCTTTTAATTTAGACCCAAAAAAATCAGGCACAATGATCATTTAGAATCAAGTCAGGACAAAACAAAATACATCAAAATAGCATATTCTTCATATTTCCATAGCATATTACCATATGAACTATTATTATGGGGCAACAGCACTCAAGCTCATCAAATTTTAAAACTTCAGAGAAAAGCAATGAGAACCATAACCAATTCATCAATTAAGACACACTGCAAACCATTGTTCATAAATGAACAAATTATGACAGCCATAAATATCTTTCAAGCCTAATATGCAAAAGAAAGTTTTCAAAGGTTAACTCCAAGGAATGGTATTGAACCATATAATACCAGAAGTAGCAATTTATGTGATGTACCCAACTGTAGATTGTCCAAAATAATGAATAGTTTTTCATCATAGCATCATGAGTTGGAATTAGACAAAAAGGTTTTTAGTAGAATTATCTCTGGTTATTTGACAAATAAATATCTTTATGATATTAATGAATTTTACACTCGACCATGCCTAAATTTAGTACAGTGAAATCTCACTTATACATTTTTCAAGGGAGACTACTAAAATACTGTATAAATGAGAAAACGTGTAACTGATTTTCCCTTCTGGTAAGGACCTCATGCAGAATTTTTAATTTTTCACCAAGAGTTTAGGATTTTCTTGTTTTCTTCCTTGCACATGTTTCTTCTCCTGTTTGTTACTCAAAACTCCACATAAAATAGATAAGTGACTGTTGGAATGATATGACAAAATTGAAAACAGCACACTAGCAGTACTCGACTTAAAACAGAGAAGTGTCTGTTGGAACCAAGGTTAATAGATTGTTGGAACAACAATGAAATGATAAGCATCAATGAAAACCGCAAACCAGGCAATTCAAAGGTATATACAGGAAGCATACAACCATTGGTTTTTTTAAAAACGTATAAATGGGTACATTTTGTGTATGGGGATCAGAAAAAGTGATGCATTACCGAGAAAACGTATAACCAAAATGTATAATTGAGCAACATTTTAATGGAGAACAACTGGTCCCTAAAATTTTAGCGTATATGTGCGAAAAATGTTGCAGTAAATAACGTATAAGCAAGTTTCAACTGCAATTATACTTACGGTAACTGCACTTTTATGGACCTCATTAATGTGCCCCTCTTCATAAGTGCAGGTCTCCACCAATCAGAAGATCCACATGTAACAATCAATACTTTCACATCTCCACACATCTTGTAACACTATCAGGCACCAACTGTTGAAAGAGCAACTATCGATTATTCTCGTATGTTCAATCAAAGAATAACTAGCATGAGTTTAGAAAAAATAAAAGTGTAGGACATGAATAATGCAGAACATTAAAAATGGTTTATAAATATTTTAAACTTAGATATATAGTCAAACTTAAATAGTCAATTGAAATTTTACTATAATGGCAATTAAGATCCCTGCATGAAAATTATGAAACAAGCATAGTGAGTTTCATAAACTTAATTGTATTTGAATTAGGTACTACCATTATAGCCCAATGGCAGTAAGCACATTTAAAAGCATTGATCAGGGCCAAGTTTGAACCTATGACCTTGGGATCAGAGGACTTATACAGTGATAATTTTAGTTAGCAGCATATGCTAAATATTCTTTATCCATTACACTATTAAATGTTCTCTAACTGTATGTTGAAGACAATTAAACTCTTATTTTCTGCATTGCACAGTATTCAAATCTACCTCTTTTTTGCACAAATTCTGACTAATAAGCTCCAATTTTGGGTGTGAATTCTTTCCCTTCTTATTCTGCACAGATGAACATGAAGAGATAGCTGAAGGTAAGCCTTATGTCATAGACCTTCATCATTTTTAGAGACACCTTTGTTTTGATTAACAAACCCTAAAAAACCATGTGCTTGTATTCCAAGATTGGTAGTTTGCCATGCAATTCCGAAAAAATTACATAGCAGTTAACAGTCTGCCACTATTTCTTTGATATTCTGTCTCATTCTTACAGAGATTTACAAGTCTGCTTTGTCTACTCCACCCACATGGGAATTATAGTCTCCCACAATAACTGAATTAGAAATCTCAATCCATGATCCATCCTTTTCTTTACGTTTCACATTCACAGTTCCACTGCCATGGTAAGCAGACAGGAAATGAGCACATCAATTGTCTTTCCACTTGTAAGATATACAAATTTGATCTGTAACTTGATAATTGAAGTCTCCTATGCTGAGAAGTTTATCAATTGCTAACTTTGGAAGTTCTGCAGCCATCAACACAATTTGCTTTCAAATAGTCAAATAACTTTACAGGCATAAAATAAGTGTCCATCATCACAATATAGCTGCTGTTGTTCAAGCCAGATAATAATTGCTGAACCACACTCCCTGCAAAGCCAAATTGTGTTATGGAGTATCATCAGACATCTTGCATTGATAAACTTCAAATTGGTAAATATATCCTGTCATGAAAACCCTGCACCGAAGTTTGAAATCTCTTTTTATAGGCTTCACAGGTTTGTACTGTTTCAGGGTTTGTGTACACTTTGAGATGCAACATTCTGTTGTATACTAGAAAGATCTGCACTTTCAATTATTTTCATACCGTTAATCTTTGGCACAGCGTCTTCATCACAGTCACATAATCTTCTTAATCTGTTAAGTCTTCCTGCAACACCTCCTCGAGTACCTTAGCTATCTCTTCACATCTCTCAGCCCGCACCATCATTACATTGCCTTTCAAACACAAACCCATTAGACTTGATGGTACTATAAGTCCCAAACATATTTTTGGTAATATATGTAGTATAAATACAAAATAAAATTATTAAACCTGAAAATGAGCTGAAACCAAATCAAATAATGAAATATAGATCACCCTTGAATTAATTAAAGTGGTACAACTTATAAATCACCCATTGTAACTACATCAAGATGGCTCTCAAATGACTGAACTGTAGTACTGAAATGTCCTTCAGCTTGCATTATTCACTGAAGGAACTGCTGCTCTCTATTGATGCTTGGGTACACTATTTGCAGTGCAAACACACCACTATTGTCAACTTGGTGGGAAAGCATCTGCACCACAAACACTTAAAACAAGCAGGACTTAGAGGTCCCAACAGCCCATAATGGGCCATAAACTCAATAAACAGCTGAAAGCACTTTATTTATAGAAATACTGGAAGCATTTAATTGAATACGTATTGAATTTATATTAAATAAAACACACACACACACATATATTATATATATAATATGCACACACACACACACCCACCTACCCACCCAACCTGTGCCCACATGCACACACACACACGCATGCAAAAAAAAAAAAAAAAGTGTCCCAGAATTTGGTTGCACAAATTATAGAGGGGTCCTAGATAAACAGTTTGAGATAGAGAAACTACTGTCCCTTTTGCCAAATGTCAAGGTAATAGCATGTTTTCCAATTTGCACATCAGTGGCCAAAACCTAAAAGAATGTGGACATGTGAGTCCTATTTTCATTCAGAATTCCTCACTTGTTTGCCAGTAGTCGAAACAATGCAGTATTGGTGCACTACCAATACAATATTTAAAATTATTGGGCTTGTAACTTTGGCAAAATTGCCAGTTCTTTTCAGATGTTCACGCCACTGTTAATAGTTAGTAGATTTCAAATCATATTTAGGTAGCTAGAGCTCTCCACTAAAACATACTGCGCTGATCATCAAGTCCCACAATATAAAGATCGCACTGCTCTGAAGTGTCCATGTTTTAGATTTTTAATTGGCTTGCTTTTCTCAAAGAGCACACCATTAGAGTAGCACTAATATGCTTAGTTTACATTTCTTAAGTCAAAACAATAAACTCTCAAGTACAAATTACTTTCAAAAGACTGTGAATGATATCTATGTAGCAGTCAATGTTAAATGCTGTATTTGTCAAGGAACCTGCACAGAATAATGCAATAAAACAATGAGGTTTGTTGAAAAGATTCATGTAATATGTGCTTTGAAATGTAATAACTGTGCTATGATTTTAGCGGTACAATAAAAAAATCTGGGTTATTACCAGGATTCGAACAGTGGTACTTCGATTTTATCCATAGGTCAGTATTATGCCATTTTAACCACTTGCGCTACTGTGGTCCTACAAGACTGTGCTTCTGAAATTCTTGTCTACTGCCTACACACAATAACTGTGAGAACCATGAATTGCTAAACATTGTGTTCATATGGTAAAAGTATACACATTATGTGTAAGAAAATAGGTTGTTCCAACAAGGTGTGAAACGGAGAACAACATCCTATGATAATCTAAGCTGCAATCTCAGAACTCATGTGTTTTTTGCTGGTACATGGTACACTGCGCATCCTTAAGATCCTCGCTTACCAGATTTCCATTGAATGAGGTGAACAATTACTGACAGGAATTAGCTTCTTGTGGTGAGGTTCACAAAAACCCTGGAATTTTTGACAGGGTGCGAGATTCATTTCTTCATAGGACAATCTCTCCAGGGATGTTGCAGGTTGTCACATTGAAAAATTTCTCTGGTGACCTGTTGTATCATGTGCTTCAGATATTTATTATGTCTCAAAGTCTCTTTCTACTTGCCTTTCATGCAGAGATGAAAAGTTGAATTCACTTTCCTGACTAGCATGTAGCTCTTAATTCATTTTATGTAAGTACTTGTTTTACTACAGACATAGTTGTTCATTTATATTTCATTTGAGGCTCATTTGAAACAGCGATAATATTGTTTTGTTAATTGTAAACTGTGCCTACAATTGTAATGTACATACACTGTACTTTAGTAACTCCTTCGAGGGGTACACAGAAGTGTATCCCTTCAGGTGTTAAATGCAATTGTCATTGAAATGTTTCCTTTGTACCTACAAGCAACATGGCTCCTATATGCTAATCATACATTATGTTTATTAAATATGTCAGTATGAATAAATCATATTGAATATTAGGATCATATTGAATAGCGCAGCAAAATACGAATAGCCTCTTATAAAATGCAAAAAAGAAGACAACATATAAATAAATGTACCTATGGAGGCTTGAACTCTCAACTCCATCGACATTTCTAGTCAATATCCACAGGCTAACCTTAACACTAAATAATGCCACTATATCAACGCACTCCAAAATACAGGTACTCTCGTCATGGTCCACTGCGGTTTGATCAGTGGCATGCTAACCCTTAGTGCATTTTATGCTGTAGCAAAGAATTCAGAACTGTTTATTTTTTAACCCTCTACAATCCTGCCAATTTGTGTGGTCGAATTCTGGAACACCTGTATATCACTGTGTAGCTCAGCAACATATCCAGACATCCAACCATAAAGTGTAGTCACAAGAGTAGCCTTAAGTCAGAGAACAGAGTAAATTTTCCTTAAGCTGTGTTGCTGGTGTTGGAAAATCTACCTTTAAGTAAATCTAAGATTCATATTGCTGTTATCTTGACCTTGAAAACTATTTTTAGAAAATCTTGTGTGTTCCATTCATATCACTTTCTCTACCTATTCTGTAACAAACTATTCTTACAAAAGCTTATTCTTCTGTCTACTTCATGCTAATCAAGATAAACATTAGCATAAATTGTCTTACTACTTAGTCCTTACCAATAGAAGTCATCCTTTATGGTCTAAGGGTATCATACTAACCTCTGGTTCCCAAGGTCACAGATGCAAACTTGGTGGAGGGCAATGGATTTTTTTTTCAGGTATAAACAACCTTAATATGGCTTTCTTTTGAAGGGAAGTAAAGCTGTTGGTCCCATGTCATAGATTTATGGCACATAGAAGAACATCAAGCCTTATAAAGAGGCCTCTGAACAATATTAAAATGGGGGACAGAACCATGGCAGTTAAAGAGCATCCATAAATAAAAACTCAATTCATATACTTACAAGTAGAAGGGAAATAAGGGAATACACTAGGCTTAAGCTTTAGTCAAATCTTTTAAAAGCTGGTTGCTGTGTTAATGGAATTTAGTTCTCTTTACATGGCCAGTAGTAAAGCAAAAGGAAAAAAAGGAATGATAAATTCCTGTTTGAGAAATGTTTAAGTATTTTAAAAGGGAAACCAATAATAAGGAATATCTCAGAAATGGTGTTTATAAAATCAGTGGTACTGTGCAACAGATATTTGTTGACAATTCATTTTGTGCTCCTGTAATAATTAACACAAATAATACAATTACAATTATATATAGTGAGTACATGTCGTGCTTCAGCCAAGAATGTGGACAGGATGTGAGGTAAACAGTGGCATCATAGATAATTTCTCAATATACTACTCCTAAACTTTCATTAATGTATGGCATGCATACAATCTCCATTTTATTTCACCAACATGTTACAGTAGTTATTCAGATTGGTGTCCTTCAGCTTCCTGCCAGAGAATCTGTCCCTAAATTTACTGCACATTTGTCAGCATGGGTCCGTTTGATGTATTGCACATAAATATTGGTTCTTAAAGAGTAAATTTTTAGTCAGCATTTCAGTTATCTAAATAATTAATTTAATATAAATGCAGCACAGTGCTTTAAAAACTTTTGAAAATAATACACAAGAAAAATGTTTTTTATCACTTCAAATTGTACAAAGCAACAACCAGTAACATATAGTCCACGCAAATATATGTTCTATGTTGACACCTTAACTTGCACTAAGCATTCACCAGAAACACCCACAGCATTGAAGGAAAATTACAGCAACTAGAATGCCATTGTGTACAGTGCGGTCTACCAGCATTGTCCTGCTTGCTTTCTTGGTTCAAATGTGACTTGAACACTCTGTATTAAGTTTATATGTAATGTTACAGGACAGTTTCAAAGCACCTTATTTTTTATCTCTCTGGATAAAAAGTAATGTAAAACAAAACATCCCTGCAAAATAGTGTACTCCTTTCAAAACTTGCATAGTAAATTCTCTTGTTATTCTGTATACTTTGATATCTGCCAAGATGTTTATGCATGTGAAATGGATCATAATTATACCCGAGTTCTGCCATATTTGTATTCCTCTATTGTGTTAATAGATAATTAGGTAATTGTACTTGGCTTTCATGTAGTATTCAATACTAAGCCAAACTCTTTCAGTTGACAAGTAAATGGTGATAAAAATTTAATGTGTACAGCAAGTAAATGTACAGGTGAGTGCACAGAAACGTGCCAATGCTTCTGGTTTACTATGGTATTTTTCTTTATTTAATGTTGGTACAATCTCCCTATCATCTGGGTCCCACGCCAGCCCTGAATCTTATTGGTTTGAATTTTTCAGATAGACACACATTGCCTATGAGCAAAGCTCAAGTCTAAGTGAGTAGCAAAAGGGGAGGAGTGTAGAAAACATTTTACCTGAGTGGCCAAAATGCATGCTTTGAAACAATGGATTACACCAGCCCCAGGATGAGTGTGTCTAGTACTGATTTGATGTACACAAAATGTCTGGAACTCAAATATTAACATATGAACACAGATTGGTTTCACTCTCAAGAGCAAAGGAAAAAAGAAGTGTAGCAAGCATTAAGTGGATGTCAAGAATCGGTTAAGGGATGGAGACTGGGCATGGCAGAGGTGGTTTACCTTACCAATATAATGCACAATACCATGCACTCATGTATATGAGCCCATAGCTCTCCTCCCCACCTGTTTTCTTCTTTCTTTCTGAAATGTGTGGTCATTTTTTAAAAGAAAAGGCAAAGATTTAAATTCAGTTTTAACAAAACTCGTGGATTTGTTAAAGCAATAAAGGAAAAACATTTTGTAAATTATGATTAGATAAGGTTAATATATCCCAATGAATTCGAGTGCATGCCATTAATGCTAATAGGGGTTTCCTTTCTTGTAATAGTCAATAGGAAAAATCTAAATCTACTTAGAGTTCTTCACTGGCTGTAACCATAAATGCAATAATATGAATAAAACACTTTTGGAATACAAATGGGCTGATTTATCTAGATGCAAGAACATGAAGTTGACCTTTTAACTACTATGGTTCTTAGCATCTCATTGTATATTAGGCATCAAATACCAGAAATTTTTCTCAGAGGCCACTCTAATGATTGAGGTTATTTGTGTGCCATTAAGACACAGGACCACTGACTTTACTTCCCTTCCAAAGTAAGCCTGAAAAAATAAAAATATATTCATTACCCTCTGTCAGGTTTGAACCCGTGACCTCGGAAACTACAGACTAACATGATAACCCTAGACCACGGAAGACAACAATAGATGCAAATTAGAGATCATAAAAGCATAATCCGTGGGTATTAATACCATAAAAAGCCTGCACATAATTCCAATGTTATGAAAGAAAACTGTGTACAAAGGTCATATTGCTGTTTTATTTTGATGTATTTTTCAAGATATTGTTTGTTCATTCATTTTATAAAAATTTATATTTTACTGTACAGGTTGCAGTGCTTTATAGACGTGAAGCCATGTTGTATGACCGTTACAAGAAGCTTCATAAACATAGGCCAGATAATGAAGATCGTGATGTGCTTCAGTATGCTAAATTGGTGGGCCGGAGCAAGAGCAAGTCCATACTACTCTACAGACCATGTTCCATTTAATATGTGATTATTTATACATGTTGTATATTAACAATTTCAGTTAAAATAGACTAACTAACAAGGGCCATTCTCATATTCATGTTGCAAATTGAGCTATAATTTTTATAATGAAAACACATCAAAAACAAGAATACTTATGTCTCTCTCTGCCTTCTAGTCTATATTGTCTCTCTTCATTGGAAAAAAGTGGTGATGATAAACTTTGCCCCCACCAAGGCCACAAATCTCTCTGCATAAGACTCATTAAAGATAACTTACAATCAAGAATTCATTTAGTGCAGAGAATATTGACTGTAGATAGTTTCATCTTTTCCCTCCCCAGAGATGGGTAGCTCCAAGAAAAGAAACTGACAAGAGAAAAAGTACTCATTTTTTTAAATTCTCTCGTTTAATATTCTTTAAATATTAATATATGTAAGGAATTAAATATTATTAGTCAATCATTCTAATTTACAAATAATATTTTTCTTGTCAAACTTTGACTTATGAGGGAGAAATTCCAGACACAGGTATTTTTATTTTCAGACTACTTTCAGTAACAAAACCTGCTTGATCTGTAACATCAATATGACAATGGCCCCTTGTAAGTAAGAGATTGGGAAAGATTTAAAGGTTTCTTGGTGTTGAATGTTAATTGTGATATTTTTGGAAGTAGTCGAACATTCTGCTTGACAAGCATCAAACTTTCGACCATCTTGACTCATTGCCTTACTCAGGATACTGAAAGAGGGTTGTAGTAGATTATATTAAAGATTAGTAGATATTATACTAAACACAAAGGCTTGTGATTGGTTGGTTTAACACATGATTGGCGATATTAAGAACCAATCTTAAACCTTCAGCTGCTACTATAAATGTCCCAAAAGTAGCTCTCTTTCAGTAGCCTAAGAAATGCCAAGATGGTCAAAACCAGAATACTCATTGATTTCTATGAATCTGTAATCTAAAGATTGAGAATTGTGGCATTGTATAGAGCAGAAATATAGAGAGAGAATGATGAATGTAACATTTTCCTGGAAATAAGGAGGAAACAAGATATAGACTAGGACAGGCTGTTCCAGCTTGGGTGTGTGCCAAATTTGAATTTATATGTACTTCCTCTAATATTTACAATGCATCACAAATGTCAAATTATACAACTCATTACATTAATAATTCAGCTCCAGAAGAGCATGCCACAGAATAAATATATAGTATACGTGTGCATTTCTTATTTTAATAATTTGAAATATTCTTTGATGACATTCCAGTACAAATCTGATCACTCTTTTACTTATATTAAAAATTTATCATAATTCATAATCTGTATGTAATGACACAACATATAAAGTTTCTTAACAAATCCAGCAAAACAGAAATTTAGCAATAAATGTTATTTTTGGAGCTATACAAATATATTGAATTGTTTAACAGAATGTTACTAATGTGGTTTTGTACAAAAGACCATCGATCACAAATTATAACACAACTATTAAAATATTTCATTATTTATATAGATCTTGAAGTAATTTGTAGCTTTTCTGTTCCACATTAATCTAATTGCCTTTTCATAGAATCAAAATTCTTTTGACATAAATATAAATAAACAATATTCAGTATATGTAGTTTATCTTGATATACCGATCTTCTAATAATAAAAGTGCCTTTGAATATTTTTTTGCAAAAGTAGTTTATATAATATTCTCATTTAAGATTGGATTCCAGATAAACACCTAAGAATTTAATTGTTTCCTTTCTATATTTAATATCCAGACTAATTTTTAGATTTCCTGTTTTATCCTGATTTAAACACAAATGGTTGCAGCACACCAATCATTGACCTTTCAGTTAATACATTTTAGTTTCTCATTAATAGAGTCAAAACTACCTCCACTCACATTTACAGCTACTTCATCAGCAAATAAATAAGTACTGATATGATACTATTTAAAGCAAAAGGCAAATTATTTATATAAATAATAAATAACACAAGTGTGACTATTAAGCCTTGAGGTACACCAGTTGCAACAGATGAATGCAGTGAAAAATTGTGATTATACAATACTGATTGACATCTCACTTTAGTATGACTTTAAAATTGTCAAAGCATCATCAGAAGCATAGTACTGTAGTTTCTTTAATAGGATTTTATGTGATATGATGGCAAATACCTTTAATGTAACATAAAACTGTTGAATGATTTTATTCTTGGATTCATTGGGTCTTAACACAAACGAACTAAACTGTGGATGCATAATTATTACTTGACCTGCTCTAAACCTGCATTGATTATAAAGAATATAAAATTTTGCTTTATAATGGTCTCAAAAACCTTTAATATAAGTGGTATAATTGACCCTGGTCTATAATTTTATCTCACATGGCTTCTTCTTTTTATAAATGGAAATAAACTTAGCTATTTTTAAACATTTTGAGAAAGCAGCATTTTTGTGCGCACTCATAGAAAAGGTATGCTAAAATCTCACATATATAGTGTGACTGGCTCTAAAATGCTGCTCGTGTTTGCACCCATTGTCACTTTCACAGAAGCCTTGTTATGCAAGGCAGCAATAACTAGAAGCTTGAAAATCAGTCAAATGGAAGAGTCACGTGCCAGTAACCAGAAGCCTTGGAATGTGACACATCAATACAACAGGCACATGCAGGAGGTTCAGTTTCCAGAAACTTCTGTGATGTCATTCACAGTTATATAAGGAAGTGGTGCAAGGCCTTCAACTGTGAGTGTTAGCATGCAGTAGTAGCATGAGAAAGCTGTCAACAGTCTATGCATCAAAGCGTAGAATGATTGTAGTGCAGAAGTGAATTAAAGAATTTTGAACTCAATAAACACATTTATCACATTGGTGTCAGAAGTGGGATTTTTATGCTGAGATGGAAGTGATGAAAAGTTTGTTGGCTGAAATGAAGAAAAAAGGATAGAAATCAAATCAGGAATGGAAAAAATAGATGAAAAATAAAATCTTGAATGAAAGAAATGCAATTCCGAATGAAGAAGATGAGGAGAAAATGGAATCAGCAATGGAGAACCTGAAAGTGGAACTTACTAGCAAAATCAATGAACAACTGGTCAGGGTGAAAAGAAAGGACATGGCAGAGTTTGGGAAAAAGGTGGAAGAGCTTAGTGAAACAGTGAAAAACCTTGACCAATGCCTGGAAGCTCTCAGGAAATTACTTATTGTTCTGGAGGGAAGAGTCAATGGGAACTCCAAAGAAGTGAATACAAAGATGGAAAAGATGCTCAACAGAAGCCTCAAAGACTTTAATGTTGATGGGACAGGACATGAAACAACTTTTGTAACATTTATAATTTAGCTTCTGTTCTATATCTGTAAATGAATATAAAAATACACCATTATTAGAATTTAATAAATAGCAAAATTATAAAGCAAAATTGTTTACTATAAGTCTATAAATTATTTCATTTTATTCATATTGTCATTAGATTTCCTAGTATTTTTGTCATCTATCACATTCATGACAAAATTGTTTGACTCTTTTTTCCAATATGTGATGCAGGATTTTTTTTTATGTCCAACATGAGCACAATATTTTTTCAAAGTATGGCTTTGCATTTTACTATCTAATATGGATTTCAAATCACTTTTTACTTAATTATTACTGGTTTAATATTTTGTGTGTAAAATTCTGTTTATTTAAACATGTTGAGTTTGCCATGCATATCTTAGTTTACATTCTTTCCTTCAACAAATTAAAAAATGGTAGGGGCTATTATTTGCCACATCTCAAAAGGATGTTGGGAACCCCTTACATAAATAGTTTAGTTCATCTATTTTATGTAACATACCTTGTACATTCCATTGCAAACCTACCAAATTCTTATTTGCTTTGTGGCCTATGTTGCTGTTTTTCTTATCACTGTTACCAGCCATGTTACGTTTTTGTTGTTTAGGTGACCTTCATTGAGATAATCCTTTTTGGAAAAAAAATGAGTATCTAATGCTCCATTAGACCAGTGTTTCCCAACCTTTTGAAGTTCACGGCACCCTTGGGAATAACATTAAACACTAGGGGCACCCTTCCTTGAATTAAAAGAAAATTAAGCTTAATATGTTAATTTATTGAAATATATAATAACAACGTACACAACGAGGAAGCGAGTGGTCTCGGGAATGTTCGGCAGGGTATAGCTGTAATGCCATCTGTTGGATACTAGTATAACTGAATTATTGAAATGAATCGACCACTATTACCATCTACCGTGCATGAGAGTAATTGATTTGACTTATTTTATTTCAAGACCTTACAAGACTTAAGGCTTCAGTAGAAGGTATTTTTTTTTTTTTGTTTATCTCAATATCTCGTGGCACCCCTTAGCCAATCACACAGCACCCTGGGGTGCCGGGGCACACCGGTTGGGAACCGTTGCATTAGACTATTTGGATGCATCTAATGCTCCAGTTAGATCATCACAATGTAAAATCACTTTAAAAGAAGAATATGACTCAGGAAACTTATGAGTTTAAAGCCTCATATGAAACTTCCCAGGAAAATTTTGATTTTACATACCTTTCATAATAATGGATGAATTTAACCTAGAGTTAGAGAGAAGTGAGCTCAGCATTGAGAGCAAGTTGTCATAACATCAGAATGAAATGGAATGAAGTGGCAGGAAGCAAAAGTACTTGTGCTACTATTATCCAGTGATATACTAGCCATCAAACTCACCCATTCAATCAATACTAGCCAGGCTCTGAGGTTTTTTGTTGAGTATATGTGAGTACCATAACACAGCCAAGTAGAGTTGGAACAGCCTGAATTAGATGGTCAGAATATTGTGATCGATTGGAATTAAAGTAAGGCCTATAAGGGATCATAGAATTACTTGTGTTCTTATGTCATATATTCTATCACTGTGTATTAATGTGGGGAAAAAAAGGCCAATAGATTGCAATGTTGAATTTCATATGTTCATATTTTAAATGTGCTTCGTATATTTGACATGACTGTAATTTTTTTATTAAAATGACAAGAGTAATATTTTAAAGGTGTCAAATTTATTTATGTGTTTTTAAGATTGAGAAACTAAAAAAAAAGTAATTGACATATTTATACTTTGAGGCCAAGACCTTTCCAGTATGTCTGAAAGCTGGAAGTATTACTCTCAGGTGGGACAGAAGAAAGCTTTATGAAATATTTGCATGTTTATATTTACATCAAATTAAAGAGAAATAGTACACAAAATGGGCACAGTCATATAAAGTATGTGTTTGTATTTGATATACATGTAGTGAAATAAAGTTGGTAAACAGCATAAAATAAGTTTTGGGGAAATTGCTCTTGAAAATGCACTTCCTTTAGATATTTCCATTTTCCTCTGTCTATATATTTATGATGAAAATGGTACCTCTTGTGTGAAACATACCTCAACCGTCTTAGCTTGTGTGATGATGTAGCATTTATGTCGTTCAAAATTCCTTTCACTAAGGCAAAATGTAAGTAGTGTTTGTTCAAAACAAATTTATAAATACCATAATACTAAAGCCTGCCTGGGTAGTGTGGTGGTAGCGTGTGTGCTTCACATTCAAAAGATAATGAGTTCGAATCTCACTTAGGACGAGTTACCCAGATAAGTTTTTTTCACAGTTTTCCCTTATCATGAGAAGACGAATGTTGAGTAACTTTAAGCTCCATGGACCCCAAGATCATTTTAGCATCATTTCACCAATTTCATTCATCATCCGATATGACCAACCAGGTTAAAAGACTTTAAACTACCCAAAAAAAAAAAAACTAAATTGCAGAGTGAGTTGAATGTAGACGTGAGTTGCTTCCCTAACAAATAAATGCCTAAACATGTTTTGTACGCAATCATTAGCAGAGTTTTACTGTTGGGCTTCATTAACTTGCTTAGTGGGTTATTTTCAGTGGAAATTTCATTGAACACAAACAGGTATGCAAGTTCATCAACTGACTGACAGAGGGATCTATCTGGTGTGTCCACGGAGAATATTAAGTAGAAGTTTGACAGTTGAGATTTGCTGATATAGGCAACATCCACTAAGTATGAAACATGTTCAGATAGTTAATTTGATTAATTAGTGCAGCAACTTAACTGTACATTCAATTCACATTGAAATTTGTACCACATCTAGATTTTGGTATTTGGATAAATTTCTAAATGTTCAATGTATCTGAAACAGTTAAGTGGAAAGTTCCAATCATTCTTCCTATTGTTTTCCTTACTCAATGTTTTTCCATTAGCTTTCCTTTTCCTGCTTTAAGGGTTTTGGATGCACTTTACGATACCTCTCTTGGTTTACAGCATGTTATTAGTTACATTTTCATTTAAGAATAGTCATTCCCAGCACTACACCATAATTTCCAGTAAATTACTGTCAAGCTCTGATACCTTAAATCATTGGTTCAGCTTATCAAAAATTTGACTTAAGAGAGATACAGAGAAAAAATGTTAAATTTGCAATATACACCTTTATTACATTATCAAAGTAGTTGCATTTAACAATGCAAAATGCACCTTTTCATGACTTGGAGAAATGCAGAATCATCTTCTGCTTCATTTTCTGTGCATGAACTTTCTCCAAAGTTCGCAACCACATTTAGTTAATGTATTATAGAGCTACTCACTATAATTGTTCCTGAATAAACATTCTTATAAATTCTAAGACTTGCAGTGCCTGATGTGATGTTGGCTGTACAATTGTCATGTCTACACATCGGAATCATGATGTGTTACTGCATTGGCGATGTCTTTATTTGAGGGGTGCCCTGCAACACTGATGGCAAAATCTATCTGTATATATCAAAGTCTGTTTCCTGGCACTAAAAATGCTCCTGAAAGGTAGGCTGCTCTTCAGGAACCTGTGATGCTGTAGAAACTTTACTTCTCCATCTATGCACTCATTACTAGTGAGAGCAGCTTTCCTGAAGCAATTTGCTATTGTTACTTTTTTTTTTTTGCTAGTGTTTAATGCCCACTTTTACTACTAAGGCAAAGATTGTTTGGTGGTCTTTAAATGCAGATAAAAAAAACACATAGACTATATGGGCTTTTGTAGCTTCTAATTTCCAAATGACTCATGTACAGGTCTGCTAAGAAAGGCAATAATGGATTCCCCTTAGCCAAATCATGTGTATGTTTATAAAACTTCCTATTAAAGGTGAAAGACATTTGGTTGATACAGCAAGACATTAATGCAATCACTTCTTTGACTGGTCCTCATCTATCAATATTGAGGTTCATTCTTTAAATAATATAGGTATACCTTTAGTATGGTACATTGGTAAAGATTCAACATCAAAAGGTACTAGTAAATCCTCTTCCTTAAGTGTTAAGTATTCTATTTTATTAATGAATTCCAAAGAGGTCATTATACTTAAGTTTTAAATTTCTTCATTGAGCTAAAAGCTTTTGTCAACCATTTATAAAGATAGTAATTGGGAGTGCCTATATTATTAATAATAGGTTATATGGTGCCATCCATTTTCAGTCCTAGGTAATGTGGGACTACTGCTTTTTAATTGTTTTTAACATCGGAAATGATGATCAACTCAGACAGTATTTGGTTGACCAGTTTGACACAAATAGGGGAAGGTGGTGGAACTGCACGCACCTAAGGGAAAATTGTTCCAAAGGCTGTTATTAGATGAAATAACTTCAGATTCCTTCCTGAGACTTTCCAATGTGTCTAGTCTGAGTTGTATTTTAGTAGACAAGCATATGTTATTCCATTTGCTGTAAGAAAATTCATTTAAGATCACATGGGTAATGGCATGCTAGTGCAACAAAATAAAAATCTTCACATAAATAATGTTTATACATTGAAATACCATGAAAACAGTGATAAATATATAAAATAAGTTATTAAAACTGCCTACCTGGATAATGTGGGTGTAGCATGTTTTCCTCCCATTCAACAGGTCATGAGTTCGAATCTCACTTAGGGTGAGTTACTTGGATAAGATTTTTTTTTTTTTTTTCCCCCAAGAGTTTTCCTTTATCCTGAGAAGACAAATGTTGAGTAACTATAAGCTCCTGAGATCATTTTACCAACTTCATTCATCGTCCAATATGACCAACCAGGTTAAAGGATGTTAAACTATGTAAAAAAAAAATTATTAAAACCATTAAATACATACATATTGATTCAGTAATGTAATTTTTAAACATAAAAATCTCGAGCTTTCCATTCACATAACCTCAAGCTGTTCCATAAAAATCTATTCTTAAAAAAGATTATTCTTTTACCTGCATCATGCTAATCGAGATAAACATTAGCAGAATTGGTCTTATTACTTGCTTCCTTGCAAATAGAAAGGAAATAAGGTAATACATTAGACTAAAACGATAGTCAGATCTTTTAAAAGTTGGTCATTATGTGTAACAATTGCAATTCAGTTCACTTTGCATGGTCCCGTTTGAGTAAGTTAAATAGTTTAAGATTGAAACAAATAACAAGGAATATCTCGAAAACAGCCAACTCTACAAGAGAAACATATATGACATAAATTATGTGTTTTAATGAGATCTACATTTTTTGTGGAATAGGCATTTGTCTATCTCTTACAGTTTAACCGTTATACAAAATTGTGCAAAACTCATCCAAAATAAAGAAGGCTTCAAAGGCTATTTCCAGAATATTCAAAATATACATTTTATTTGAGATGTAAATACCTTTAATGTATGGTATTGTAATCAAAATCATTATAGCCATTTTTGAGAAAAACAAAACTTTCAAAATTTTTTCCATGTAAAGGGTAGTTTGTAGTGGGGGGATTTTCTTCAAAATCATGTCACATCCTTGGAAGATATTAAACCTAAATATCAAGTTTGGTATTTAAGAGTCTTTTCGTTTTTGAGTTATGCTGTCCACAGACACACACATATGCATGGACCTTTTTGTAAATATGCTTTTTTTGGACTCAGTGAACCTCAAAACATATACTTCCAGTGAAATCAAAACATATACTTCCAGTGAATGTGTTTCAAAGATGAAAAATTACAACCTGTTGAGAAAAAAAAAAAAAAAAAAGAAAAGCAACAGAAACTCCCATTTTAACAGCAACATATGCCACATTTATAGCTTTTTGGTGAGCCCCCACTAATGAATGACTACATGTGTGTTAAGCATCTGAACCACAAATCTCTGTAACAACCAACTCTCTACACACTGCACTAAATTCGGGGTTCGTATCCATTTCATCATCATCACACATGGTATCTGGTTCTATTTCCATGCCAAAAGATTCACTGCTGCTCTCATCAAATTGGAGTTTCCTCTTTCTTGGTTTTTTTTTCAACCACTTCTGCTGTTTTATTTTTCTTCTTCTTCCCCTTTACTTCATTGGGCTTTTCAACACATTTTAACTTTTTGCGTCTTCATTTCAGAATTTCACTTATTCTTTTCTGGTGTACCTGTTAATAGTTTGGATTTCTGCTTTCTTTTATCAAAAGTATGTGTCTACTTGTTTCGGTGTTGAAATCAGAAAAATATCAGTAACTTTAACATGTTTGGCTTTCTGCTCAAGTTGCTTTTGGAAATAGCAAAAACTGAGTGTCTTTATTTGATGGACCAGGAATTTGTACTATCATACCTAGTATACTATCACAGCTTTCTTCTTATTCTGTACTTCCTCAATGGAGGGCAACCCTGTATCATCTCTAGTAGGTGACAAATCTTCTAGGGGAATAATTTTTCTAAATTGGTCTGATGGCTCAAAACCACTGGTGTTACATATACTAGGATTAAGATTGCACACTCCACGTAATCTGAGGCCTGATATTGCCTTTTCCATTGTAGCACTTTCATGAAAGCTAGTATTCAATTTAAACTAATGCCATCTGGTTTTCTGAGCTTGATTTCGGAATGGCATTTTCTAAATAAAGACAGCCAGTCTGTTCCAGCTAATCTACCTGAGGAATCAAATTGATGAGGTATGTTGTTAGCTGTGGAGCACATTAAAGCACACAATGTATGTCATATACATTTTTTTCATGGAATTGGTTGTTTTTATGATATTCTTTGTTATTGGTTTCAGCTTTATAAAACATATTTTTCTCATCAGAATTTGTCAACTCCTGTCCATACAAACAAAGGAACTGCAGTCACATAGCAACCAGCTTTTGACTATCACTTTAACCTATGGTACTCCCTTATTTTGTTTCTACTTACAAGGAAGCAAGTAATAAGATTATTTCTGCTAATTTTTTATCGATTAGAATGAAGTAAATAGAAGCATAAGCTTTTTAACAATAATTTTTTGCAGAGATGTAGACAAAGTCTCACCATGGGTTTTTATCTGGTCAGCAGGTGAATATTGGGTTTATTTCTTGTACTGTGACTTCCTTTCCCTCATTTTCTATAATTTTGCTTCCCCTTTCATGTTTCGGGGCTGTGCAGTGTCACTTGATGTTGGGGCAGTGGAAAGGTGCTCTTCTCTGTCATGACTTATGTTAGCCTTCGTTGAGCAACATTCCCATTCTGTCAGAAGGAAGTCTTCTCAGAACAGACCTGGTGTGATCAGGTCTTCAAGCTTGGAGTTGTTAGGGACCTATTTAATCTGTATGCCTGCAATCTATAACCTCCTTCACCTCATCCATTCATTCTTCCTGGGGTTGGTAAGCACAAAAGATCTGCTTTCAGCCACGGTGTGTGGTGTTCCTTCCATTACCTTGTGGAAGTCATGAGGTAAATTCAAATCTTAAATATTAGCGAAAGATAAAACTGTTATCTGTAATTGCTAAAAAAAAAAAAAAAAAAAAAATACATTTGTCAGCTTTACCCTGAATCACCCAATCTTTAAAAATTAACATTATCCAGAATGTAAGTTCTACTATGTTTATTAATTTTTGAACTGAGGAGCTGTTGCCTCAAAACCAAAATGGTAATTTTATGTAAAGTAATATTCAGTATAAACATGTAACAAGGAATTTAGTTACAATAATTATGTGTAGACCATAAAATCCTATACCTGTTAAAATTAGTAATAAATTAATATTTCTTTATTCCTCAAATAATACCTTCAAATTTTTTAATATTATTTTAATTCTTTGAGCAGTTTTGTAATGGGAATACAAAATAAATTCACATTAAAATGTTCCTGACAACAATCAGAATATTTTGTTTTATGCTCTCACCTTTACTTCCTATCATAAGATTATAGCATCTGTCATTGCAAATAAGGTAACAATCTGTCCTCATAATTTCTGGGAAATTTAATTTTTGAACTTTGTCTTTTATTTTATAATTTGGTCAATGGGCATATATATATTTTGCTGCATCATGACTATATCATTGTTATTCTCAAAAATGCTCTCATGTTTACTTCATTAGCTGATCAGCATGGCATTGCATTCAGAGAAAAATAACATTATTAAATAGTAGTCTACTTTTGGTGCTGTTCTACATTGCTCCATATTTATTTTATAAAATGGTTACCTTATTTATAAGACAAAATGATGTACTTTCATAATTTGCAATTGATCCCTTCCTCGTTTTAATCTCTATCCTTCCCTAAAAGAGGATTTCTTTGTTTTTAGCTATCTGGCTTACCCAACGTATAATTAGCTTTTTAAACTCCAGTGACAATTCCATTTAACCTTTTACATTATTTACTATCAGTAAAAATGAAGTTTTAAAGAAAATTATATATTACTTGGTGTTAGCATTAGTAATGGCTTATCTCAAGGTTAAGTGTGCAAAATGACATTTTCAATTTTCTTTCAATCTAAATATGAAAAATCATATACAAACATATTGTGATTAATCCATAAATCCACTTTTTTCAGGAAGGAGTAAAGATAATTATGCTCAGAGAATGTTACTTCTTAATTTTTATTACATGTACAGCAATATCAAGTAAAACCTTGTATTAACTATTATTAAGGTTTTATGTTTAATTATTTTTGCATATTCAGACATTGTGTATTCTACTTCTCTGCCAGAGAATTTTATTTGAGTGCCATAGTCACCTGGGGACAAAAAAAATTTTTTTTTTTTTTGTACTTGAAAACCTATTGGAATAAATGCTGGAGCTAAAAAAAAAATATATATATATATCAAAACAGATAATGAACAGTAAAGTAAATAAAACTGTAATTTTTGAACTGAAATCCAATACCTGGTAAGTTATACATAGACTTCTTCAATCTTTCAGCTCACTAGGGTTTACTTACTTCTATTCTCCAACAATCCATTCCTAGAGTAATTTGAATTACTTTTTACTTTCTCTACACATACTATGTATATAGTGTATAGAGAAGGTATTGTATTGCACCCAAAAATTCCATACCTAGATTTTACCACAAATTTGTTTTGAGGTCCCCCTAGTCAAAGCATTTTTTTAGAAAAAGATCCATGTGTGTGTCTTTGGGCAGCATGGCCCAAAAATGACGTCGGTTAAACACCAAACTTGGTATTAAGTTGAGTATCTTCCAAGGATGTGACACGAAGATTTTCAAGAAAATCCCTCCATCCCCAACTACCCATGGAACAGTTTTCAAAAATTTTGAGTTCTCAAAAATGTTCTAACAATTTTGATTAAAATACCTTATGTTTAAGACATTTTTATGACAAAAATAAAATGTATATCTTTAATTTTCTGGGAATAGCCTCTGGATGACTTCTATAATTGGCAAACCATAAGGGATATACAAAAACTCACTTCACAAAAAATGTAGATCTTGTTAAAAAAACACACAATTTATGTCATATACTTAATCGTTTTCGAGAGATTATTGGTTTAAATTTTAAGCCACTTAAACTTTTCTCAAGCAGGAAAACATCTTTCTTCTCGTTTGTTTACTCCTGGGAAGCAAAGAGATTGGAATTTCAATTGTTTCACATAGCGACTGACTTTTAAAGGAGGAGGCTATTGCTTTAGCCTGTGCATTTTCTTATTTACCTTCTACTTACAAGAAAGCTAGTAGTAAGACTAATTCTGCTAATGTTTATCTCGATTAGCATGATGTAGATAGAAGAATAAGCTTTTTAACAACAGTTTGTTACAGAGATGTAGAGAGTCATGTGAATGAAACACTTTTTTTTAGTTCAGAGAAAACACACTTAGAGATACATTAGTTATTTTGGTCCTTTTCTTGATTGCCAAAAGGTACTGTATGCAGGGAAGCAATTCTTTGTAGACTGCCTCCGTGGTTGAGTGGTCAGCAAGCTGACTTCTCACCTGGAGTTCCCAGGTTCGTTACCCGGTTGGGGTGGTGAATTTTTCTTTAAGCAGAATTATTCCCTATCCCCACAGAATCTGAAAGTCTGTATGCGAAAGTGAGTGTGATCAGATAAGTTGTTTCACAAGTCAAAGCCCCTGATATTATCATAGAAGCTAAAGTGGGCTTTACAAATGAAACAAAAAGGAGAATTCCTTGTAACTTGTAATGTGCAAAATATTAGAACACGTGAAACATAGTATCTGTTATTTATGGCACAAAAAAAAAAGCTAAAAAATTGTGCTTTACACCTTTATTAAATAATCCACCCTATTTTTTTACTTTCTCTGTCATGTACAATGTATATAGTAGGTAGAGAAGAAAATATTGCATTCCACCCTGAAATTGTATACAAAGATTTCTACAAAAATTCTTGTTTTGAGAACCCCTAAATAAAAGCATTTTTAGAAAAAGGTCTCTGTAAACAGCTTAAATAAAACAAAAAGTTGTTAACAATTATATTTAAATATAGGTTAAATTACTATTTTCATTTATTTAAATATTTTGGATTTATTATTTGGCATTTAAGATTTTGAGCAAAATCTCCCCCACTCCAAACTGCCTTTTAGGTGTAAGATTTTTTAATTTTCTCAAATTTGCCTTTTAACTATTTTGAATCATACCATATATAGTAGATATATTCTCATAACAAATGAAATATGTGTCTGGAAATAGCCTCTGAAGTACTCTTCGTTTGGATGACTTTTACATAGCCGGTAATCTCTGAGCAATAGACCAAGTATTACCACACAAAAGATTGTACATCTTGTTAAAGCACACAATTTATAGATTTTTTTATGTAGTTAACCATTGCTGAGATATTCTTTGTTATGTATTTAAATTTTCCATACTATGCTTTTCTCAAATGAGAAATTGTAATTTTTTCTTTTTTAAAATCAATATCTGTTTTTACTTACCCTAGTACATAGTAGATAGAGAAGGTATTGTATTCCACCCAAAAACTTGATACCAAGATTTCACCAGTAATACATGTTTTGAGACATCTTGAATCCAAAAAAAGCATTTTTAGACAAGTGTATGTCTGGTCAGCATGGCTCAAAAACAAAAAAATTGGTTAAATACCAAACTTAGTATTTGAGTTCAGTATCTTCCAAGGATGTTGCTTCAGACTTTTAAGAAAATTTTCCCACCCTCAACTACCATTTACATGAAACACTTTTTGAAAATTTTAATTTTTTCAAAAATGGCTGTCAATTTAGAATAAAATGCCATAATTATAAGACATTTTCATGACAAATAAAGTGTATTATATCTAATTTTCTGGGAATAGCCTCTGAAGGTTAAAATAGACTGTGAGACAGACGAAAACTTACTACACAAAAAAATCAGATCTCATTAAAACACAATATGTCTTATACTTATTTTTGTAAGAGTTAACTGTTTCCAAGATATTCGTTGTTTTCAATTTTAAACTAGGTACTTGAAATTTCCTCAAGCAGGAAATCAACTTTCATTTCATCTCTTTTGTTTTACGACCTGAAATGCAAGAGAGAACTGAGTATAAATTATTTCATATAGCAATAGCTTTTAAAAGATTTGACTCGTTTTAGTCTAATATATTTCCCTTTTGTTTACAAGGAACCAAATTAATAAGATAATTTCTGCTATTGTTTATCTCGATTAGCATGGCATAGAAGAATAATATTTTGTAATGAAAGTTTGTGGAACAGCTAAAGAAAGTCATGTGAATGGAACACATCAGATTTTTTTTTCTTCCATCTTGGTCGTGCAAATATGCAGAATTTCAACCACAAAACATAGCAATCAGCTTGAGAAGATCTGTCTCACTTTAACTTAGTGCATTCCCATGTATCCACAAGAAAGCATATAATAAAACAATTTCTCCTAATGTTTATACCGATAGGATAGAAGATTATTTTGTAAAAATAGTTGTTGCATAATAGGTAAAGAAAGTCATTTGAATTATCATCAGATTCTTTAAAAAATGTTTTCTTAAATATTATTATCTCAAGCAGTTGCAAACCATCATTCATAAAACGGAAAAAAAGTTATGCACCACAAACCCAAATAGTGTTTGAGACACTTGAATATTCTACAGCATGGTGCATCTTTAAGATAACTTTCCAATTGAAACTAAAGAAGTACCTACTATATGGGAAATTGCAGCCGTTGGTTCCATTAAATTTTTGAGTATAGTCAAAGTATGTGTGCTTGCAATGTTTGTTTTAGCTTAGAGCAGTGTTTCCCAAACTTTTGAAGTTCACGGCACCCTTGGGAATAACATTAAACACCAGGGGCACCCTTCCTTGAATTAAAGGAAAATTAAGCTTAATATGTTAATTTATTGAAATATTATATAATAATAATGTACACCATTACATAATACAGTAAACTTAAACTTTACTACAATCACTGAGTAAAAATACATCAATAAATTTTGTTCGATTAATGATTAATGTGAAACTTGTGATTGATGCTTAGAGCACAGATATGTGATGTCGGGTCTTACAGTTGACAGTGAAACACGCAAATCATCCTCAAGGTTATTCAGTCTATTTCTTGCTTTGCATTTTATTGTCACCATAGCAGAGAAGGCTTGCTCGCATAGATAGGATGTTGAAAAGGGCAAAAGTGCGTTAATTGCTTTCTTCATTAGGTTAGGGTACTCCTCTCTCCGTTGAAGCCAAAAACTAGCCACCGACGCCTCACTCTTGGTGAACTTACCTTTGAGTGTGAAATCAGCGCAAAGATCAATAAATTAATCTTGTTCGCAAGCAGTGAAATCTATTTCCTCTGCACTATCTACGAAATCAAATGGTGAGACAACCCAGTCGAGATTCGTAGTGGAAATAGTTGGAAAGTACGCATCTATTGCATCTTGCAATCTTGATAAGTGATCACAAATGCGGTCTTTCAGTTTACCCAGATCTTTATCTCCTGCCACATTAAGAAGAGATGGAAAGTTCGACAAATCTCGTTTTTGAACTGCAGACTTCCAAGAACTAAGTTTTCTTTTAAAACCTTTCATTTTATTGGTTGAGGAGATTATTGCTTCATGTCGACCCTGCATCGAAACATTCAGTTCATTCAGCTTATGAAAAATATCTGCCAGATACGACAGTTCAAAACACCAAGAATCACTTAGTAAGAGTTCATGAAATGTGTCTTGATTTTCATCCTTAAAAAAAGTTTTTAGCTGTTCTTTAAGTTCGAGAAACCGGTTCAATACACAACCCCGTGACAACCACCTTACTTCTGTGTGAAGTAACAAAGAGGTATGAGCTGCATCCGTTGTGCGACATAACTGTTCAAAAATTCTGCACTTTAAAGTTCGAGACTTCATATAGTTCACCATTTTCACAACTTGGTAAAACACTTCAGCAAAATCTTCATTACACGCTTTCACGACTAATGCCTCTCTATGCAGAAAACAGTGAGTTATAATAATGGATGGATTTTCATTGAGAGCTCTGGCAGTAAAACCTTTAATTTTCCCAGACATAGATGGTGCACCATCTGTACATATACCACAACAGTCTTTCCATGAAAGATCATGGTCATTGAGATAGGAATTAATAGAAATGAAAATATCATGGCCTGTGGTTGTAGTCTCCAGCAGTCTACAGAACAGAAACTGTTCACTAATATCTTTTTCATCAATGTATCTGATAAAACCAAGGAGTTGCGGTTTGTCGAGACTCTCATCTACTTGCAAAGCAAATGTTCTATAAGTTTTTATTTTCTCCGTGACCTGTTCGTTGATATTGCATGACATTTCAGATATCCTGCGGCTGATTGTGTTGTTGGACAGAGGAACTTTCGAAATTTGATTAGCTGCTCCTTCGCCAAGTATTGTTGAAACTATAACTTGACATGCAGGGCCAATGATTTCCTCTCCAAGAGTATGAGGTTTCTTTCTTTTAGCTATCAGTTCTGCTACTTTAAATGAGGCTTCAAGAGCAGTATCACCTATGGTCATTCTCTTTACCATTCGCACAGCTGTTTTCTTCTCCCCTTCTAATATATGTGAAAAATACATTACACTTTTCTGTGACACACTAGGATGCTTTGTTGTAAGATGCCGCTTCAGTTTGGTAGGTACCATGGCCTCGTTGCTAAGTGTTTTGCCACAAACTAAACACACAGGGATAGGGTTTTCTTCGTTATTCCACTTAAATCCATACGCTAAGTAACTCCTGGTATGTTCTTTTCTTTCGTTTGGCTTCTTTATGTGGTGAATTCGACGGTCCGGGAGAAACTGTAAGATTTGGCTTCTTAAAGCAAGCAGTAGGAGCTGACTGTTCACTTTCACTGTCCTGGCATTTACGTTTAACAATGAACTTATCCATAGCTAAATACTGTGAATCAACGCGAGGAAGACAACTGAAAGCATGCATGCGTGTGTGCATGTCTGGTAGGCTCGTGGTGAGCCTAGGTGTTGTTGCTGTGTACCTACCCTGGTAAGGGTTTAACCACAGGAATGAGGTGTAGGTTGAGGTTTTATTTTTGAGGTTTCGAGTGTTGATGTTAAGGAGGTAGCGCTGGTAGGCTCTTCGAGCGGTTGAATTTTCAGGAGCAGCATCCTTTCTTCTGCTCCTCTGGTGTTTATTTTATTTAAATATGGTGATGAAATTTTGATAGACCTCTCTCAATGGGAGGGGGGGAGTGCTTCGTTCAGCTATTACGCTGTTGGCTGGTTTAAAGCCGTTGTTACCGGGGGTGCCCACAAGCCATGCGGGGAACCCGGAACCGCCTCTTTTGGCGTTCAGAGGATAAGTACTCCCCCAGAGATCTGACAAGTGCGTTCTCATGGTCGCCCAATCTGACGTAGAATTTTTGAGCCCGGCGCCTAATAACATCTTCCACATATGGGAGGGCCGAAGCTTCATGTAGTAGCCTCAAAGGGAAACGTCGACATACAGAATATATGGACCGGAGTCCTCTATTCTGCACCCGCTGTAACCAGAGAAGCCAGGAGTTTGCTGCCATACCCCACACTTCGCAGGCATAGAGCATCAGGGGGACTATAAGCGCCTTGAAAAGGCGTAACTTTAAGTGAACCGGCATCTGGGAGGCCAGCACGGGGTAAAGGGAGGCTACCGCCCCCTTCGCCCTGTCCGACGTTCCCCGCACGTGTTCACGAAAAGTTAGGCCTTTATCAAGAATGACACCCAAGTATTTGATGGAATTTCCCCACTCTATCCTTTGGCCCTGATAGGAGAAGTTGGGTATCTGGTTTATTTCGGGGCGTTTTCTGGTGAACAGAACAGCATGACTTTTGCCCGGATTAACGGACATCCGCCACTGTCTGCACCAGTCCTGGACGAGACGGAGGTGTCTCTGTATGGGGTTGAAGGCTCTGCGTATGTTCCTGTCAGTGCGGTAGAGCAGGACGTCATCAGCAAACTGGGCCATATTAACGCCCTGCACCGTAGGGAAGTCTGCCATAAAAGGCTAAACGGAGCCAGGAGCAGGAACTAGTCGCCCGAGTGTACTCGGGCGGGGGCAAATCACCGCGGTACCTACCCGCTTTTCTCGCGGATTTACCCGTGTGATATACTTGAAATAAAATAAGTCAAATCAATTACTCTCATGCACGGCAGATGGTGATAGTGGTTTATATAAAAGGCTAAACGACAAGCGGCGTACACTTTTATATATTCATCTGTCGAAGTCTCGGGAATGTTCGTGAGGAAGCGAGTAGTCTCGGGAATGTTCGGCAGGGTATAGCTGTAATGCCATCTGTGGGATTCTAGTATAACTGAATTATTGAAATGAATCGACCACTATCACCATCTGCCGTGCATGAGAGTAATTGATTTGACTTATTTTATTTCAAGACCTTACAAGACTTAAGGCTTCAGTATTTTTTTTTTTTTTTATCTCAATATCTCGCGGCACCCCTTAGCCAATCACACGGCACCCTAGGGTGCCGGGGCACACCGGTTGGGAACCGTTGGCTTAGAGGGAACTATAAAATGCAAATTACAACTTCTCTCTCTCTCTCCCTCTCTCTCCCTCTCTCTCTCTCTCTCTCTCTCTCTTTCTCTCTTCCAGTGTCAGTGTCACATTCCAAAATGACTATAGGTTGAAAACCTAACATTTAATTTATAAACTCTTCAGACTACAGAGCAGCAAAGTAATGTTAATCCAATAGGTTTAAGCACGATTTGAATGGTGCGCACGTACGAACCGGGTTTCTAAGCTTTAACAGATTCTCTGGGTGGAAATCGGCTTTTCTCTAAAATATGCCTTGGGAGTTCCGGGTATTTGTATTTTCATTACAAAACAATTGTGTTAGAATTAGATTTCATTCGGGAGCACCGAAAACATATAACTAATTTAAAAATTAACTTCAGAGCAAATATTATAAACTATTACCGTTCATATTCTTCCCGGTAATGTGCGTCTAACTGAAGGCTAAATAAACAATTTTATCTTCTGGCCTGTATAGGTTAATTCAACCCACACTTGAACTATACTAAAGCTTGTGACCTACATTGAAAGGAAAATGTATAAATTTGTGTATTTATTCCGATTTTAATAGAAATCGCGACGTGTTTAACAGCATAATTTCCATTGATTTCGATCAGCTGACGTGTGTACTGCAGACCGCTAGACTAGATGGTAGCATCTAGCTTGTCGCCAGCCGTTCCCATGTTAAATTGAAGTAGTTTCCTGTATTAGTATGAAACCAAATACGCATGCCATATAATTTCAATTTATAAAATACTAATAAAGGTTTGCAAAGCCTGTGTATTAGAATATGAACATATTGCATTTATAAAAGAACATACTGTGAGACTGTCGGGTTAGAGGTTAAGAAATCGGACGTTTCGCTTACGTTAATATCGGCATTTTTGTCCGTTATTAGGAATTCCTGGACTGTTCGAAATTTCAATTGTAAGGGATAAAGACGGAGGATGAGCCAAACATCCGTCAATTCTTTTTAAGTGTCAGTTTAAGGTAGGTATATGAAATTAATCAAAACATCGGGCACTCTCCCGTACCTATACTTCTCACGCTTTTTGGCACGAACCTAACTGTTGCCTAATGTTGGGGTTCTTAATTGTAAGTCGCTAAGCGCAGCTGAGGGGTCTCCCATGAAAACCCCAATCATTTGCCTGATAGGTAATAGGAGAAACTCCAAAGTATTGAGTTTAAAACATACACACACGGACATTTTTCTAAAAATACTTTCTTTGGATTCAGGGGGTCTCAAAACATGTATTACTTGTGAAATCTTGGTACCAAGTTTTTTGGTGGAATACAATACCTTCTCTATCCAATATGTATATGGTGCATATGTGCTAATATTTTTGATAGTTTTTAACGCTCGCTTTTACTACTTAAGCACAGCAGGTGATGGAATGAAGATAGAGCACCGGTGGAATGTGATGGCGAGGTACACCGGTGAACCCTGAGAAACCCCGCCCCTGCATATGTACTAAGCAAATATGTTGCAGAAATTTTTGTGGATATTTCTGTCGCATTCGATAACCTCTGGTGGCATTTCCTGTTTAAACGACTTAGAAGCCTAAAATACCCAACCCCACTATACAAAATTCTTTTAAATTACTCTGAAGATAGAAAAGTGTTTTTTTGGGGGGGGGGGAAATCAAACGATTACCAAAAATATAACCAAAGGATGTCCCCAGGGCTCTATTTTAGGGCGCACTTTTTGGACATTGTTTTAGAAATGCTGCTGAAAGACGTACAACGTGACAACAACTGCCTAAAAATAGTAGCTTATGCAGACGATGTTGTATTTTTAATTGACGCTAACTCAAGAAGGGAGATAGAAGATAAGAATAATAATTTGATGTAAATCCTTCAACGTGGTGCAAAAACTCTAAGATGAAGATATCCCCTGCAAAATTGGAGCACATAAAGTTAAAAGGAAATTTTAAGAGTAATCCTAATCTAAATTATGAAAACAACATAATTAGAAGTAATACGAACATGAAATATTTAGGTACATATACATTTGGACGAAAAATTAAAGTTTAATTACCATACCAACCAAGTAAGGGTTAAAGCCAAAAAACTTTCAAGAATAAACCAATTTGATTTCAAAATGCCGCTTCATACTATTAGCATACATCATGCAAGCATTTTTAGTGCCATAATAACACACGGTGCCTCTATTTGGGCTTTTAGGATGAAAAATATTGCGACCAAAAAAAAAAAAAAAAAAAAAAAACTACTAAGAAACACGCAAAGAAAAGTTATTTCAAGAAATACCGGAGCTCTAAACACAACATCTACCTTAACACTTTTGATAATTACAGGAATTTGGCAGAGAGATTTAACTTTAAGACTCCGAGGATCTTGCTATTGGCTCAAAAAGGGAAATCTAAATGCAGTTACGGATATTATGGAATATCACTGCAGAAAGAAACAAGAAATTAAAAATAGACTGTTACAAATCTGGCAAGAGAAATGGGAGAACACAGAGAAAGAAGACGTGCCTTTTCTTTCTTTATGGATATTCAGTGAACACTTGCACTGAAACACTTAAACAGTACTAAAGGAATTATAAATTTGTATCTGGCCATGGACGTTATAGAACGTATTGGAAGAATATTAAAAAATTAAATAATAACGGATGTGACATATATTATATACAAGACACGCCAGAACATACTTTATTTGAATGTAAAAAAGAGAAGAAGAAAAAAAAAAACATTAGCTACACTACTGAAGAAACACAAATTTTACAAGGACATCAACTACATAGTATAACACGCAATAAGGAAGTTTTCATGCATTTAGAGACTCTTTCAAATAAAATAAGCATGCATACCAGAGAAATAGTTATAAGACAACCTCAACCAGCACTAAATATATCCAGCAGATTTTGCAGAATACAAACCAGGAACATTCAAAGACAACAAGGAAATCTAAATTTGAATACATGGGAGGAGGAGGAGGAGGAGGAGGAGGAGGAGGAGGAGGAGGAGGAGGAGGAGGAGGGTGACACCAATATAGAGGGGGGAGTAAACGAGGAACAACCTATGCCTTCGAGAAGAACAGGATCCCGGATATTAGTCGCCCTTCGTGGTGTAGTGATTACCATGCTAACTTAATATACCCAAGGTCGCGGGCTCAAACCCGGCGGAGGACGATGGATTTTCTTGGGTGTAAAAATATTTAGCATGGCTTCCTTCGGAACGGAAGTAAAGCCGTTGGTCCCGTATTGTAGATTTACGGCACGTAAAAGAACCTCAAGCGGTTTTTCACGCCCAATTCAGAATGGGACGCTGAGAACCACAGCAGTTAAATAACACGTCATTTCCCCCCCTGGATATTAACAGACAGCATTAGGAGCAGTCCAGAGGGTGAGGGAGTACAAAATAGCGGCCGATAGTGAGCGGCGGAATGAAGGATGACGTTTTGCGGGACTTCAACATCTCGCAATTAGTACAGCAGAAGGAGAAGAATTAGCTAGTGTTAGCTTTGAGTGAATTAGTGAGTGTTTAAAACAAAAAGTGGTTTAACGTTTTAGTAAAAATTTCCATACTAGTGTACTTAACTTTTTATAGTGAACAAGTGAGTGATTAAAATTATAGTGAAATAAGATTTAAAATAAAACCTTTTTTTTTTTCTTCTCAGTTTAGTGAGTGAAATGTTACAAATGAATAAGCGATACAGGAAGTGATAAGAAAATACAGCAAAGGTTACGATTAAGATAATATACCCATAAAGAATTAGAGAATTTAATGAAGCGATAATGTAGTAAACTTTTAACATTAATGCTATAAAGAAAGTACTTACAATTAGCAAGGGTATATAATTTCCCATGTAGTAAATTTTGGAATGTTAATTATTGAATTTTCGGTTATGTAGATCCAGAATTTTATATTACATATTTAAGGTGGAATTAATACTGGTTACCAGTGCCTATAGTGTGCCGCTGGCAACGGCGGCAAATGAAATGGAGTATTTAGAATTTTAATAACTGGTTACCAGTTGTTGTTTACTGGATACCAGTAAATTGGAGTTAGTAATTAGTAGTAATAAATATGTGAAATTAAATTTTATATAAATAAGTTTTAAAAATTATACATATATAAAAATAAATAAATAAAATAATAAATTGGGCAAGTTCAGAACGAACCCTGAATGTTTAATTTCTTTTAATTTTACGCTTGTGTGTGGGATGGGAAGGATCTATTTTATGCAATATGACTGAAGTAAGTTCACTTGAAATTAATATTATCACTGTTTAACCACCTTAAATAGTATGCCGTATGGACAGCGATGTAAACCAAAAGCAAGTTTAAGAAAAATTGCAACATGACCAAAGATAAATTTGTAAATTAAAGAAGCTGGTAAAAATCGCACAAGAAGTTTTCAGCCTGCTTAGTATGACAGGTTTTCCTGGCTAACTGGGTGTGCTGAAAAAGAAAAAAGAAATGTTTTTTTACGTCCGTCTCATGTTTGGTGTACAGAAGGAATTTCGAACTTTGAGTCTGTAATTTAAAAAGCTGTAAAACAGCAGTCTTAAAAACAGCATTAACTACGTGGTGAAGCACTTTATCTGCTAGGTAAAACTCCCATTGCAAGCAGTAAAACATAAACATGCGATTGTATCCTCAAACAGGCAGTATTTGCGACGACTTATAACAATGGTAGTATCTATTTCTCAGTACACAAGAGCTAGCTAGCCTTCCGTGGGCACAGAGAAGAAGAATGTTCTGTTAACAAAGGTAATTATTTGTAATCATTAAATCTGCTCTATCAAAATGAATCGATAGTTAAGGTGTTATTTTCGTAACTTGGGGCTTCACAGAAGCGTTGCAGTCTAAAAAAACAAGTGAACACGGCAGGCCCATTGCTATGGTAACAACTGCCCCGATGCACGCAGTTATCCATTACTTGCATTCGTTTTTCGTGTTACGGAGAGGTCGACAAAGTCTTCATATTGCACGTGAATTACGTGTTGCTGGTCAGGGTATTCCACTTCGATCCCAGGGAAAAGAAATGACAATTTCTGTTAGAAATTTCTTCGAAAGGGAAAACAAAAGCATCCGCAATAATACCTAATAACAGAATACAAGAGCGCACCGCAGAAACTTTAGGTGTCAGCAAGAATAGTTTGAGCCCGCCTGGGTAGTGTGGTGGTAGGTGTCTGCCCCACATTCAACAGGTCCGGGTTTAAATCTCGCTTAGGGTGAGTTACTCGGATAAGTTTTTTTGGGGTTTTCCCTTATCCTAAGAAGACCAATGTTGAGTAACTGTAAGCTCCATGGACCCCTAGATCATTTGAACATCATTTCACCAATTTCATGCATCGTCCAATATGACCAACCAGGTTAAAGGACGTTAAGCTACAAAAAAAAAAAAAAAAAACTGTTTGGAGAGTTATAAGAGAAAAATACAATTCTGCAGAGGGCGAGGCATCCTATCAGCAGCTCCGGGGAAAACAAACAATAGAATTTCTAACGTCACTAACTTAGCTGCTTTTCAGGAAGCTGCAATACGCGTCACATTATGTTTATGTTTATTATATGTAAGAAGAAAACACCCTACACTTAAGAAGTTGCTTGTTTCATTAAAGGAATGCGATTTGTTTTACGGTTGTTCATCCTTGAGGAAGGTGGTACACAATTTGGGGTTTGAATACAAAATAAATAAATACATTTAATGGCAAAAAAACTGCTGATGGAGAGGGGAGACATTTTGAATGCAAGATACCAGATTTTACGTACCATAGGAAAGAAAAATTTAGAACAAGTGATTTAACTCGACGAGTCCTGGGTTAATGCTGGGCATACACAATCCCTCGGATGGATCGATAATACTGTCGAGGGATCGATGTTTGGCCCCAGCGGAAAGGGTGATAGATTATTATTCTTCACGCTGCAACTTCCGATGGATTTATCAACGGTGCACTTCTTTTCAAATCGAGAAAACTCGTCTACTTGCACAAGGAAATGGACCGTTTAATTATTAATTTATATTTATTCTTTTTTGTGTGGTTCAAGGAACAACTTCTTCCAAACATTGCAGAAAACAGCACCATTATGATGGATAATGCTCCTTACCACACCGTGCAGAAAGATGAGATGCCTACAATTGCCTTAAAAATACAACAACAAACAAACAACAAATGAGATGCTGGAATGCATGGTGTACAAATATATGCCAGTCTCGCCAAACGAACGTTGCCTTCCATAATAAATGACATCAAACCAGGGCTCTAAAGTATTACATTCATGAACTGGTAAAACAGCATGGACACAAAGTAATACGACTTCCTACCACTGCCACTTCATTCCAATCGAATTGATCTGCGCTCAGGTAAAATATTGCAAGGCTGCTGAAAATAAGACTTTTATCATAAAAGAAGTGGAACGATTGTACTGGAGGTAATGAATAAAGTAAGTGCAGAAAATTGGAAGCAAGCAGTGTGTCACGTTGAGAAGGAGTTCAAAAAGGTCATTGACAGCGCAGTGGATAGTTTAATTATAAGTTTGGAAAATAGTTCGGATTCCAGTGCTAACTGTGACAGTGGAGCAGACCTGGAAGGAATACAGCCGCTTCCAGCTTATTCTGATTCAGGTGACCGCAAGATAATTCATGACTGCAAGATAATCATTGTAATGGTAAACTAATTGTTTCCTTCATCCATCATTCCGCGTACAAGGCGCGCATGTGCAATTGTGACGCTGCCTGCCTTTGCCCTATATTGTAGATTTGTCACCATACTATGAAATTCACAAAGTGGCGGGAATTGAAGAATCTTCTCGTTTGTGAAATCATTAATTTTTCCCCAATAGCCATTAAAGTGTATTGTCACTAGAGGGATTACATTTCACAATTGCAAGTAATATACTCTCTGAATTATAAACTTTTACAGCAGTAAATAACAAGATTGTGATGTTGGCGCTAGCACTCCATTTAGCAGCCGTATGAGTGGAAGTGTATGCCTGATTGATTTGTTTTCTGTATACTTATCTTACACATTACGTGGTATTTAATTTGAGGTTAAGGTAAAAATTAAAAGACGAACCTTAATTACGATTACATATGCCAATTTATGTCCTTTATCTGAACATTCTTAGCGCTTTAAAGTTCATGCAAGACCGGCTTAAGTAACAAACTGCTTCCTTTTTATCGTTTCCTTGTTTAGCTCTTTGCAGCATTCCTTAAACTAATTGATGTTAAGTATTCATTGTTTTCATTCATATTCTAAACAAGGATTGAAAATTATCCGTGTATGTGGTTTCTATGTGGTTTGTTTCATAATTATCGCAACCTGATGTATGTACATATCCAGTGGCGTATCTAGAATTTGGCTCTGAGGGGGGGTCAAGAATATTTTTATAGTTGAACTTTCCCGGACTTTAGAATAACGCCTCCTCATCACACCAACATTTAAAAAAAAACTGCAATATCAATAGTCCTCCGTGGTTTAGGGGTAATATGCTAGCCTCTAGTTTCCAAGATTGCGGGTTCATATCTGGGGAGAGGGGCGATTGATTGTATTTGGTATAAAAATCCTTAGCATAGCTTCCTTCGGGGGGGGGGGGGGGGAGTAAAGACATCGATCCTGCATTGTAGATTTATGGCACATAAAACCTCAAAACTGTTCAAGCGGCCTCTGAAGAAAATTAAGTCATCTTTCACACCTAAATTGGATGCTAAGAACTGTAGCATTAAAGAACTCCATAAATAAAACTTACTCTCCTTTTACATAATCAATACAAACTTATTTTTATTTCTGGACTTTATATTTAATTTTAGACGATATTGCAGATTACCAAGAACAAATTAGTGATCTAGCCGAGTATATTCCTATATTGTACAACTTAATATCTTTGTTTAAAGTTACATTAATTACTCAAGCTTCATATTTTATGTTTAGCTTATATTTTTAGTTTTCCTCTAACACGTACAATATATATAATAGGTAGGGAAGGTATTGCATTCCATCTAGAAATTTAAAGGTGATATTTTATCGAAAATAAAATTTTTTAGGACACGTGAATAGCAGAAAAAGTGTTTTTAGAATAAGATCTGTGTGTGCGTCTGTGAACAGCATAACTATAAACAAAAGTAGCTGAAGTACCAAACTTGGTATTTAAGTTGAGCATCTTTCAAACATGAGACGCGAAGGCTTTTAAGAAAATTCCCCATCCATCCCAATTATATGGAATATTTTTTAAACTTATTTTCTCAACATGGCTCTAACAGTTTTGATTAAATGCCACAATTAAAGAAATTTAGAGGCAAATAAAATGGGTTTTATATATTGAGTTTTGTGGGAATAGCCTCTGAAGTCTTCTTTATTCTGCAGAACTTTAGCATAAACTATAAGATATAAATAAAAACTCATACTACACAAAAATGTAGATCTCATTAAAAACATTTTACATTAGTACATTTTTGTAGGGTTAACCATTTCGGAGTTATTCCTCGTTATTGGTATGAATTTTCCAATAATGCTTTTCTCAAATGGGAAGTCGTCATTCGTTTTTGTTGTTTTTACTCCTGACCAGGCAAAAAGAACGGAATGTCAAAGGCATCACTTGGCGACCAGCTTTTAATAGATTTACCTAATATATTCCCTTATATTTCTTGTAACTATAAGGAAATAACTAATGATTAGTATTCGTAAAAATTATGTGAAAATCGGCCGAAATGTGTGATTATAATGCACTTGCTATAAATCAGCTTTCCTAGTTCCTCGACGGATATAGCGCCAACCATGGAATGACAATCACTTTAAAAAAAACACCATATTTTGGGCAATTATAAAAATTGTTTTGAGAAACTGGACATTACCAAATATTTCAGATATACCGCAAAGCCTAACCGTTTCTTTATTAGTTTAAATGCAATCAGTTGTTTACCATGTTTTTTTAACTTATAACATGGCTCATTTTATTTGTTTTATTAATGTTTGATACAATAGTACTCCTTCTTTGTTTTCTTACTTAAATCTCCCAGTATCTGTAGCTCAAATAAAAATACGATTGGGTTTATCAGCTTTGTAGACTTATTCTGTATTATGATTCATGTACGGTGGTTGGGTTTGATTTGCCTGAATAAGTTGCACTGTACGTAAGTTTAACGAAAAAATGGTCAATTGATTAAAGATGGAATAAACAATGTTCTACACAATAGTGCACAAAAACCCAGCCGCAAGTAGTAGTCTGCTCACTATCGCCCGTCAATTGTTATCTATTGTTGCGAAGCTGTTTCGTCTAGTTTTAAGTATAGACCTTTGCATTAGATTATTTGTTATTTCTTTATTACGTAATTGTTACATATTTACATACTTGTCGCATCTGCTCGAGGCGTGCAACAGTTCGTGCGTAATTGGTTGGGGAGCAGCCTGTACGCGGGGCCGGTTTTAATGCGCTACCCATGCGGAAAAACAATCAAATTCTATTTTAATAAAATAATTTAAGAATACGAAGTAGTATGCAAATCTTAAAGTAACTAATGAAGTACCCTACCTGTATAGGTATACAGCCCAATGTCGTTATGATTGATAAAATGAGAAGCGTGTTTTGGCTGGGAATGAACTTAAGCATTGAAAACTCAGCAGTGCATTATTTATCTTGTCTGGTACTGGATTGGTCAGTTTTTTTGTCACTTTCTGAAGATGATCCAGTTGCTTTCCTTTTAAAATGAGTAAGTAGTGCTCAAACTGGTGTGAGCCTACCATTTTTTTTCCCATTAAAATATGGGACGCCTGAAAAGGTTGGATAACTGATCAGTAGTTTCTGAATATGGCATTAACATAACATTAGAATAAAGGAAACATGATATTGAATAAATGCACTTTACAATATCAGAGTTCCCACCATGTGCAATCGAAAATGTCGATTGCAAATTTTAGTGTGAACTCTATAATTAAGCTCTTAACTCTTCGAAGAAAGGATATCTATCCTCTATATTGGATAGGAAGGTGCATTTCCGTTTAGGCATAATAGCTTAAATTCTTGCAAGTACCACAGCATATCAACTACCAACACTATACTGGGCAAGACTACTGCGCACAGAACGCGCTAATAAATAACAATTGTAGCGAGATAGGCGCCAACTCGGCTTTTCTCATAACAAGAAATGGCAGCAATTTTAATTAGGTGTTTAATTTAGAAAGGCGGTGTCAAGAAAATAGGGAACTATTCGCGTTCCAATACAAATTTTCGGGATGTGAGAAGTAAATAAGTGGGACTATACCGTTTTTACGGGACGAATGGCAGGCTTATACCGATATCGTCAGCTTTGCGCTTTTTTCCCATAGCAATTAAATTGAATAATGATGAAACAAAAAGTAAATTAATTAGCGTAACGGATCAATGAACCAGAGGAAAAGCGCACAAGTAGCCACTCACTATCGTGTACCATGCTACCATATACTAACGCTACACTTAAGTAGCGCTGAAACAACAGGCAGATGTAAGAATGCACGCCGTGCCGGCAGTCTCTGGTTGCTGGTTGGAAAGCCACTAACCCGCACAAAAGCCACAGATAATTTTGCTTTATAATCTTGTTTATATTAAGTTAAATATATTTCTTTATTTCTGTGCTATAGCAGAAAGCTGTTTACGACGGAGGATTTCAATGAATGTGTCACTTTTGAGTTAAAAAAAAAATGCAAGAAGTTGTACGTAATTTTTTTGCGAGGGATGGCTTCTGGCGGGGGGTGGGGGGTCCGGTCCCGTTCGTCCTCTCCCGTAAATACGCCCCTGCACATGTCAGCTGAGCACATGGTGCTACTCAGTTTGGCCACTAACCTCTCAGACTGCAACTTAGGAAAATATCTTTGTAGCAATGGCTTTACACACATGTCATATCATATTGATTGGTTGAGCCATATGCAACGATGCATGGCTGTTCAAGTCGGTCTGCAAAACGGAGCTGATATTGGCATTCAAACTGGCAACCAATGTGGGTGGGAATACTTTAAACCGCTCTTATCTATAAGATTTCGTCTCAGTAAAATATAAATATGATGTAGGTAATTATGTCTTTTGTGTTGAGATATATATATATATATATATATATACACAATATATTGGTTCCTCTTTACGGCCATTGGCGTATCTCAGAAGCTCTTACATTGACAATAGCTTTCAGGGTGGGACTCATCAGAGCTTGCATTGGCGATAGCTTGCGGAATGGGACTCATTACAGTTTGCACATATTTGGAGATTCGGTAGGTTTTGTGTTACACTACTGATGAGTGATTTTGTTCACATTTTGCATATATGTGGCAACCCAGAGCTTTGTGATCAAACATTGGCAGTTACGTTTTTTTTTTTTTTAATTAATTATACAACGAACTGGGACAATAGGGCTATAAGAGCCCTCTTGAGATGTATTGCCTCAGTTGTTCGAGTATTATAGGAGACTGGTTCTACAAAAAAGAAAACACACACACACACACGTTAGCGGAAGTAGGTATATTTAACTCATAACAAATAGGTTTATTTGGTGTATAGAGTGCTAACATTTCCTTTTGTATTTTTAATATCATAATTGATTGGAGCTCCTCCAAAAGAGTATCCCACATGAAATTATTAATGCACATCTAAAATATGCTACCCTCATTACCGCCTTTAAAAAAAAACTTTGCTTATCATCCTTATTGCACAAATTAATCACTAAAAACTGTAATATGATATTTTGGTGTTAATGTTGCATCAATTATAATACTTTTGAAACTCAGCACAATGCTGGTGACTTATAGCAACGTTTTCAACGAATATTTGGCGATAGGCTTAGGCGCAGCTCCAACTTTAGATATCAAGAGTTATTAGCACTCAAAAACTATGTGTTATAATTTAACCAATTGCATAAGTTCCACTGCTAATTGTAAACATGGCTGTACAATATCAATTATTAGTAAATGGGATCAGAATGTGGCATAAACCAGTCATTAGTGACACCTTTGACGCCATAATTGTCAAGCTCTTTGGGCTTAGATAAACCAGCAAATAATCCTAAGGCAAGTTCATCCTTATCTTTTGCACCAAAGATTTCTTCTAAACATGTAGAAAATGGTCATATTTATAGACCCTTTCTTTTGAAACAGAAAACGTGGCTTAGAGATTATATTGTACGTCAGATAATTAAAAAAAGGGGCTAAGCTTTGTAAATGTGTTTTTCAATCCTTTTAGGAAGAGGTCGAAAAACAGTAAAGAAATGGGTCTCAGTTTTCAACAAGTTTGTTACCTTTCTTAAAAGTGGCTATAAAACTAGTGATTTTAAAAAATCAAGAAAACAATTTTATATATATATATATATATATATATATATATATATATATATATAAGATAATAAATAGCGTTCCTGCATAAGAGAATCATTTTTTTTAAGTGTTTAACACCCGCTTTAATACCGTAGGCGGTGACACTGGTGATACATGGAATGAAGTTGGAGCACCAGTGGAAAATGCGATGCTGGGGAAAACTGGAGAACCCTGAGAAAACCCGCCCCTGCGCCGCTTTGACCACCACAAATCCCACATGCGATCGCCTTGGGTCGATTCCGGGCCGTCTTGGTCAGAAGCGAGTGGTCTAGCTACTCAGCCACGAAAGAATCATATATATCGTCATAGCCGCTACAATTCTTATTTTTGGGACCATTAATAATTCGTTAAATTTCTTTTTCTTTCTTGGAAATAAATAAAATGAGGCTAAATAATTGTTTTCAACTTAAGGAAGAATTAAGTTGTCAAACAGTTGAGCTACGGTTTAGATTAGGTACTTAGCGACCACAGAGAAATTCAATGCCATAGTCAGGACTTGCACCACGGATCTCCCATCTAGTCGGTTGGGGTATATCATCTCAAAATAATTTGAGTGAATGGGGTTTAAGAGCCCGTGGGTCCAAAGTTATTAACACATAAAAAAAATCTAAAAATTCAACGAAGGTTAAAAAGTTATAAAAACACAAAGAAACCAGGTCTCATATGTCTGCTATGGCCAATAAAAAGTGATAAACTGGTGCACTTTATCCACGAAGATGTTTCACAAAATGGTGTTTAAATTAGTGCCCATACCGATGAACTGACGGTCTCGATGGAACCTTGGACAATCATGCGCCACAGAGAGACGACCATATCAAGTCTGACATACACACACACACACACACACACACACACACACACATGTTGGCTCAGCGCAGAGACTGTAGTTGTGTGTTAGCTGCGTGGGATCGATATGTAACCGCGTGAGCATAACTTCGCTACACGGGTGCAGCAGGCAAGATGGTTGCACAGTGTGTTTGATTGTCCGAAGCTGGTGTTTCACAGCGCAGGGGATCGTGGGTTCGAGTCCCGCCTTGGGCATGGGTGTTATATGTTTGTGTATGTGTGTGTAAAAAGTAAAAACAGAAATTCAGTAATCATATAGTAATCACAGTAAACAAATCAGATAAATAAAAAGTAGGGTATACAGTGTCGGAGTCCCGATCAGACTCCGGAACTGTATTTAAAAAAAAAATAATAAAAAAACAGCTGGGTGCCCACCAGGTTTTACCAAGATTCCTGCTAGGCTAAAAAATTAGACTGACCAAAGTAACAAGAAACATCCCCAGAGGGCACAGCCTCTGGAGTAACCTTGTAAGGAGTGACCTGTCCGCCGCTTCATTACGTGCCATAGCGATATGGCCCAGGACCCATGCGAAGACAATCTGATAGCCGCAACCAAGCAACTCAGAAATGCGAGATTGTATGTGCACAACGAGTGACAATGAGCCGACATATTGATACAGGGCCTACAGGGTCCTCAGGGAATCGCAGCAAATAATAGAACCAGAGGTGCTAAAACGAGATAAACCAAGAAAATTAAAGATAGCGTACATGTCGGTGGTTAATACTGACGTATCATCCGCAAGGCAATAATTAGGAGCTTCGCCATTAAATGCTAATAAAATACCAAGAACAACAAACCGTGGCACCTCCCAGGTGAGAGCCGGCAGTGAATACCGGAGCATATGCCCGGTAATGCTCCAAAAGTTCGCTAAAAAACTTCCGGAGCTGTTGTGAAGTTCACACTTTTCGAGAGGTTCAGCTCAAAACAAGGTCACCTCTGTTGCCAAGAAGGGTTATTGTACAGAGACTCGCTCCACAAGAGGTAACCTGATGCAGAGATCAGAAAGTAGCTCACGAAACCGAACACCACTGGGGCGTGAAATAGTGGTGTTCCTAAGGTAGCGATGGGAAATCTCCGGGCGCGACACAGGTTTAAAAGAGGGATATGAGGGGTATGTTGCCAGTCTAACAGCATACGTTCATAGTAAAATGGAACAACGCACTGTCAGTTGGGTTTCACCAGCATCGGCATTCAGGCACTCCATAGACTAGTACGAGAGGTTCCTGAAGCAGGACTAGTATGATGAACAGCGTTTAGAGGCAGTCGCTGCGCCGTAAATAAAGCATCCGTAATCTAATTTTGAGATACGAGTGAATAGTATAAACGCAGCATTACGGAACGATCGCCGCCCCAAGACGCACTAGAAAGTAGTTTAAGAATTCGAAGCAATCGATCACAGGAAGCGCGAGGGTGATGTATGTGGGACTCCCAGGAAAGTACACGGTCCATGTACAGACCTAAGAACTTCAAAGACGGAACGAAAAGCAGCGGCACACCCTTCAAGTGAAGGTCAGGAGAAGGGTGCCCCCACGGAGACGGTGAAAATGTATGCATCGCATTTTCGTAGAGGCAAAAATGAAAAACCATTGCGAAGCGCACAACCAGCGAGGGAATTTATGGTGAGCCGGAGTTGTAGTTCTAGGTGGTCAGAGCTGCAGGAGCCATAGTACAGCGCAAAGTTGTTCACATAAGCGACATTGGCATTCATTTGCGCTAGTAATGCCGTTGATGGTCACGCAAAAAGTTTAAGAACTCACCCTTGGGGCACATCGTTCTCCCGAATCCTCTCTTGTGACAGAGTGTTTCTAATTCGTACATAAAGCGGCGTAGCTGCAGAAAGTTGCACACAAAAAGGTCTGTGAGACCACGCAATTCATAACTGTGCAAACTACGAAGAATACCGTATCGCCAAGTAAGCCTTCTCCAGATCAAAAGACATCCACGACATGCAGCTTCAAAGAAACGTATTCCGAGTGTATAGCCTCTAGATGCACTAGATTGTCGACGCTCGAACGGTTGCGACAAAATCCGCACTGTGTGGAACAGCAAGTTGTTTTTTTCTAAGCACAAATTAAACCGAATGTTTACTTGCGTTCTAAGGTGTAATAAACAACGCTCATGAGGCAAATCGGACGGTAATTTGTGGAAACGGTTCGGTCTTTACCAGGACGAGGAATAGATTCCAGAACCCTCTCGCCACATAAGCAGGAACTTCAGTTCGCCATGTTCGGTTATGCGGATCCAGCAGGAATGTAGCGGCTGTAGGTGAATTAGCATTTGTCTGTGAATAGCATCTGGACCATGAGATAGTTCAGAAAATACGAATGTTGCGTTGTACGGTTCAGTACAGTCGAACGAGAATGTGCTCCGCAGTTTCTTTAATAGGGAAAAAAAGCGCTATCGTGAATGTTCATTGCACTTGTGTAGGCGAAGGCAGTGGCCAGGGCGAGAGCAATATTCAGCTCGCTGGTGTATGTGAAGCCGTGATGATGATAATGATAGGTGTTATATCGGGGCGCTCACTACTGACGTCATTAACGCCCTTATAAAACCAAAGCCGAATAAAAACCTCATAGGGGAAAGACAAAATCAAAACAAAGATAAAATAATACAAGTTATTAAAAGCAGGGAATAAAACTCCAGGTGGCGAAAAACTAACTCTATCTAAAACATATTTTTAAAAATGAAGCAAAAGGACACAAAAAGAAATAAAAATCAAGTCCTGGTGTCATTGGTCACTGGCAACAAAACATTTAACAACCGAGAACAACTGCTCCATTACAATATGTCGGATAACACGACTGAAAGCTAAATTCTTATGGGAAATGTCACTGAGACAAAAATGTTAAAACCTTCCCTACCGCTTCGTGGTCACTGACAAGGGCCCCCAGAAGGTTTTTTTTTTGGTAGTGTTTAACGCCCGCTTTTACTATTTGTGGTAGAGCAGGCGATGACACTGGTGATACATGGAATGAAGATGGAGCGCCGGTGGAATGTGATGGCGGGGGAGACCGGAGAAAACCTACCCTGCGCCGCTTTGTCCACCACAAATCTCATGCGGTCGCTTGGGATCGAACCCGGGCCATCTAGGTGAGAGGCGAGTGGTCTAACCACTCGGCCACGGCGCGGCCTCCACAAGGGACGCCGGCCAGTTCAACCATGAACGGAGCGCAGCAAGAGCAATACACTCTAGCAGCCTATGCCGTACAGAAAATGCTGATCCACAGAGCTGGCAGATAGCAGCCGGTTTTATCCTAAAAATGTGGCTATGTGTAAAAATACAGTGCCGGATCTGTAAGCGAGCCAATATCACCTCCTTCCGAGAGATATATGAGATGAGGTCGCCTAGTTTACAGGGAGATCCTTTACTTCCCTAAACTTTTCCGCACAGAGAAACGACACTCATCATACTAGCACGAAAGTCTCCGCACAACAAGTCTTAAGTCCGCAGAGGCCACAAAGGGAATTACAGTACTGGATTTGCTTTGCGGATGTCTTAGTTTCCAAATCCATCAATTCATTCCTTGGGAAGCCGACGTGACCAGGAGTCCCTGCATACTCCACATAAAACGTAGAGGACGTCTTGAATGCACTGCACGATAGGACGGTGGTTATTCAAGTCACGATCGCTCTGAAGGACACTAACGGATTCACTCATAATAAAGCGGTCACCCAAATTCCGACGGCGAACATACAGAATGACTCGATAGATCGCATACGGCTTGGCAGTATAAATGGATATGCTACTATGCAAACCAAACGAATATGGTTGGGTCCCAGTCACAAAGGCACAACCAACACCGTCGGTGCACTTACTTCAGTCAGTGTGTATAGAAATGCGGTCACTGTAGTGGGATAAAAATTCTATGAGTGCGGATGCTAGATACACGCATCGCAGATTTCTCGCAAACCTTCATCCCTAGATCTACGAGGGATGTGGCACGTAACCAAGGTGGGCACCCTCTCTCCCTATTGGGAAACACACGAGACAGTCCTAAGAAGCTCGCGGAACCTGCAGGCCTGTAACTAAGTGACAGGTTTCTGTAACGTTCCCCCAGCTCGGGATTAAAAAAGGGGTAAACGTTGCATGCGAAGGCATGCACTTGGGCGCACAGCTATAATTGCCTAGCAGGGAATCCCGTTGACATCGCAAAATGAATTCTGCCGATTTGGCGTGGAACCTAAAACGGGACACACAAATGCCCTGATTATGGAGTGTCTAATCTTTTCAGCACAGATGGTCGGGTTGAAGAATAAACAATGCATCCATAGTTTAACTTGGATCAGATCAGTGCACGATAAAGATGCAGCAGCACTGTGCGTCCCGCTTCCCAAGATTAGTATCCGCAAAATATTGAGAGAACAGTCACAGGGAACTTTTAGCTGTGGTATATGTGGTGACTAGCAAAGCTCCCCATCGAATAACAACCCAAGGAATCTCGCCTCATCAGCGAATGGGAGAAAATCTGGGCCGAGTCGAAGAGAAGGCTGCAATGCCGCATACAGCGCCAGAAGTGAATGCAGAGGCACTGCAGTTAAGAAACGAAACCCGTGTTTAGAACTCAAAAAAGTGTCCAAACATTGCTGGAGGCGGCGCTACAAAAACGGCGTACGCGGAGAAATACAAAATATGGCAAAGCCGTAAACAAATAATCAGGATGAGTCATTTGGCAGAACACATTGTGATATAGACTTAATAGCTATAGCAAACATGCTTAACACCGATCCCTATAACACTCCGTTCTCTTAGATAAAAGGATTCGAAGAAATTGAACCAACCCTTACCCGGAAAACGCAGTCTCATAAATTCCTGAATAAGCAACCGTAGGCTTCCATGTATATTTCAGTTGTTCAGGGAGAGTAATGCCCATTCTCGCCAACTCGTTCCATAGGCCTTCTCGATGTCAAACAATATCCGAACTGTTTGACAGTTCTTAAGACATCTGTTCATGATCTTATCGATAGCGATACCAGGTGGCCAGTCGCGGATCGACGTTTTCGAAACCAGCACTGGGTGTTGGTCAGCAGATTCTAGGTTTCCAGCCGCCACACCAGTCGCCCATAAATCATACGTTCCATCACTTTGCAAACGCAACTTGTGCGGTAAATAGGACGGTAGCTGGAAGGAAGATGACGGACCTTTTAAGTTAGAAAATAGGCATGATGGTGGCCTGCCGCCACTTACCCGGAAAGGTGGTGTCATCCCAGACACTATTATGGACTTCGAGCAGGAAATCCTTACCTTCAGGAGATGTTGCAACATTTGTACGTGAATTCCATCTGGATCGGGTGCAGTGTTTCGCGAAGATGAAAGCGCAGGGTCTAGCTCCGCCATGATCAAAAGGCGATTGTAATTTTCAAGGTTTCCGGAACGAAAGAACCCTTGGGAATAACCTGGGCCTCCACTTCAGGAAACTCGCGAATGACCGACCCAGACACCAGATCGAAAACAGTACCTAGAGATAGCTACGTTAAGCGTATCAATAACAGAACCGGCGATGGACATATGGGTCGATTTTCCGGCCGACAGAGGAATGCGTATGACGATTAAAGGAGGTTACCAACTTGCTCCACGATTGCTTTTTGCTATCCTTAATAAGCTGTCGAGATTTGGCGTCCATCTTCTTATATTGTAAAGTTATTCCGCGTAGGACGATGCTGGAAAACCCTGAGAGCCCGTCTGCTTGCACGAATGGAATCCCGACATCGACGAGGTTGGCCAGTCGACGGCGGGATAGACTGCTCAGCAGCAGAATGAATGGTTACTGTGACATGTTCCTCTAAAAGATTCACCGAATCGTGCTCGTAATGAAAAACGTCCAAACGGGAAAAAAAGGTTCATTTTAACTCGGTCTTAGCGCCATCGAGGTAAATGCGTGGAACATACATCTTGCGCCAAGTTTAATAAGTATTGGAAAATGGTCACTAGAATGTAAATCACAGCTGATATTCCATTGTGATGAAACTGCCAACTGTGGAGAACAGGCAGCTATATCTAGCTGTGAATAAATATTGAAGGCATCAGAAAGAGCCTACTCCAGTGTCCAATAAATTGACAATCAGGCTACCTCTCGCACAAGCCCGAGGCGCACCCAAAATTGGTTGGAGGGCACTCAGGTAACCTACCAACAAAATTAGTGTTGCTAGCTGGGAAACTAGGTCTTCTAAATCAGTGTGCGAGAGGTCATCAGAGGGGGGTCAGATATATACTGCATATGGTAAAGCTGCCGGCTTAATCCTTACAGCGACATAATATACAAAAGATTTTTTGGGCAGATTCAGCGAAGATATCTCTGATAAGCAACATGGTGCCTCCAAGCGCAGGAACACCCTCAACCGGTGTTAAATCACACGTACAGAAGAGTTCTGCCTGATTGTAAAGTTGCCTTGAGGAAGGAGATGTCTCTTTTAGGCATACGACCAAAGGCTGATTATGGTGGAGTATACGCGATGCCGCGAATGTTCCACTGTTGGATAGCCGTTACTTATGCAATGGAACAAGTTCTAAATAGAAAGACGTTTATGTATATTGTGCGGTGCAGGTCGGTTTCTTCTCTTCTTTTTGGCCATGGGAGTAAGTTTCCAGAGCACGATCCTGCCACTTACTTCTGTCATCCGTCTCGCAGCGGGAGCAGAATCTTCCTTTTCCATCTCTTCCACGGGGCCCTTACCAATAAAAAGTTTCTGTTCGAGAATCTCGAACTGATTAGAGGTACTGATCAGCGAAGATGGAAGTCGTCGATCGGAGCTCCTCCCGGAAGATTCCTCAGATCTACGTGCAGAATGACGTGGACATTTACTACCCTTCGATGTTTTGGACGTAGTCGTTACACGTTCTTCAAGGAATTCGGTTCTAACATAGCTGGTCTTGAAATATTTCTCAGGTGCAGAATGTGCTGCGGTTATGTCGGTCTTATTGCCCGAGGTCGAATTGTATGGGGCCCTCTAATTAGTATTGAGATATGGAATATTAGCCATCCTTGGGGAAAGTATTGTCCCTATGTCAAAATAGCTGGCTCATTGATAATGCAATGGTAGCAGGTGGAGCATTGTACAATGTTCTTGTACAACTTCAAACATGGCTTAAATGAAAGTCTCTTGAGCATTTAAGGGGGTATTTTGGAGACTATTATCTGTAATGTGCCACTGAAGAGAACAGTGGCAGACCAAAAACACGTGTCCGAGAAAAACTTCACTGTAGAAACAGTGATTAGGGAAAATCCAAGACTAGCCTACAAGGTCATTGAGTCGGTATTAGTGATTAGTTTGCAAGCATTCTTCATGAAGACTTTTGCATAAAAAAGTTCTATAAGATGGGTGACCCATAATTTATCTGAAGCAGAGAAGCTCCATAGGGTTGAATTGTGCCAAGATATGTTGCAAAGATTTAACTGTGGAAAGATATGAATAGGATAATCCTGGATGAAACCTGGATATATCAGTTTGACCCAGAAACAAAACATCAGTACTCCATTTTGGTGTTCCCAGAGGAGCAACCACCCATCAGGGTCAACAGAACAAGGAGTGCCGGAAATAAAATAGTTACTTTGTTCTACCATGGACCGCAAAATGCGGTGGACCACCCACATTAAAAATACCGCCAACAAAGGGCAACAGCGGTTAAAGTTATGTGCCCCCATTTTTCGCAGTAAAAAACTGCATGTAAAATCAAAACTTATATTGTACAAAGCATTCATACTGCCAGTGGTCCTGTACGCTTGCGTGGCCTGGGCCAACACTTCCAAAACCGCCTTACGCCACCTCCAAACCATACAAAACCTCTTCCTCAGGAAGATCCTTCGCGCCCCTATCCTAACTCCCAACACCATGATCCACCAAGAAAGCCTAATGCCCACCATCCTTGAATCCATACACAAACGTGGTACAGCAGTATGGGCATGCATTAGAAACCACAAAAACGAGCTCATCTTGCACATAGGCACCGGCAAAACAAAACACCGGAAACATTCCAGGATCCAGATGTTTTAACTTAAACACCTCACACAACACCCAGCCCATTCCAACCACAACTACGACAGAGGCCGCCAAACATGGCATCAAACAAAAGCGAATTTCCTAGCTGCCGCTCAGCGGAAATGTACATAGTGTAAATAGTGAAGTGTATATTTGTACAGTATCGTGTGTAAGTGGAATGCGTGTGAGTGAGCGTGCCTAATGGGACGTGCTTCACATGACCACGTGCACATATGTATATAAATAGGAGAAAAAAAAAAATCTGTTGGTCAATCAAACAACAATAAAACATACTGAACTCAACTGTACTCGGTGACCTAAAGCCGGTCACTGAATGGGTTGTAGCAAGCCCTAAAGGCTATCTGTATGAATACATTGATTATAATTTCATGATATTGCAAGCCTGGCCCAAATATACCGGCACCAGGCCACATTTCAAATAAAGAAATCTGAAATCTCCACAAGTGGTAACTTTGCAGCTGTTGTGCTTGAAAATCAGAAAACTGTTACTGTAAAATGGTACACACAAGTTTTCCTTCTGAAAGTGTCTAAAAATTCCAGAAGAAAAAGGTCCAAAGATAGGCTAAGGGGCATTTTGTTGCATCAGGATACTGCATCAGCTTACACGGTATTGTAACAATAAAGTTTCTGCAAGGAACTGAGGCAAAACTGTTGACTTATCCAACCAGTCTCAATCTGGCACCATATGATTTCTTTCTGTTCTCAACAGTGAGGAACCTACTTTGACGTCACTGACTTTCTAGCCCTGAAGAAGCTCTTGCAGCACACAAAGTTATCTGCAGTGGCAGAAACTGGGTGGCATGGATGCTTCCTGAGGACAGATTGCTGCATAAAGTGCCAGAGAAAATACTTTGAGAAATTGGGAAAACAAAAAAACATTACTATGATTCATTATTTGCTGTCTATACTTACCTAGTAACTCTCGCACATGCTTGAAGCAAACAACCGGGTGGATTTTAAAATTATGTGTAGCTATATGATGGCTATGATATTCCATTCTCTTTGCTTGACCAGGAGAAAGTAAAATGAATGACTTCCCATCTGATAACAAGGAATATCTCGGAAATGGTTAATTAAAAAAAAAACACCAAGCTTTTCTTTTAATATCATATACATTTTTTGATTAGTAAGATTTCTTTTAGTCTTATGGTTCACCACGTATGCAAAAGTCATTCAGAATGAAGGGAACTTCCAAAGGGTATTCCTAGAAGTCTCTCAAGTAACACACCGTATGCATTGCTTGTTCTTTGACGTTTCACATTGCACTGATGAGATATTGCTTCAGCCAATGAAATCAAAGAAGTTATAAATGTTCTTCTTCTTCTAAGAAATGTTAATGTAAGGAGTATGAATTCTCATCTGGACATAACTTTTTGCGAAAAAATACCTTCATCTTTTCATCCAGCTTTGATATGCTGCTATTTATCATTATCATAGTACGATAGCAGCTCTGATGATTGGAGCAACTGGAAGATCCATGGTTCAATCTATGGTACTGAATTTTTCAGTGTGATTCTAACTCTTCAATTTTATCCTATTGTAAAAGAACAACTGCTCTCTAATATTATTATTGTTTTGAATTTGCACTACTTTGGCATCTTTTTCAAAGAGTTAGGGCTATTCACTTGCTTTGCATGGTCATGGAAAAAATGCAGGATTTCTAAGCCAGCACATAACCACCCACTTTTAAACTTCTAATTATTGATGTGGTTTCCCCTCTCCCTCTTTTACCTATAAAATTCTGTAAACATGAGATTTCACCAGAAATACCCAGTGTTCTATTTGTAAGTATAATAAAAGAAACTTTTATAATTTCAAAACTATGCATGTAAAAGGTTAAGACTGATACCATTTGAAAGAGGAAGGTGGGAAGTTTTAATACATTGTTAAGCTGTAATTTGTACTTGCACAGATAATTGCAGAGGAGAATGCATATCAGACCATGCATCTGTCAGAACATGGGAATCACAGTAAAAGTCTTTTGTGTTATAGCACTAGCAGAACATAAGTTAGGAACAGACTTCCAAAATTTTTTGGGTTGACACTTTTCTAGATATATGACAAAGAATTTATGCTGCTGTTGACGTTACACCCCAGATCCTTGGGTTGAGGTTGCATAATAACAGGTGAACATTTCGCTTGCCACTAATGGCAGCCATGTTTAGTTTTATGAACCAGTACAAAAACTCAGTTTTCACTATTTATAGCAAAATAGTGATTTTTCCAGATTTTATTAGTTCAGAAGTTATAATTAGTTCTTTTATTACACTGATAAGTGGAACACCTGTATATATTTTGAGGTTACTAAATGCAGTTTTGAGGAGAGGGGGGGGAGACTAGAAACAGCAAAATTAAAAAATGCTAAGTCTGATAAATACCAATCTCAGTATTTGTATCACATCTTCCAAATACGTGACACAAAGAATTTAAAAAAAAATCCACCCATTCCTAAATATCTTTTACTGGGAACAATTTTGAAATTATTTGCTTAAAAGTGTTTATAATGATCTTGATTAAAATGCAATATATTAAAGATTTTTATATAATAAAATGTTTAATAAAACTATTTCTGCAAATGTTTATTTTCATTAAAATTAAAGTGAATACAAAAATAAACTTTTATCAGAACAAATTATAGAACCAAAATATCAATAATAGTGGCTAAAGTAAATCATGTAAATCTAACACATTTATTATTCCTTCAAGTTTCAATGCATTGATTGGTTTGTTTGTATGGGGATAAGTGCTTTTAAATTCCCTAATGTAGTATTTTCTAATAAGATGGTTTTGCTAGGGTTTTTTGAAAAATATTTTTCTAATTTGAGATATATTTTTAAATGGTTTCATTTGTGTAACTTCTTTTCAAGTTCTCTGTTCATACACTTCAGTGACTGAAAATGCACTCTTTGTTTGCGAGGGGACATCCCTGAGGGTGGTGCCAATGGAACCAGCAAGGTTCCTCCTTCTTGAGCTCATATTTGGTAGAATATGGTTTGGGAATTTTCAAAGAAATCTTTTGGTCATTCACATGAAAGATATGGCAATGATTCTTTAACAACATTAACAGTCCATCAAACTCTTCTCTGAGTCTCATCAGCTGAGCTTCGGATATATCTTGAACCAGCTCCGTCATGGTGCATATACCTCCAGCATTCCATGTCCCCTCTTGACCCCTACTGTTGATGATTGTTACCAATCTCTTCTTCGCCAGTATCTTCTGAGTTATACATGCTAACACACTTTCCACCAGTACTACTTGATCCAACTGTGTCTTGGAGATCATTAAGCTGTCTCCTTTTATCTCTGGCTTATCTTTTTTCATTGTCTGTATGTACTCTTTGATACTTTTATCAATTTTCTTTTGATCCTCTTCTAGGTAAATCCTCTCTCTGCCAACAAGAAAAGTTCGCTTTGCTGATGGTGTATTTAGTTGATCTATTATGCCCACAAAACCACAGACTTTACACAGATCCACTAGGAAGTGCAAGTAATCCTCTGACAGACTTTGTACAGAATCAATCAATTGACATCTCTGATCATTTAGTTCATTAGGACAACACAGATGAATAAAAAATTGGCATTTGTAGGAACTTTTAGCTGCAATAATGGGAATCCATTGTATGAGATCTTTGGATCTATTCCCAATCAGCCAATCTGCTTCTGGATACAGGACATCATCCGATAGTGGCGATGCCCGCACCTGGAAGAAAAAGCTTTTTATTACAGCTGCATGTTATGGATTAATTGTTTCAGAGGAATATGATAGTAACATAAGCATTCAGAATACACAAGCAGGTAAACACATGTTTCATATGACACAAAGGAGTGAGAAGAAAATTCTTGTTGATTGATAGGTCACAAGAAGGCATAGGAATTCTTAAGCAAATGGCTTCAAGATAAGTACACTCGAACCATCATCAATACATAAAACCTGTGATCAATAAATATGGAGAAGAAATTTCTGGCATGGGGTGTAGCTGATCCTATTGGTTAACGATCAGTTCAGCAAAGCCCAGGGTAGGTCAGTTATTGTTCATAAAGCTGTGCACTTGCTCAGATATGCAGTTTGTGTACCATTGCAGAAGTTAGGTGTCAGAGGCATTGTTATGGGTGAAATGGAGCAACATACAAATCTAAAATTCTGCTTCTATCTTGGGAAACTCCAAAGGAATATCATGATATAGTGCACCAGGGGTATGGAAACAGTGCTTTATTTAAAAAAAAATGTGTGTATGAGTGGTACAAGCAGTTTTGCCACAGTTGGTACAGCATGAAAGATATGTAATGACAGGTAGGCCCACAATGTCTTGCACCGCCAAAACATCAAGAACATTTGCCAACATGTGAACCATCAATGATCTTCAGCCAAAAGTTGGCAGATTATCTTAATCTTTTCATAGGTGTACAACATCATGGGTCTACCTGGTTGTTGCACATCAAACCACCCAAGTTCAATGAAATATCCACTTTTGAAGTCTCCTGCCGCTGTTACCACCCACAACTGATAGTAAGCCGCCAGTGCCTGATAGTTGGCGACAGTGGGCAGCTGAAAATTCTTGTGACTTGGCTGAGATGAGGTGTTGCTTCAGAGCCCCCTCTTCCAGGGATCTGCAGGATGATCAAGAGGGATGATGTAGTTGTGCTACCAATAAGCGAGGTGATGATGGTGAAGGCATACCTGGAGGGCCCATGGTCAAGGAACTGGACTGAAAAGCACAATTGAACAGCCTATACATTGCCCAGACATTGTTGCCTTGTCAGAAGGAAGTGCCCCTATGGAAGCTGAATTCATTGGACACCAATAAGGACATTCAGGCATGGATAGAGTTAGCGAAGTGCAAGCAGCAGTGAGTGTATTGCCATATGACATATCTCACCAGCCAGCACCATCGCAGGGTCTGGTGCCTCAGCTGAAAGGTATGCTGAAGTGGGCAGTCAAGCATTTGCCTGCTTCAGAACTCCAAAGGGTCTGGTATTTGCTTAACTGACACCTTCAGGTATCTATAATCCTCAGCAAAGGGAATGGCGACTATGGCACTGACCGAATACACCATAACATTCGACACCAGAGATATCTGATCTATCCAGCAACTACCATGATGTGTTCCTCTGGCAACACAGACAGAAGTATAGGACATGTCCATACGACCAAGGAGTGCAGCCCCAAGCTTCAACAACTTTGGCAAGAGCTGTGTACCTTAAGATGGAGATGATAAATGATGTCTAGTGCATACAGAGGCTGCCCAAGGGAAGAAGCTGTTATCACACCTGGATCATCTAGCCAGCTATAATAGTGCTAGACAGGACGACGACCACCAAGGAGGGAGTAGTGTGACATGCCTTGTGCTCATAGCTGATTGTTGTCATGCATTGTTACACCAGCATGAATGGACATGTGTTTTGTCAGCAAGTTTTTAACATCAAAGCTGTCATTGTTACACCTGATTGAGTTAGTGACATATGTCATGGTTTGCACATGCAACTGCTTCTGGAAGTTTCTGGGCACTTCATTGACAGGTATATAAAGAAGAAAACAAGATCTGGCAGAATGAGCTTCAACTGGGAATTCAAAGCGTGCAGTAGTGGCTACCGCTGCTGCCAGCATCAGAAAAGAACTAAACGACAGAATTGTTGCAAAAGCATCGCTGAAAGACATCAGAAAACAGATCCTTTATTTGTGATCAGAGGAAGATATTAAGAGTTGTTTGAGTAATAAAGAGAGCTTTTGTTACAATATGCAGAAAGTGCATATTTAGGATTCACCAGAACTCACTTCATTTCAGTGGGATAGGAAATTACTATTGATATATAGAGTACCAGATGCTAATTTTGAATAAATTATATTTCATTTAGCAAGAGTTTCAGCAATCAATATCAAAATGCTCACATAGCTGTGTCCTCATAAAGCAATGCTGGTATTAGCATGGATTTAACTATGAAATCTCCCTTAACTAGATCATAGAGAGCCCTTACATCTGAGCTACTGATATTGTCCGATGTACTCTGGACCAACATTGACAGAAAGGGCAGAGTATTTATTTAAAGGTGTTGACTTCAAGAACATCAACATGTACCTGGCGAGTTGAGAGGAATGAGGGTAATTCTTTGGGTTTTCTCTCCCTCACCATGCATTTTTAAAATTCATCTAATAGTGAAAATACTGTGTCTCCTCACACCCTTGGTACATTTATTTATTACTCCTGTTCTCTTGCCAAATATACACCCTTCTGCATTAAATCCTGAGGCCAACTGCTTTCCTCTCGCATGCACAAGTACCAGCTACATCCCTGAACCTATTATCCCCTTGTGATATAAAGTGGTAGCAGTTACTCATAGCATTGTCATCCTCCATGATCTAGGGGTAAATGCTAGCCTTTAGTTCCCAAGGTCGTGAGTTCAAAACTGGTGGAAGGCAATGGATTTTTTCAGGCATAAAAATCCTTAGCATGGCTTCCTTCACAAGGAAAGTGAAGTCTTTGGTCCAGGGTTGTAGATTCACAGCAAGTAAAAGAACCTCAAGGCTGATAAAGAGGCCTCTAAGCAAAATTAAGCACTCCTTCATGCCCATTATAGAATGGGATGCTGAGTACATAGTTAAAGGGCACCTTTTACTTCAATCTGCCTAACTAAAAAATCAATTTACAAAAATTATAATCTATTCCAATGAATAAAAATTTTCCTAAAAAGAAAGACAGTAAAATAAAAACATCAATTTCTTATTAAACCCCTGATCATGCCAGCATTGCTTTATGAGGACATGGCTATGTAAACATTTACATCTTGCCACCGATATTGATTGCTGACACTGGTGCAATATAACCTCTTGTTAAATGAAATATAATTTATACAAAATGACCATCGGGTAACTTACAATATGGTTTACTAATAATGCTGTATGCAGCAGCATCTTCTTCTTGTTTGAGTACTCAAGTATATTACTTTCAGTTTATGGAAATACAAATACAACCATACTGCTTTTGCGATATGAGAATTTCATCTATTGTGGTTATCTAAGGTTCATTGATCAAATAGGTAAATCATGTTTGAGCTAGGATGCATATGTTGAAGATTAAATCCATGTGAACTTGTGCCATTTCTTCTGAAGCTTTGGTGCATTATTCAGAGGTAGTCACTTACCTACAGCCCAAGTTCACGTGTTTGTAATTTTCAACTATGGCACCCAACCCTAGAAGATACCTTTTACTCAGTTATTCAGCCATTTCTATAACTTCTCCTCTGCTATAAAGATCTCTAGAAATTGAAGGATAATTGTATGGAGATGGATATAGAAATGCATCAACTATTTTGATTTCCATATATATATATCAATGGATGTATCTATTACTACAAATGTTATGTAGCATTACAACATTGCAGTTCTATGAGAAAAAAGCATAAAAAATACCCTTTTAATCATTGTACAGTAAATTTATAAAAAGCTGTGAAGGGTTTAAATGAAATCAATGAAACGGTCATTTGAAATGTAAAAAGTAAGCATAAAACCTCAGGTATACTATCGTGTATTAAGTAATTTTGGATCAGTTGTTTCTCATACAACGCAACATACATGCATACATTTTCCATGCCTCAAAAGCATTCACAATAATAATTATGTACCTCCAGTTTGGTGGTCTCTGGATAGATCCCCCAGCTGTCTCTCCTAACATCATCAAAGCCTATGCCACGATACCCCTCGCTATTAAGGATGTGTACCAATAGACCATTTCCACACTTCAGATCCACAAATGTCACCTTATCTTTGATTCCATTCTTCAGGGAGTGGAATCTCCAAAGCAGAATCAAGTATGCTGCAACTGCTACATCTTCACACTTAAATATTGGTACATTAATTTCCTCAGGCCAAATCTATGGATTACAAAAAAACAATTATTACTTCATAAACTTATTTTGTTTAAAAAATTGGAAAGACATATCTAGCACATTATAAATTTCAGAGTTGCCTTGCTCATATGAATTTATCTACCAACTACAACTTCTCATATGAGCTTGTATTTTACAGAATTCACATAAAAGGTGATTCTTCTAGCAGACAGTTTTATTATTGAACAATGAAAGACAGGAGGGAAGATCTGCATCTGTATTACAGATATTTCATAACAGTTCTACTTGGGAAAACTTAAAAGATGTATTGAATATTTTGGAAATGGTTAATGCAATAAAATAACTAAATGTTGTTTTCATATGACTTTCTTTACTTACTTTTCAACAAACTATTCTTACAAAATCTTATTTGTCCATTTTATACTTAGTAATAAAGATAAAACACATTTACACATTTTGTTGTAGTTATAAGAAGCTTATATTAGGCTAAAAGGATAGCCACTTTTATTAAAAGCAGGTCTATGTGTGATGGCTTTGAAATTGCATACTTTTTGCATGATTACAAACAAAATGAAAGTGAATTCAAAATCTTCTCGGGCTTCTAGCCAGGTAAAAACTTGGCTTGACACCAACGTTTCGAACAAGTGCATCTTCCTCGAAACGTTGGTGTCAAGCCAAGTTTTTACCTGGCTAGAAGCCCGAGAAGATTTTGAATTAACACGTCGCCAGGAAAGCTTCAGTTCTTATTTTAAAATGAAAGTGACTTATGACTTGAAAGAAGGATAAGTGTTTGAAAATTCAAACCAATAACAAAGAACATCTTGGAAATGGTCGAAGCCACAAAAATGTTTGAATAAACTGTGCTTCAAAATCTGCATTTTTCTGTAATAAGATTGAACATGCAGTCTATCTCTTACACTTTAAAATCATACATTAGCCAGTCAGTTGGTTTATAAGTCAGTCATGGAAAATACTTCCACGTAAAGAGTAGTTTGTGGTAGGGGGATTTTCTTTGAAATTTGTGTGTCACATCTTTGGAAGATGTTTAGCATGTAACTGCTGACATGGCATCTCTCAGACATTGTACAAGATAAGAAATGCCATCCTGCACTGTATATGAGAAGTTGACTTCTGATGCTTATAGTACCTTCTAATCTTTGCTTTCTCTATACATTCCATTAAGCTTTGCTGAGTAAGCCCTGGTGGTTTACTGTCCAGGAGAACCGCAGTGTCTGACAGATGTCACATCACCAATTGCATGATTGCTCTTGAAAGAGCAGTGTTCTTTATTGTTGCAATTCATGCTGTATCGTCCCATGGTTTGACACCAAATGACCCTGATTTTAAATCTGGTGCATGAATGGCTAAATGAAGGTATCAGTGATGTTGAAAGTAATGTGTAATTGAAAGTGAACATGATATAGGTACAGAGAAATGGTAAATGGAGATTCTGATGAAGTGGCAGAGACACTTGTAGCGAAGATGAAAATGCTGCAAATGAAACAGAAACTGACGTCACCAAGGTTTACTGGTATGGTAAAAATCATTATAAATGGGCAAAAAAAGAATCTGTAAAAAATGTTCCCACTCCAAATCACAACATTCTCCATTTGCCTACTTTACATATTTTTATATGACTTGGGAACAAAGTGGATTGCAAGACTGCTTGGGATTTTATTTTTTCCCCCTGATATGGCACAAAATTATTTAAATGGACCAATGTCAAGTTCAGTGACATACAGCAGAAATATCAACTTAAGGATCAATTGGAAATTCAGAATGTTGACAACATTGAATCGGAAGTGTTGTTTGGATTGCTACTATACATAGTTGCTTTCAAATCCAATGACGAAGATATTAACCTATCTTCTGGTATGCCTGAGATTCAACATTTCTGAAGACAGGTTACAAAGATGCATACAAGATTCAGTCGCATCTATATTAGAGTTACTGGATCTACTCATTGATAATTCACAAAAGTCTTATTCATTGGAAGCCAATGCTTTTATTAATGAGATGTACATACATTTCAGAGGATGGTACAAGTTCAAGATGTTCATGCATTCAAAACCAGCAAAGTATGGACTGAAACTGATGTGCATGACGAAGAATGCTGAATGATAGGATTCCTAGAGAAGAATGAGATGTATATCATGGATCCTCAACATAAAGCTGGAAACTACAAGAGCAGAACAGAAACTGGAAATGAGGACAACTTGCCATACATGTCCAACATTTAACTGAAGAATTGCATATGTGTGTTTCAAGTGCAAGATGCCTGTATATTTAGAATACACCTGAAAAATCTGCATAATTGAAAACGAGTAAATGTGCCAATGCAGTAAAAAAGTGACAATTGTTAGTGATGCAGATTTTCAAGACTGATTCAAATACAAATGAACATAAATTTTTCTAAAAAAATCCTGGTTTTTATTAACATCCACATTTGTAATCTCCAGTGAGCTGAAAACAGGGGGTAACAAACTTTTTATATAAGTTTTTACACACGAGAATTGTTTATTTTTTTAATGTTTTAGATAGTGAAATTGTTAAACTTGTCATATGCCAAAGTGATGCTCAAACATCCCTTAATTAAACAAACAGCTTCAAATTTTTAAAGTGCAATAAACATTAATTCTGGAACAACCCAAATATTAAGTTTCTCCCAGGCGTCATGTCACAAGTAGTGTGACAAATTTATCACATCACTGGTTAAGGGTTAACTTAAATATAAGTTATGTATTAAAATAACTGTTTGCTTTTCAGCTATGTTGTTCTCTCTTTCCTTCATCCATTCAAGCATGTGTGCTCACACATATTTTGCTAAAAATGCTTTTTACTTTCTCTACTATGCACAATAAATGCACCCAACAATTTTATATGGAAACCCTCTGAATCCAAAAAAGCATTTTAGAAACAGGCCCATGTGTGTATTCACGTGTATGTGAACAGCAGAACTACAAAAGAAAAATGTAGGTTAAATACTCAACACAATATTCAAGTTTTCAGCATGTTTGAAAGATGCAATATGCAGATTTTCTTCAAGGAAACTTCTGTATCCCAAACTACCTTTCACATGGAACATTTTTCAAACAGTTTAACTTCCTCAAAAATGGCTCTTATGATTTTGATTATAATACCATATATTTAGGACATTTTCATGAAAAATAAAATGCATAACTTAAATTTTCTGGTGATAGGCTTTGAAGTCCTCTTCATTATGGATGACTTTTGCATGACTGGTACACCTTAAGAGAAAGACAAAAGCTTGCTGTACAAAAAATGCATATATTGTTAAAATACACTATTTATTGTTAATCACATTTCATTTCTTTCTTTCTTTATTTATTTATTTATTTATTTTTTTTTTTTTTTGTGGAATTAACCATTTCTGAGATATTCCTTTTTATTGACTTCAATTTTAAAATATCTATACTTCTCTTTAATGGAAAGTCCTTTGTATATCTTTCTGTTGAGCAATTTAGAAGAATGGAATTTCAAAACTATTACACAGCGATTAGTTCTTAAAATATTTGACTATCACTTAAGCTTCATGTTCCTCCATTTTCATTGTGTCTGCAAGGAAATATAATACCATTTCTGCAAGTGTTTATCTCAAGCAACATGAAGAAAATAGAAGAACAACCTTTTTTTAAAAATAGTTCATTGAGCGAATGGCTAGAGAAAGCCAATATCACAGACCCACTTTTTATTCAGGGAACTTTAAAATGTGTATTTCCAGTGAAATTTAATATTGGTATCTAATATTTGTACTTATTATAAACAAACAGAAGAGAGAATAACAGGAACAGGAAAAAACTACTAATCCATGAGGAGACAGTCTTGTGAGCTCTTTATTTTTCCTAACCTAGCTTTTGTCCATCTCTTATGGTTTCCTAGTTATGCAAAATCATTATACAAAATAAATTCAAAATGAAGAAAACCACCTGATATCGAAAATTCAAAGTTTTCACTTTATTAGTCATGTAATTATGTTAAGCATATGGTATTTTAATAAAAAATTGTAACAGGCTTTTTTGAGAAAATAAAAAATAAGGCAAATTTCTCCATGAAAACATAGGTGTAGTGAGCGGAAATTTTTTTATTGGCAGGTACTCAACTTAAAGAACAGGTTTGCATTTGCCTTTGCACCTCAACTGAAGAGCATACCATTTTTAATTCTCTCCTTGCTTCATCACTTGCTCTCCTTGTCTAGAACACGTGGAACCTTTGTAAGGGCATAAAATTCTTGAATCAGAATTTTGAAACTCTGTTGCAGTCATCATTAACAATAATTTTGGAATGACCCTGTGGTAAAATTGTTAAGTACCAATAATGACTGAATGTGCAAGAGTGGTCAAAATTTCTATTCATAGGGTATTTCCCCTTTGGTTCAACTTATTCTAATATTTTCAATGTTATCTGCTTTTATAATCTATAGTCTATTACATATGTTACATCATTCACCTTGTTAAAATGGTTATTCCTGTCACAAATAAAATGTTCTGGGCCCATCTTTTCAATGCATTTGTTGAACATCATTTCTTCTCTAGTTCACCATATAGGCAATTAATTGCCTACTCTAAGATTTCATTTCAGTATCAAAAATACCCATTGTTTAGTTGCTGGAAAGAAAATAATGTTGCACTGTTTCTCAAAAAGTAGACTGTATACCTAACATTTAAACTAGAACTGATGAACAGTCAATGATTTGCAGGAAGGAAAATGATGTCTCAAATGTTGTCAGGAAAAGAATGAGTACATTGTGAAACAACTTTTGCTTTTGATGACCTATCAATAGCTTGACAATCTTCAAATGCCTTGACAATTGTAGCTGAAACCCAGTATAAGCCTAGCTACCCTAGAGTTGCTGTCTTAATTTATATTTATTACCAATTTTACTTGCCTTTTTTATTTCAGAAGCATATTTTTTCTTCAATTTCTGATAGTAGATATTGAAGTACATGATGTTTACCAGATTGTTCAAATTCTTTGAGTTAGAACCATCAGCTGTCTCTACACACTGGATGATTTTATCGAACGTGTTTTCCTTCAACCACTTATTAAATAGAGTGTCTCCTGAACTCTCAATTACTAACCAAATCCTTGGATAGTCTTTTGTTTGCAGATAATGGATGTGATATGGAAGATTTGACAGTAAATATTGCTTCCTTTCAGTTTCTACCAATCCGAAAAATGTTACTGAATTAATGACAGTATCTGTAAGACAAAATTAAAACATTTTAATTAGAGACTCATGTGTCAGTTTGAGTTCATGTACTTCCAAACTCTATACATAAGAAGTGAACATATCTAAAAATATTCCAAGCAACAAAATGTAGAAAACTGAGGTTTTATGTAAAGGCATGAATTATGCATCGTAAGAAACCATTTTCAGGTGCTTACAGTAGACTTTCAGGTATCCTGCCTTAACAAAAAATGCACTTATTTGCTATTCATTCTTCTATGAACTGTTCTCACAAAGATGTATTCTTATATCTAAACACTTCTTGTTAACCCTTCACTGCAGATGTCAGAGAAGTTCTGTCAATACTAATGACATGACTCCTCTCCTTGCAAATGATGAAGCATTGCCAACATGTTAAAACTCGACAAAACAACTTGTGCATAATAAGTTACCTAATACAGTTGTATCTAAACAGCATTGGCTCGACATCTATTTGGGTAGTATTTATTCAAGCTACAACTCTTTCTCTGCCATGTGGTGCAATCAATAGCAGAAAATTTAAAGCTGTGCATGGTAACTTTCTTACCATTATTTGCATGGAGTAAAAGCCTATCATGTGACTTTGGGAATCATGGATGTCAAAATGAAGGCTTCTTCCAGCAAGTGGGCACCTATTGTGCATGCAGAATGCAGGTTTACTAGTAGAATTTACAGCATTATCATCAGATGTTTCAGATTTTGAATTGATAATTGCCATAGTGTTATTGGAAACAATGTTATAAATCTGAGCCTTTCAGATGCTGAAAATTGGATCCATGTAAACCGAGGTGCACAGGTTCTGTGCACTGGCACCAACCTGGTTCAGCTCAGGACAATGGAAGGAAATACATGGGGAAGGTAAGGAAGGAGGAGATGGGCAAGGATAGTGAGACAAGCATATGGAAAGAGAGAGACAGCGCTATTGCTACAAATTGAGGAGTGCGAGTTTGCAAGTGGTCAATCTAGCCATATTTTGCACCCTGTGCCATGCAGTGCACCAGTGCATACACCCTGAGAGGTCCTGTTATAAATAGCAGAACTGAAATACAATGAGAACCCATCAAAATCCTAAAAGAAGACATATTGCTTCTTCCTTCCCATGGCAACAGATTCAGGCCAGTAATTGATAATTTTGATGATCATAATTCAGATATGCAGGCAGATTTGAATGAAAATTTCATATATAACTGATATTTACAAACAATTTTTTTCCTTGCATATTAGGCATCATATTGTAAATGAGAGTAATAGGTATGTTACTTTCGGAATGAAAATTACCATCAAGCCCCCATTCTTGTTTGTGGATTTGGACAGACACTTCTCCTGACAAATTTTACATTTTCTTTCTCTTAACAGTGCTTATGAACAGCGTAAAGAACCATACAATAGCAGAATATTGGACAAAAAATAACCTCATTGCTACTTGACAATTTTCAAACTACCAGTCCAGAGATTGATAACCTGGGCAATAAAATACATGCTGAAGGTGACAGATTGCATTATTGAACATTTCAGATGTAATTTGAGTTTGTCACACTATTTCAAAATCTGGCATTGATGAATACCTTATGTTAAGCTACAAGATCCATAATGCACCAGGTGCGTCAAATGGAGTTTGGATAATTGAGTTTCCTCATCCCCTAACTATACATTATCTTCTTAACAGTAAAATCCCTGTCTCTACTTGAACCCTGGCATATTTATTTATGGTACCTGAACTTTCTAACCAAAAGTACACCATCCTGCTCCTTAAATCCTGAGGCCACCTGCTTCCCTCAGGGTAGAGCTGTTTGATGATGCAAGGGGAAAAACTTACGTGGGTTGCAAGAACTTAAAGACAGAACAGGGATAACTTCTGATGTAAGGAATCACAAAAAAAAACCCATATCTATAACTCATATCTGTGGTAGTATTTTATTATCAAAATATGGGGAATACACAATAATAAATCACTTATATATTGTATACTTTAATGTATTTCTAATCAAAACTTTTTACTTTTGTCACTTCTGTTCCTCATACACAATGGACATCACACAAGAAAGATGCACTTTCCAGCTGAGGCTACTTCTGCCCTTGTCTCTCCACACATTGCCAACATTTACAATCTGAACATAGCAGAAGAAGCTGCATAGCACAGGTAAGGGTAGAAGGGCACAAAGCATACCCAAGTGAAAGGCACAGTCAAAAGATGTTTTTTTAAGGAGAGGTGGGTGTAGTTGAGGGATCTATGAAGAGCAAACTCAAATGAACTATGGTGTAACTGAGATATCTGTTAGGCACAAATCCACCCAAATTATCACAAAGAGCACATTTTCATTTCAACATGTTTTATACTCTTTGAATGATCTGTGGTTCAAAATAGTTACTTTGCAAAGAAGGATGGGCAGTTGGGCAATATGACTTTGTCACAGAAACATCAGTAATCTACTTTAAATATTCTTTACTCCTTCAGGATTATGCTGAACAAAATAATTACAAGAATCCATAAATATTTAGCAAGTAATGCATTGGTTCCCAGGATCTGGAGTGAAATCCAGAAGTGATAATTCTCATAATAAATAAGAAGGAATGTATCACAGTGTGTATGTAATTGTTGCCTATACAAAGTATTCCAGGATAATAAAATTAACATAACTATTCCAAATATTTATTAATTTTTATCTAGTTAAAATACTGTGTAACGAAAGTTCTTAGTATACCAGGTTCCTGAGAAAAGAGAAGAGCAAACTAGCTATGCATAATTAAGAAAAGCTAAAAAAGTTTTTACTGCACCATATAATTAAACTGAACATACATTCAGCCCAAAAATATCTTACATTGCAAATATCACAACTTACAAAATAAAAAATTCAAAGAAAATTTTCCATTGCAAGGTGTGTTTGCAAACCACTGTCCATACAGGCTCAATGAAACCGACAGGCAAAACTGTCAAAAGGACAAATACACTAATAATGAAACCTGACTGTTATTAACTACAATAAGAACATGGATGCTGTGGACAGGACAAATGGAATTATAGACTCCCCTGAGTGTGATGCAAAAAATTCTTCTTCCATCTATTTCTAAGTTCATACCTACTAAACATCAAGGCTGGCAAGATGTAACAGTGGATGACTTTCAGCTGGTCATTAAAATGTGCCCCTAGATTATTAATCAATTTCTATTTGTTAATATTTTGACAAAGGTAGCTTTAAAAAGTAAACCCCAACATTTCAAACATTAAATAATAGCTTTCCATTAATGTTTCGTGTGTGTGGGGCAGGGAGCCCTATTTCAAAAGTCTTTATTTTTAAACATATAACACCAAGAGTCATTTACAACAACTTTGGAGTGTGTTTCAGGATATTGTATCTTTTAATGATTGTCAGATGACTGACTTGGTTCACAAGGATGTGACCTATTTACTACCACAAATGCCCTTAAGTCACTCAGGCTCTCGCCACATTGCCTAGTTAAATCCTTTAAGTATTACTGCTTTGAGTGAAGTAATTGAAATACTACATAAGCGTGGTAAATGTTCAATAGCTTTCAGAAACTGTAGTTCTGCAAAGAGAGATTGATTATTGGATTTTGTGCATACTGAGAAAATGCCAGTTTATAGCACTGTTAGTACAATTTCTACAAGCACTTTTAACTTTGTTTATAAATAAAAAGGTTTTAACTTTGCTCTGCAAAATTTTACACTTGCCATAATAAGATATTCAGACCTTGACACCAAACACACCAGCCTGAATCAACCTGCAGTTATGCAAAGACAATCATTGAATCAACCTGTAGTTATGCAAAGACAATCATTCCTGAATGCAAAGCAGGAACTCCATGGCACGACAGTCCACAAGGGACCTTGGACTACTGCCCAGCTGCTGCGCCCATCTCAGCCCAAAGGCTTCATGAATGGGGTGCAGTGCTGGAGGGTGAGACGTGATCAGTGCCTCAAGTCCCTCCCGACCGATTGGTGCGGTCTTCTTGATCTGGAGCCGCTAGTTCTCAATCAAGTAGCTTCTCAGTTGGACCCACAGGAACCTCACGAGGGTTAGTGCACCCTGGACAGTTCTCCCAGCAGGGGAAAGTTCTCCTTGCCGATACCGGAAATCTAACCCAGGTCTCCTGCTTGGCAAGCAGCTGCACTACCACCATGCTAAAGAGACAACTGAATGCAAAGCAGTACTTAACGATAATTCTGTTCTGCAATAGATTGGGATATAAATTTTGTAATACACCAGCACTACCAGTAGCTATTGAAGTAGTGTGTGTCAACATTTTGTGTGGTAGTATACTTGCAAAATATACATTTTAAGGAGTCCAATACAGAAATGTCTGGACAAGAACCTAGCATTTCTAATGAAAACAGTTGCAAATGTCATATTCAAGCTATTTGCAGTCAGTGTTTGGAGTTATTAGAAGATAAGATATTGAATACAACAATGGTTACAGAATCTAATTCCTTGGTGAGATCAATGAAGAAATTCTTGCTGTTAACTTGGTGTAAAAGATGGCTAAACATGTGTCATAACAAAATGGAGTTCTTGTCTTGCTTATTAGCTATTGCAATACTCTACCTTGATATGCCTCATAAAAACCTGCAAAGATGAAGTTATCAATTACTTTATTAATAACAGCTGCCCATAAATTAACTTAGATTTGCTCTCCTTGCATTTATGTACTGCTGATACAACATGCACCATTGTGGCCGCATTGGATGAGCTCATGAATTAAATCATATGACAAGGATAGTGTTCTGCATGACATTTTATAGTAGATACTACTTAATGTGTACTTAAAATAACCCAGCAAGGAGGGTCTGTGAACTTGATAATACCTTAGCAGTGAAAGGGTTAATTAGGAGTAACAATCATTACACATTTCATTATAAGTATAAGAGGGATACAACTGACTAAAGTGATACACTATTAAAATGCACTTTCATAATAAGGACTTCACAGGTTATAACTCAAATCAATATATGCCTCCGTGGTCGAGTGGTCAGCGAGCTGACTTCTCACCCGGAGGTCCCGGGTTCGATTCCCGGCTGGGGCGGGGAATTTTTCTTTAACCGGAATTATTCCCTATCCTCCATAGAGTCTGGAAGTATGAATGTGAGTGAATGTGCGTGTGTCTAGTAATATAAAGTTTAACCTAATGTTCTGAACCTACAGTTTCACAAGTGAAAGCCCCCGATATGACCATTGATGTTAAAGGTGGCTATACAAATGAAGCCAAAAAAAAAAAAATATATATGTATATATATATCTCATTTTAATTGCCATGCAAATTTCTTAGTTGTGGTATTTTAATCAAAAGCATTAGAGCTATTTTGAGAAAATCAAATTTCATGTGAACGGCAATTTGGAATGGGTGAATTTTATTGAAAATCTTTGGGCTGCATTCTTCCAGGTTTTTGCATGCACTAACAAGCCTTTTTTAAATTGTTTGCTTTACTTTAGATCAGATATTTGAAGGTCTACCCTATTTCAGACCTGGAGTGCTGTCTCTCAGCACAAAAATATTGAAACTTCAAGAGAAGGCATAGTTACTTTTCAAACTGTTGACACCCAGTAAAAATGAAGAACTCAGAAAATAAACAATAATTGGAAGCAGGTAAAAGTAGACACAACTGCTCAAGCAGTTATTAAATCTACCAGAAAACTTATTATTTTGTAACGGAAAGCAATTGTTTTAATATCCACACCATCTTTAGAAAATAATGTGTGTGTGTCTGAAAACAACATGTCTCAAAAATAAAAAAAAATTCTATAAATGCAATACCTGGTATTTAAGTTCAATATATTTCAAAGATGTGACATGAAGATTTTCAAGTACACTCCCTCACACCAAATTACCCTTTGGATTGAAGATTTTTCTATATATTCCATTTCCTCAGAAAAGTCTTAAACATTTTGGTTAAAATACCATGTTTTATATATTCACATGAGAAAAAATGTATGTCTTAACCTTCCTGGGAATAACCCTTGAAGTGTACTTCATTTGAAAGGAATTTTATATCAATTATAAGTAAGATAAATGTAGTAGGCCTTTTAAAACACACAATTTGGAATAACATATTCTATGGCATTAGTCATTTCCAAAATATTCATTATTATTGGTTTGAATTTATCAATTTGACAGTGGGTTAAGGATTTGTTGCTTCTTGTGTTTTGTGCAAGGTTCTCATCCACCTAGACAAGATTACCCAACTATCCAGTTTCTTGATGTTCAATTGTTTATCTGTGTATCTGGTCAGAAGCATTTTACAAGTGGTCGACTAGCAATCCCCTCAAAACAGTCTCCCTAAGCAGATCCTGGTCACAATTGATGATATTAAGGATCCTCACCAGCGCAGTCTGCCTAATAGCAAGCAGCAGCCTTGCAACATTAATTCCATCTCAATGGCGTCTTCCTCCTTCAAGAATGATGTTTCTCATTAAGGGCTTCTCTGACTGCTTCACTCTCCCTCTGTAAGAGACTTGATACAACTTATCCTTCAGATAGCCCAGCAGGATCTTATCATAACCCAGGTGCAATATGAGGCACTAGATGTCCACATTTGCATAGAAGAATCTGAAGGCCTCTAGGCCCAGGATGACCTCGATGATTGCAGTAATGAATATCTACAATTGTAGCTCCTGCCAAGATCACCTCCAGATAAGTTCCCCCTCACAGACAAGGTTTCGCTCAAAGTGATTCATAGCTCATAGCACCTGACTGGAGTCCTCCTTGGTAGTCCCCCACCCTACATTGAGCTGGCGATAGTGATGCACCCTACAGAGATAAACACATATCCACCCATATGCTTCCAGAGCATCCTAAATGTTCCCAGTCATAGTGTTCAATGTGTAGTGAGGGAAAGGTAAAGATGGAGCAAACATGTCCCTTTATTGATTTTTCTACTCTTGGCCATGGTGCACCCAGTATCTGCCCTTAGGTTCTTGCTTACTTCAGCACATAGGTCTCCTGGTATAAGTTCTATGATGGCTAGACTGTTGTGGTCAGCACCAGCTACTGCAATACTTGGCCAGTGCACTGGAGTGGCACTTTTGGCTGTTTTTGCTACTTCAATGTGGAGAGCAATAGCTAGGATGTCACTGACATTAAGGTTGTTCCCCCAAGAAAAGCAGTATTTCAACTCTGGGTTTCTTAAGACACTGAAGAATGAATGAGCTACCTCTATGGTAATAAAGTTCTTACAAATCCATCAGAATCTAGTGTGCTCTACCTTCTCATTTTCAAATTCCAGCAGGGTTTTGCATGTTATTGGACTCCTGTGTTTAGCTGGACTTGGTAAGCAGTGGCCAGATGTTCTACATAGCACCCCTTCAGTAGCTTAAGCAAGTTGTTGCCCAAGCCTCCAGCAAAGAAAGTATGAATGGTTTTACCTGCTTGCCCTGGCAGAACTGCCAAAATCTGTGTTGTCTTCATTGCTGGCATCCATTCACACATTGTGAGTAGCCATGGCCTCAAAACTGCCACTTAAGCCTTCAAATTTCAGAAACAGGAAAAGCCTGTTTTACATAGGATTTCACAATTAATGTAGTCTCACAGATTAGCGTGAAAACAGGACATTTTGGAATATATTGCTGCTGGGGATACCATGGCAACATGCCTGTACATACCTTCTCAGCTGATTACACTAAACCTCCAATACAACTTTTTACCCAGTATATGTAACAATGTTATTATGAGTAGAATTTTACTACAAAATAAAATTGAGAACATACCTTTTATAACTACCTCAAAGGATGGTTTGTAAAATTTGCTGACCTTTGGTACCAGCTTCTTAATGCAGATGTATCTGCCAGGTTCCAAGTATTTGGTCTCTTCTATCTGTATTACTCCAATGCCTAATCTAGACAACTTACATATTAGCCTCGGAGCAGAAACATTCACCATTTTTGCATTCAGTAAGACTTTCTCAATGACAGAAAATAATATTATGTTCTCAATATCATCTGGTATAATTAATTTACAGAAAATCAATTTCTCAAAAAACCAAATATTTCTGTTTAGTGCCTGTGGTAGCTCATACCACTGGTTTACTGCTTTCCAAAACTGGCATAGTGAGGCTGTAGTGATGTGCTCTATAGTTTCCAGATTCATTGCAAATGAATCTTAATAACTGTATACAAGATCGGAGGGCTAGTTCAGCATTTATTTCAGCTTCACCAGTGTACTGAAACAAAAAACAAATGTACAAACTATATTGAAAAACTTGTTTTTTTTGCATGAATTCACCTAATAAAATCTCAAACACACACAAGGTGAATCAATCCATTAATAAAATACGGCTTTAGAATTTTCAAGATAGGATAAAAATCTCAGTGTAGGTATACATATTGCTTTAGATTTCTACACTGCTGCACTGATTTTGACAAAAGATAACCTTTGACAGAGAGCAAAAATTACAGTCTAGCTTAGAATTTGAACTTCCACTCATTTCTTATGTGACACCTACAAAATCTTGCATGATCAACTATATATTTCTCAATGATAATAGTAACAACTTAAATATTGTTAACTTAAAGATAATAATTACTTACAATTTCAGTGTTTCAGAAAATAACAAAGTAAGAACTAATTTACACACTATTTGCTCATATCATCTCTGACATTGATCATGGAGTTATAAAACATGTGAAATTAGTTGTTGCTGTTTTATATTGTGAGTAGGAAGCTTGCAAAGCAAAGTCTATGGCCTCATTTCGTAATCCTATGAACAATATAAAAAACTTTAGCACATGTGTCATACATTATGTTTAGACAGTTCTCAATATTTATGGACATATTGTAATTATAAATAGATTGTTTTCCTATTTCAAGGAGTTCATGCTTAATGGTCTGCATATTCAGTTGTCTTGATTAGTATCAGTGCTGACAACATGAGGACTTACTTGTACAGAACAAAAACATTCTGTACAACAGAGACAGTGTAGTGGTTGCAATTTTGCTCTCTCTGCTGCTTACATAATTTTGTCTGGTTCAGCAGATTCCATGATTATGACATTGAAATCATCTGCCATTTTATAGATTGATACAAGCTTTCAGAGTCATAGCCTACTTGAATGAGGCCATGGGTGCATAAACCAAAGTTGGCTATAATTTTATAACACAGAGTGACAGAATTTTCTACTTTTAACACTACTGACATCTAGTAAAAGACTAAATTTTACCATCATCTGTCTAAAAATATAATTACAACAGCAATGGCACCTTTGAACTATGCCTGCACAAGTGTATGGCTACTATAATCGCTTCCTTGAAAAATTACAACATTTCAAACAGTATTATTTTAGACTATAATAACAGAGCAGCATCAAACTATACTAAACCCCACTTCTTCATGTGGTTACATCCTCCTGTTCTTTGTCTTTGCACGTTACTTTTGGCCTTTATTATGTTTCATCTTTTGTGCATTTTGTTACTGCTTTTATGAACATTGTTACTAATTATAAACAAGGTTATATCAACATTACATAAACTGTCATTATTTCTTCAAAAATGAGTTTTCCTATAAACAAAGATGAAGCAGTCTGAATGTGATGTGAAAGTCACTCAGCTGCATTCATGAAAATTGTGGTATTTTATATCCTTTGTGTCCAGGTGTCATGTAATTTCGCTAAATTATACCAACTTTAAAAAGGAAGAAACAAACATGATTAGGCTGGAAAATGATGAAATGGAGCAGAAGTGACATGCATCTGAAAGTGTAATTTCAAACTTGAATGGAAGTTAATCAGTTATGAAATATGATGGATCAAATAATTTCTTTTACTCATTTGGTTTTAGATGTTAATTACTATTCACCCACATTTAAAATCACATTCTCAGTCCCAGATGATGCCAAAATTTAATCTCAGTAGTATCGGATTCTGAAAGCAAACTGCCATCTGTAACTCCACAATAGAAATTTGTATTGTTTGTTAAATACATAGTATTACAAAACATTTAGATTTTAAGGTTAATTTAATATTGTGGAATTGTGCAAGGTTTAATAATTACTTTGGGTTATGTGACATACTGCCACCTGTAATTCTATGATACAAGTTTGTATTATTTGTTAAATCATTCAGATTTTAAGTTTATTTTAATATTGTGGAATTGCTGAGGTTGAGCTTCAGTAGTTACTTTGGGTTATATTTATGTGGCACAATGCCATCTGTAAGCTTATGATAGAACTTTGTATTATTTGTTAAATGAACATATTAAGAAACATTCAGATTTTAAGGTTAGTTTAATATTACAGAGTTACACAAGAATTATGCTTTAATAATTATTTTGGGTTATGTAGCACACTGCCACCAATAACAGAACTTTGTACCTGTTAAACATATAATAAAACATCCAGATTTTATGGTTAATTTAATGTTGCAGCATTGCATGAGGTTAGGCTTTAACAGTTATTTTGGGTTATGTGGCTAACTAGCACTTGCAGCTCTATGCGAGAAATTGGTATTTGTAAAATAAAGATATAACGGTATCCAGATTTTCAGATTAATTCAAATTGCAGAACTGCATGAGGCTATGATTTAATGGTTATTTCAAGTTATGTGAGAAATTAAATTTTTATCACTTTATGAAAGGAAGCCATTATTAATCTATAATGCAATATACATGGCTAGCTATGCATTTATAAATAAAGCATTAATTTCTAGCCTTATTCACTTGTTTTGGAATTTAATGCCAACTTCATACCTTGCAAACAACAGATGCTTGAAATTCCACTAGATTTCACTTTCATAGCTTGCCAGCCTGATGATTTGCAGCCTTGGATACAAAGGATGCAACATGACCCGAGGTTGTTCAATACTTCTTTTGCATACATATTATTTTGGAAGCAGTCCAGGATATGTAGTATTTATAGTTTCATGAGACTTTTGCCTCTTGTTTACACACTAACCTAGATCTAACACAGTGCACTTGAGTGGCTTTGGTGAAACAAGTAGGCAGCTCTGCAGATGCAAATTGCCTAACACAATACATTTTTCAAAGTACATGAAATACTTGTGGAACATTTGAATATAAATCATGTGCCTTGAACCATAAGGACCAAAAATACACCTGAGAACTTCTTAAAGCTTTGTAGCATCACATTATGGTGAGTACCAGCCTAAAAATAACATTCACATATTTACAGATGGAACAGTTGTGGAGTTGTTAATAATAATGTTTTTAAATGTCTCCAAAATAAAGTAAGGCTATTGGGCAAGTCCAACTGAAGGCTAAATTTTTAAGGGATAAACCATCATATTAACAGCAATGCTGGGTGTTTCATCTGTACTCCCACCAATGAATCCCTGCAATTGACAGCTAGCAGTTTAGTTGGTACAATCGTATATATAAAAAAAAAAAAAAAAAAAAAAAAAAAAAAAAAAAAAAAAACCCACACAAATGAGAAGCTTTACCCACTAGACTTTCTGAACCAATCTCAAGGCAACATTCCAGTATGCCGGCCATAAATTGGAAATGGAACTAAAAAGTGCTCTGTTGCAGAATCTGGCTATTTCCAAACACATGCTTCAGTTTGTGAACTCTTTAACATGTGTACAGGGTTGTTCTCTGAAAATTAGATATTATTTGTTGCTATTTATATCTATTGTTATTGTTGATGGTATTGGTGTTTATATGTGTATATATGTAGTGAATTATGCATACTTTCTTACATTAATATTATTAATACAAGATTTGAAGTGCGACAATGCTTAAAAAATGATCCCGCCCACCAAGTGATTTGCAAAACAAAAATTCTTTGCGTAAAGGTGTATCACTCAATTACCAATTATTGGAATTATTGAGAAGGATCCAGGAAGAGAAGCACGAGGAGGTTAATGGACATTCCTCCTTTCCTCCTGATAAATCTGTATAACTGCTGCAGCTCTTGGTATGCGCACCAGAACTGTTATTAGCAATAGACTGAAACATAGCAACGACAGCATGATGATGCTTCCAAGGATGACATCTGGATGGAATTGAGCATATTGTTACACCATACTTTTATACACGTTTCATTTCTCTTCTTGTAACAACCAAGTTCACATGAACTTGTCCTATATTGCCAGAAGTTAATTCATTCTATATGCATTTCAATATATTATGCAAACTTTATTTTCAATCAACAATAATAACAAATTTGTTTTATTCATCAGAGGTCACTCTATGTACACTGTTTATGGGAGTAGAGAACAAATAAGGCACTATTTGACAGAGCTCTCCAAGACAAGCAACTTTTCTTAGGAAAATGGTCTGTTTGTGTCCTTTGAACAGCACAGCTCAAAAGCAAAAGATCACAAAGTACGATATTTAAGTTCAATGCAACTTGAAGATCTTCTACCTTTTACATGAAAAAGTTTCAAAATGTGTTATTTTATTAAAAATAATTCTAACGACTTTTATTAAAAATAGCTCATGATTTTTTTATTAAAATACTACATATTTAAAATTCTTACATGACAAAATGTGCACCTTAAATTATCTGGGAATAGCCCGTGATTTCTTCTGCTTTTGGAGGGACTTTTGTATCATTTAATGCAACAGGTAAATGTTAAGAGAACAAGAATATACTGCATAAGATATAGTTATCTTTAAAAAATTAACTTATTTACAATAAATTTGCTTCCAGCATTAACCCATTGATTATGGAGCACAGAATAATTCTACAGTATGAGCTAATGGCCTCAATGGCGCACCATCGAACAGTTTCATAGTCTCACTTCAGATTGCATTTTTCCTGTTAAAGGTTCAGATGGGTCACCTGATGTTCATTTACTACTCTTTTGCACTGATTGTGCATTTTCCATTGCTAACATTGATGTTATGAGATAAATATACAATAATACAGAAAGCAACTTTCAGTAGTGATCTCATCTCAAATGCAACTATCAAATACCAAGAAAGGATGGTTGTGTTGAAAGGTATAACAGATGAGGAAATGACAAAATTGTTATTTGCAAGTGATGAGAGTGATTATGAAAATGATAACTTCGATTCTGGGGAATCCAGTTCTGAAAGTGAGGTGGAAATTATGACAAAGTTGCAGCAATGAAGAGGAAAAAGAACAAAATGATGAGAATGGTGGATCAGCTCAGAATGAAAATGACTGGACATGGAAAGTAGGACTAAATCAGTTAAAAAACGTTGCATTCAGCAAATAAATGTGGCCACTATGAGGAGACAATCCTTCAGCTTAATGTGGCAAATTCATTTATTGGCGATGAATTTTATGCAATGATTGTAACTGAAACTGATGACTAAGCAAATATGCTTTTGTATGATAGCAGAATCAACTAAAATCAGATGACAGTTGGAATGGATGAAATGAAGGCATTTATTGCATTACAAATACTTATGGGTCCAGTGAAGAAATCTAACATCAGTGATCACTGGTCAAGGAAAGTAATTGAGACACCCATATATAGTAATATAGTAAACCATGAATGATTTTTAGTAATTATTAGATTTCTCCACTTCTCTGATTACTTCACAGGTAAATACAGCAGGCTAAGAAAAATTAGACCAGCAATCAATTATTTGGAAACTAACACCATGAATATATATTCTATGGGTAGAGATGTAGCAATGGAGGAACATCTCATCAAGTTTAGGGGTCAGCTGAGCTATGTACAGTTCAATCCAACAAAGAGAGCATGGTTTGAAATATACACAGGAAATGATATATGTTGTTCTTGACTTGGCTACCCCTTTTTTCAATGAAGATAATATACAGAATGTTCCAGAATTCGACTGCACAAATTGGCAAGATTGTAGATGGGTCCTAGATAATCAGCTTGAACAAGGGTACCTATTGTCCCTTATGCCCAATGTCAAAGTTACAGCATGTTTTCTGGATCACACATCAATGGCCGAAAATTAAAAGAATGTCGACACATGAGTCCTATTTTCAACCAGAATAATTCATTTGTATACCAGTAGTCGAAGGAGTGCAGTATTGGTGTCCAATCAATAAAATATTTAAATTCGTTGGACTTGCAACTTTGGCAAAATTGCAAGTTTTTTGAGGGTGTGCATGCCTTTGTTAACAACTCGGCTGAATTCACATTCTTTGTAGTTAGCTAGGGCACTCTACTTTAACATACTGATGGGTGAGTCTGTATAGTGCTGGTTATCGAATCCCATGATACAAGAATCCTACTGCTCTCTGAAGTTTCCAATTTTTAGTTTTTTTAATTTTCTTGTTTTCCTCAAAGAGTACAAGATTAGAGCAGTACTAATACACATAGCCTACATTTCTGAAGCCAAAACGATAAACCCTCCAGTACAAATTACATCCAAAAACTAATAACAATATCTATGTAGAGTTCAATATTAATTGCAGTAATGGTCAAGGAACCTACACAGATTAATGCAACAAAACAATTAGGTTTCTTGAAAACATTTATGTAACATGTGCTTTGAAACATATAAATTGAACTATGATTTGAGGTGGAATAAAAAAATCTGGGCTATTGCCAGAATTCGAACAGCTGTACTTTGATCTTCTGTATGTGGGTATTATGCCGTTTTAACCACTTAAACTACTATGTTCCTGTGAGACTGTGCTTCTGAAAATTTGCTTAATGCCTACATGTGACTGCTGTGAGAACCGCAAATTGGTAAACATTGTGTTCATGTTGTAAGTATACACATTGTGTAAGGAAATAAACTGGTTCAACAAGGTGTGAAATGGAGACCACACAGACTAACATCCTAAAATAATCTAAGCTGTGAACTTCAGAGCTCATGTGCTTTTTGCTGCCATGTGGTAGCACTGCATATGACTAAGAGCCTCATTTACCAGATTTCTGTTGAATCAGATGAGCAATTACTGACACAAACTTTATTTCTTCTGGTGAGGTTCACCACAATCCTGGAATTTTGACAAGGTGCGAGGTTCACTTCTTCGTAGGTACAATCTCTGCAGGGATGTTGCAGGTCATCACATCGAAAAGTTCCTCAGGTACCATGTTGTATTTTGTGCTTCGGATATTGTATTATTTCTCAGTCTCTTTTTATTTGCCATTCAAACTGAGATGAAAAGGTTGTATTCATTTTCCTGACTAGTACATAGTTCTTAATTTGTTTTATGTAGGTACTTGTTTTACTACAGAGACAGTTGTTCACTTTTATGTCATTTAAAGCTCATTTGACACAATGATAATATTGTTTCGTTAATTGTTAACTGTGATTACACAATTGTAATGTACACAACTCATCAATATGTGATATCCTGTACTTCAGAAACTCCTTCAAGGGGCATGAGAAGTGTACCCCTTCAGGTGTTAAATACAATTGTTATTGAAATGTTCTCCATTGCATCTCTATGCTAATCATACCTTACATTTATTTTGTCAGCATGAATAAATCATATTGAGTAATACACAAAATATGAACAGCTCATTATAAAATGCAAAAAAGGAGACAACATATAAATAAATGTATCTATAGAGACTTGAACCATGAAATATCTCAACATCTTAACCCAAAGCCCACACACTAACTATAACATTAATAATGCCGCTATATATATATGCTCTCCAAAATCCAGGTGCTCACGTCACGGTCCACTGCAGTTTGATCAGTAGCGTGATAATCCTTAACACATTTTAAGCTGTTGCAAAAAATTTAGAACCCATTGCCCATAGGTTCCCAATTTCAAACCATTTATCTTGAGCACCTCTACAATCCTGCCAATTTGTGCGGTCGAATTCTGGAACACTGTATATTATACCTGCATAATTGATATTCTTCTCAGCAGTTGTTTTCATCTTTACTACAGCACAACACACATGATGTTGGTATTAGTAAACCGAAAGAACATGCCATAGGAGTTCAAGACTGCAAAACTGCAGAAACATGAAGCCATCAGCAGAAGTACCATTAATATCCTGGCTGTGAAGTGGCACGTCCGGAGAGATGTCTCTATGCTTTCAATAGTTCACAGTGATATTGATTTGGAACCAGCAAGGAAGAAATGGAGACTAAAGGGTGGTGGAGAAGTACTACACAAACCAAAATGTGTACTAGATTACAATAAAGTAATGCTAGCAATTAAGCAACAAGATCAGGTTCTTGCCAGCTTTCCCATAATTTAGTGAACAGTGAAGACTATTGCAGATATGTTTTTATTTTGTGGACATGGCACTGTCCAATGCATCTGCGATGTATCAGTAAACACATGGAAGGAAGATCCACTCCACAGGGTAGCAAAGAGTGATGTTTCCAAGTAGATCTTCAAGTAGACCATATCTCACTGAGGATCCCCAAAGGCTACAAAGCGAAAGGTGTGTCCATTTTCCCACCTCTCATACCACCCACAGCATCCAAGAGGTTCCTCTCAAAACCTTACAGTGTGTATACAAAACTCAAAAGAGAGCAGAAGTGAGTTGCTTATGCCAGAAATGTCAGTTCCCCCTACACTTAGAAGAATGTTTTAAAGCTAAAAGTGTAATAAAACATTTGTATAGAGAACACATGCAAACAATTTTATTATGATCAATTTATAATAAAAGCTTCCTGTGTGAACATGTGACGCATGATTTTTACTAAATCCAACGTGAGTAGAACATTCTTTTGAAGTATGGCTTTAGATTCTTTTTTATCAAATATGTATTTAAAATCACTTAACCATTATTTTAAGCCACAGAACTTTTTTTAACATAGCTAAAGGTTTACAGTCCTTTATTTATTTACTTTCTGCTCATGTAGCCACACTGAAGTACACAGTGCATTACTTTCTGCTCATGTAGCAGCAAGAATGCAGTACAGCAAAATTTTCCATCTTGTATCATTGAACGCAATGCTGTCAATCGTTTTTTTTGTCAAAAATTACCCTAACTATATGCAAACTGTCTAAATTATAACTAGCTATGTACACTACGTTAACTAAGTCTAGCCTACATCTAATCAAGTAATCAGTATGTTTTCTACAAGTTCCTGGAAAGGATCTGCTCAAAGATTTTTGGTGTCACTATGCCAAAAATATTTACAAATTTGAATGTCAAATATTTGAATGTCGTTCCTGGCTAGATGTTACCACACAATAAATAAATAATAATAATAATAATAATGTATTATTAAATAAAACAGTAATTATTATATTATTAGGTTTAGTGCCGTTTAACCTGGAAGAAATGTGGATACAATGAATGTAATGTGTGAAATGATGCGCAAAGTCATAGTATATGGAGCTTAAGGAAACACAACATTCATTTTCTCAGGAAAATGGAAAATCCTGAAAAGAAACCTTATTCAAGTAACTCATCCTAACTGAGATTCAAACTCGGAGCTTGAATGTGCGGCAGATACACTACCCCAATACTACGTAGGCAGATTATTATTATTATTATTATTATTATTTTATTATTATTATCATCATCAGCATCATCATTTACTTCATGGCAGAATTGAACCAGTTAAAAACTATTTCACACATTAATGTCTAACCGAACATTCCATTACTGCATATGATTGGTGGTAAGGCAGTGATGAGGGCAAAAAAAAAAAGTCTGGGCAATAGCCCTGCCCATCTTTCTTTTGCACACATACTGTGCAAGTTTTTCATGTCCAGTTCTAAAAACAGGATAAATATAGTTAATTAGATAATTATTTATACCGTAAGTCATAAGAATTTTGCTACCTGCAGCAAAACTAGGAAATGTGCAGTCCCATTTCTTAATGACGTGCAGGACGACATTACATTCAGAACATGGCATTCTTGATCCAAGCAGACCCTTGTCAAATAATAGCTGAAGGCACACCTCTGCATCATTGAGGTAATCTGACAAATGTCATTAATCAGATATACCATTTCTAAAATGGTTATAATCTTCAAGGACATACAACCTCCACTTCTCACTTGCATCTGCATGTTTGTAAAACAATATGAATAAAACCCGAGAGAAAGCATGGTCAGGACTTTTAAAAAATGACTGGCTGTTAATCATTTTCACACTATTTGCTGTATATACATCTTGGAATTATTTACAGAGGTTGGCTACACTCATCACAAAAGAAGCACATATTGGCTGCTATGCAAGAAGCATTAGGACTTGTAGCCATCTTCCTTTTCTTCTGCTTGTACAGGTGTATTGGCAAATCTTTGGACTTAGAAAAAATTGCTTGCTTCCTCACGACACATGTTGTAAAGAATCCATGCTTCCTATTTGTAATACAGACTAATCACTTGTGTTTAATTTTTCTGAAAGGGAAAAAAAAAAAAAAAAAAAACATTGGGAAGGGTACATACCAGTGAAAAAGGAATGCTGGGTTAATCATTTCTGAGATATTCATTATTATTTTGAATTTGTTAATACTGTGACAGTGCTGTCTTCTTCAACATACAGTAGTAAAATGTCTGTACATCAAAATGTCAAGTGAATTATCTGCAGCAGTGAATTATGACTTTACTTGTCAACAATTTTTGACTCAATAAAGACATTTGTTTCACTGATGTTAGGAGTGGGATTATTACATCGAGATGGAGATTATGAAAAATTTGTTGCCTGAAATGAAGATGGATACAAAATTAGAAATCACAGTGGAAATAATAAACAAAATGGAATCCAGCCTGGAGACAAATAAGAAAATGGAATCCAGAATAGGTAAGAATGAAGAGAAAATGGAATCAACTATGGAAAACATGGAAGTGAAAATATCTATGATGACAATGGAGCTTTCTACCAAAATCAACAAGTAACTGGCCAGCGAGTATGTGGAGGAGCTGGAAGGAAAGTGAAAGAGCTTGAAGAAACAATTAAGAAATTTGACTATTGCATTGATGCCTTAGAAGACCTCTGGAGAGAATAGTCAACAGCAGCACAAAGGAACTGAATGCCCAGGTGGAAAAGATGCTTGACAGAAAGTTGAAAGATTTGAAGGTCAAGACAACTGGACATGACCCAACATCCACATCTGTTAAGTCACCCAAGCATGATGGGGCATCAATCAGTCTTCTACCAACAGTTTGCCGCCATTGCCACTCACAATCGATGGTCATCAGAAGAGGAAGCCGCTCAGCTGATAGTAACCCTCCAGGAATGAGCAGCAGATTTACTGAATGCTAGCCTGACCTCAGCAAGGCCAGAGAGATCTGGGGGGGCCCCTTGAAAACTGCTTTGGAACCATCGCTTGACTACAACCAAACACAGTCAGCTTCAGGACACAAGGTAGTTGTTTGGATAAAAAAAAATTGCTTTTTTGATTTCATGCTTAAAAAAGCTAGAAACACTGGGCTTTAAATATGTCATGTTGGGGTTTGCAATTCATAACGAGCATTAATTTGGACATTTAAATATGGCAGTGCATAGACCACACCCCTTCACAGCAAAATTACAAGGCTATCACACATGTGCATTTTTTTTTTTCTAAATCTTGGTAGTAAAAAGTGGTAAATTTTGCTCTGTTATGCTTAACTCTGCCCTTATGTTGCATGTATTTGTTTACATGTTCTGTGCTGTACAAGAGGCCATTAACTTAAATCATAATACAGCATAGCTGCAGCATCAGATGGACTTTGACAACAAAGAGATCATAATTCCTCTTGTAAAAACATCATCCTTGAATAAAGGAAAGGCAATCGGTGTTTATCTCTTGTCCAAAAACTGTTCACTGTGTCATGGAAACAGTAATTTAGAGCATGACTGCAATATCAATTACAAAGGATACAGTGGAGGAATGGAAAGTAGGTGCACTGAAACTTTCAGTTGCTCTGTATCAACATGTAAAGTAAGGTACACCCATCATCTAGGAGATGGAGTTTCTAGGAGCTATGTCAATTCATGTCAGGTTTATGGAAATGACATTCAAATTAGGAAATGATCTGGTTATGGAGTCAATGATGAAAGTTAACAGTGACAAGCAAATATATTTTTATGTATTAACTGTTGTTCCCTTGGTCACTTCGTTTAAATAAAAAAATAAAAATGTCTTTGTTTCATGTATAAAATATATTTTTTGTTGTCACAATACTTGAAAATTAACAAGTTATAAACTATACACATTAGCTAGTAGTCCTCCTTGCAAACTGAAAATGGCGGAGAAATGACGACACCCAGATAGTATACCATTTTAGGTTAACCTAGCTATTGCAGATGTTGGTTATTTGAGGTTATGCAGTACATCACCTAGCTAAAGGTGATTTCATCTGAACATATTGATACCCCCATCACCATTATACTGAAATTGTGGTGCTCCTAATACATTTGATCAAGTAATATTTTGGGTTAAATGGAGAAATTTAACACACAAAGCTACTATAAAAAAAAAAACTTATCAATTGCCTTGTTTTGTTTTACCGAAAACATAGCACCATTAGTAGTAAATAAATAATGATGATGATAATAAATTAATTAATATATAATAATAATAATAGTTTTAGGAATAACTGTCAGCCAATCAGATCTACTTGCTCTTTAGTTATTTCAGTTAACCTTAAAAAAAACAAAAAAAAAAAAAAAAACGATGTTTTGACACTGAAGAAAACAAAGAAAGAGGTGGAAAACAGTAGGAGTAAAGGAAAGAAACAGATTCAGAAGCAGCATGAATGTTACTTTGTGAGGAAAGAAGGATGCAGGTTCAGTTTTGGAGGAAAATATGATAGTTTTTATTACATATTTCAGCATTTACCCACAACACTATTGAACCATTGTCATTACTGTTATTATACCAGCAGCATCCTTGTTTTCCCACAATGTAAATTGTATATTTCATCCTTTCCAGAGTAACCTATGGGTGCACTGCCTTCCCTCCTTTATGCAATACCAACTATATAAGCTCCATTTTGCATATCATTGCACTTTTCAGATGCAAAGCTTGGCTGTCTGACGTTATGTGGCCAACAGACCCTTAGTCAGCAACATTACCTAGATATTGTTATAGCAGTGGGTGAAATTAAAAATGGGAAGGCAGCAAAAATAGATGACATAGCCCCAGAGCTAATTAAGTATGGAGAGAAAATAATGAATAAAATGATAATGAACATATGCCAGAGTATGGAATGAAAACAAGATTCCCTAAAAATGGAGAACAAGCATAATTACTTTTTATTTATTTGAAGCATAATACCCATTTGTAACAAGGGCAATAGTAACGAACATAATAACTATAGAGCAATTTATAATTACTAATCTATAAAACATGTACAGTGTTGGAAAAAAGATTAAGAAGGACCTTGAGGAAGAGCAGGCAGCATTCAGAAAAGAAACTTGGGCCCATACATATATGAGGAGTGACTTTCAAAACACGATAAGTCCACTTTCGAGCGTAAATTAGTTTGAAGCAGATTTGTACTCAGAAAGGCGTGCTGCATCGAGCTACGGTGTTGGTTTGATTCAAAACACACTTTTTAACTCTTTAAACCGAGTCTAAAAAATGAGTTTTTATTCAAAACAGGATACATCCAGCACCGAATTTGGTTCAAACTGCAATTAGTCCAGCGCATTACAATCACTAACCATATGTTGTGCTAAGATCGAATAATAATGGTAAAGCTAAGAAAGCAAACATTCCAAACCATCACGACAATGTTTTGGTGAATAACAGTGATTGTTGCAGGCAACGTATTGTCATGTGCAACAGGTCTGTTTTTTAATATTGTATTTTTGCGCTGGTCTGCAGTTCATTTAATGAATAACATGGAAGTTGTACATGTGGGTTGGGAACCACTCTTCGGCATCTAGAAAGCAGCAGAAAGGCATAGTGAAAAGAAAAGTGGAGCAGATGGAAGTGTACTACTTCAAAAGACGATTTTTAGGTTGAGATTTCTTAGTAAATGCCTTTATTTACAACTATTACTAGTGGCATATTCTTGCTTTACTTATGGATCGAATCCCACTTATGCGATTGCATTACAATTGTTTTAGGTACTGTGATAAAGATTGTTAAAGTTTGAACCACCTTGTGCACACTGGGAAGGAAGATTTAAATGCTGCTCCATATATGTCTACCATCTTATCAGGAATAGAAAGAAGGTCTTAACCCATGTAAACAAACAGCTACAGGACAGGATTCTCTCATCACTGATGTCAGTTTTTAGCCCAGAAAGTGGAAGCTTCAGGTGAGGTAAACAATGAGCAGGTTCCTGTATGTTCCAAACTTTTTAGAGTTCTATTTGGCTTAGGAGCAACCACAATAGTATTGCTGCCTCACTAATTGCTAGCAATGCCATTTTTTAAAGAAGAGGAGGGGATCATAAAACAAAACAAAACATTTCAAAGAAACAAAATGTGATTAAGTTCATTTCAAATTTCAGGGCTAGGGAAAGTCGCTACAATAGACAAAAATGTAAAAGGCTTTATCGTTCTTCAGAAATGAATATCACAAAGCTCTTTAGTGTTCCTGATTCATTAAAGGTAAAAAAGTGGTTCTTCAATAATATCTTCTCTAATCCTTTTGATTTGGGATTTGGTGATCCTGCAGTAGAGGTCTGTCTGTAGCTATTGCTGTAGAATGAAACGTAAAATGAAACTCACTAAAGATTCTGGCAAAATACAAAAAGTGGAAGCAGAGCTTGCTGCCCATAGAATGAGAGCAAAACAGTTTTTTAAAACTATGAAGGATAAACTACCCCACTGCTTGTATTTATGCTTCGATCAACAGCAAGTTCAACCCTTGCCAAATCTTGCTATTGGTGAGGCATATTATGCACGAAAACTATCATACCATGCTCTCTGCATTACAGACATAAAAAATAAGTTTCTAAACTTCTTATGCTGGAGTGCAAACTGGACTAAATGAAGAGCTTCAGCTTTGATGGATGTTCTAATTATAGATATGATGAACACACCTCAGCTGATTATCTTGTGACAGCTGCACTGGGCAGAACAGAAACTCCCATGAAGTTCATTCTTTGTATTGCTGGCTTCTAAAAAAAAATCCCCAGAACTCAATCAAAGAAAATGCCTCAAAAAACTGTCTCCTTGCTGAAAAGAGGTGTATCAGCTGATCAGATACCTGTCCCAAATGCTGTCAGTTTGATACACACTGTAAAGTCAGGAAAAAAAAAAAAAAGAAAAAAAGAAAGACTTAATTGCTCTTCTGAAGCAACATTTTGGTGTTAGCTGGAAGGAGGATGAAAGTCTGAAATTTTATGTTGATGTACTCGAGAGAGATGTTGCAACAAACGACGAAGAGCAAGAAGTAGTAGTTGAGGGTGAATATGATTGCTTGGAGGAGGAACCAGGATATCAAATGCTCTGAAGAAGAGCATGAGAAAGTGTATGTGAAACTACTTTTGTTGGTGATATTTATATTGTAATTTTGTTTTTTCAAACTTGACATAAAACATTTTAACATTTTACTTTTAAAAATGATAACTTTTACTGCTTTATTTAATGAATATAAAACACTTTTTTGAATTATTAATATAGAGATTCCCTGGATAATGTTTCAAGCAGAAACAAATGAACAAAAAAAGAAAAGAGAAAAATTGCAGGATGTTTAAAATAAAACTTTGATTCTGTTATTAACAGTTATAATATAAGCTATGAAAAGAATTTGGAAAATTATTAATAGCTCAGTTTAAAATGCATAATATAGCTATAAAAATCTGATGTGTACCATTCACATGACTTTCTCTACATCCCTGCAACAAATTATTCTTAAAAAGCTTATACTTCTATTTACTTTATGCTAATCAGAAAAAATTAGCAGAAATAGTCTTATTACTTGCTTCCTTGTAAGTAGAAGCGAAATAAGGGACTACCATAGGTTAAAATGATAGTCACAAGCCGGTTTCTATGTCAATGAAGTTTCTTTGTTTATATGGATAGTAGTTGACAAGTTCCTACATGAGAAAAGTATAAGTTTTTCATAGCAGAAACCAAAAATAAGGAATGTCTCAAAAACGACGAACTCACGAAAAATATGTATATAACATAAATTGTGTGCTTTAATGTGCTCTACATTTTTTGTGTAATAAGTTTTTGTCCATCTCTTACGGTTTAGCAGTTATTCAAAATTCAGTAAAATTAATCCAGAATAAACTACTCTTCAGAGGCTATTCCCAGAAAATTCAAGATATACATTTCATTTGTCAGGTAAATATCTTTAATATATGAAATTTTAATCAAAATTGTTAGCCATTTTTGAGAAAATCAAAAATTTCGAAAAAAGTTCCATGTAAAGGGCAGTTGGGGCTTGGGGGATTTTTCTCAAAATCTTTGTGTCGCATCCCTTGAAGATACTTAACTTAAATACCAAGTTTGGTATTTTACCGCCTTTTCGTTTTTGAGTAATCGTGTTCACAGTCAAACGGACACACACACACATGGACCTTTTTGTGAAAATGCTTTTTTTGGATACTGGGGACCCTAAAACATATATTTCCGGTGAAATCTCAGTATCGAATTTTTGGGTGGAGTACAATACCTTCTCTATACACTATGTACATAGTGGTATAGAGAAAGTAAAAATCTGATGTGTTCCATTCACATGACTTTCTCTTTATCTCCGTAAATTATTATTGTTAATAAGCTTATCTTTTATTTATTTCATGCTAATGGAGAAAAATTAGCAGAAATAGTCTTATTTCTTGCTTTATTGTAAGAAGCGAAATAAGGGAGTACCATAGGTTAAAGTGAAAGTCAAAAGCTGGTTGCTAAGTGACTGATGTTCCTTTGTTTGTATGGACAGGAATTGACAAATTCCTGTATGAGAAAAGTATAAGTTTTTCAAAGCTGAAACCAAGAAAAAGGAATATCTCAAAAACGATCAACTCCACAAAAAAAATTTATATGACATAAATTGTGTGTTTTAACGTGCACAACATTTTTTGTGGGTTAAGTTTTTGTCCATCTCTTACAGTTTAGTAGTTATGAAAAATTCATCCAGAATAAAGTAGTCTTCAGAGGCTATTCCCAGAAAATTCAAAATATACATTTTTTTTGCCACTTATCCTATTTTTCTGTATTCAAAACTCTAGATAGATCCCAGTGTTTAGATTTACATTATCTATAAAACTTTACTCAATATTAGTTTTTGGCCTCTGCTGTAAAATTTATATTTGTGGACTTATCACGTTTTGAAAATATATATACTCTAAGAACTATTGAAAAATTATGGAAAAAAAACAAAGATTTCTACCTGGTCTTCATAGACCTGAAGGCAGCATTTTATATGGACCCATGAAAGTTTATATGGCAAGCATTAGAGACAAAGAAGATGCCAATGAGACTTTCAAATGCAATTAAAAGTTTGTAGGAAGACACAATTGGAGTAATGAGGATGGATGGGGAGTTACCAGGGGCATTCGCTGTGAAGAGGGGTATAAAGCAGGGAGCTAGTCTCAGTACACTGCTATTTATAATATATATGGACGACTAAAATTGGAATCAGGAGGCTGAGACCAGTATATTTTCAAGCACTACAATATGCAGATGATATAGAATTGATACACCAGGGATAGACTACAACAAGCAATGGTAGAATGGTGTGACAAATTGGAGAGGAAGGGCATGAGGTTTAATAAGGACAAATGTAAAGTGATGAGGATATTAAAGGAAGACAGACAAAATAATCAGCTGTAAATTAAAAGGAGTATGTACTGGGGGAAGTGGATCGATATGAGTACCTGGGAACAGTAACAAGCAGAGATGGAAAAATAGAGTAGGAGGTTCTAAATCAAACTAAGAAAGCACTCATGCTTATTATGGAACAAATGAACACATGGTTGGAAAGGAGATCAGCAAGACAAAAATGCAAATACTTCAATCAGTAATATGCCCTATAATTACAACTGAGTCAAAAAAAATTACAAACTGGCTGCACTGTGTTTTGCCTGTCTGCATCCTCAGCGCTTGTCACCATCTGCCACTATCATAGAAAGGCATGGATGAAACCATACAATATTTTAAAACTACTTTAAAGGCTTTACTGACCAACTTTATGAAAGGAGATGCTGAAACTGTTCATCGTCATTGTCCATACTTTTTTGGCACCTCTTTAGGAAACTATTCATCACTAGTCATATTTCACCTTGAGAAATGCTGGCAATTATCTTCTTTTAATTCTTCCAGGATGTGTGGGTTTGTCTTGTACATTTTATGTTTTAAGTTACCGCAGAGATAGAAATCGCAGGAGGTTAGGTCACCAATCTCAACTAATAATTTTGTCCTGAAACATACTTTCAATTGTTCTCATCAAAAGATTGGCCTTATGAGCTGTTGCACAATCTTGTTGAAAAAAGGTAAAATTACACTCCCTGTCTGTTAATTCTCTTGAGAGAAAAAAAAGAGGGCAAAATTGTATTCACATGTGCAAGTGCATCAAATGCTGACTGAAAAAGAAACTGGCCTTATCTCCGCTAATGGCATACCATACACCAAATATTTATCATGAAGAGGTCCTTCATGAACAATATTGGGTTTCTCAGAGATCCAATAATGGTTATTTTGTGTATACACATACCCATGAAGGTGGAAAGAAGCCTCATCCATGAAAAATATTAAATGTGGGTCTATTTCGCAACTGTATAAACTATTGAGAGTCCGCTCACAAAATATAAGCTTAATTAAAGGATCACCTAGTTGAAGAGCATGTGTCATAGTTATTTTACATGGTTTTAACTTCAGCAATTTAGTACCTCTTCGCGCAAAGCTATAAGAAATGCCTTCCTGTTGTGAAAGACACCTAAGTGATTTTTTGGGGGGTATTCTCCAAACGATGACCAATATCATCTAATGCTTCTGTGGTAAGAACCATGTGCCACCTTCCAGGTTTCTTAGCCTGAATACTTCCTGTGGCCTGAAATTTATTGTAAAGTTCATTGATTGTTGTACAGCCTGGAACATTTTCTGCATTCATACTTTCATTCGACAAGCTGATTGAGTTAACACATTCAAATCATAAATAAATGCACACTGTGCATTAGAAAACATATGCTAAGCCATAATACACTTTGTGACTAAATACAGGACAAAATAATACATCACTCATAAAAACTAAACTACATATCACAGTCAAATAAATAATGCACTTCCAGGGCAGAGCAAAACTGCATCAGTAGCATGACCTTGTTTATAGCAGCAGTGCAGTCATGTGTTCACATATCCAGTGGAAAACCACCACACAGCTGGTTTGCAGTTTTTTGACTCACTCGATACAATATGGATTGGAAAGTTTAGCAACACAGGAGTAAAATGAAAGCAGTCAAAACTGAAATATATGAGAAGAATGGTGGACAAGACCAGAAGATATAGGATTAAGAATGAACAAATAAGAAAAGAGGTAAAAGAAGAGAAATCATTTATTGATAATATAGAAGAAAGGCAACTGAACTGGTACAGTTATGCCCATAGGATGCCCGAAGAAAGGAAAGCAAAGCAAGTTAATGGAAATGATAGTGGAAGGAAGGACGTTGACTAATATTACACTGAGAGGATGCAATTGAAAGAATGGGAATAAAGAGAGAAACAATGATGGAAATGAGAATATTAGAGGCCAGATGGAGCAAGGTGAGCCCAATGCTTGATGGCACTAATGGATGGAGGAAGAAGAAGAAAAGACTACCCACATGTAATGTTTGCATTATCTTTGTCTCTTTCATTCCTTTTCCACTCATGTTATTTTCTCGTACATATTTGACTGCTCTGGCACACTAGCTTTCTGCTATTCCAACTTGGCAACTCTAACTTAGAACTGAGGCTCACTATGATGTTTTGTTTACATTTTACTCCAAGTGTGTAAATACTTATGTCAACATCTAATTTAACACTATCAGATTTTGGTCTCTGACCTTTAATAAATGCTTTGGATTCAAATAGTTTAGGTAATCCTGGGTAACAGTTCTGTTAATTCTGACAATTGCTAAAAGAAGTACCAACTTCAGAAAAGTGTCTCTGCATAATGCCAGTCAATGTGTGTGTGTGTGTGTGTAAATAGAATATCTTAACACGAAACATATAATAAACTGTGTCACTGCCAGTTCAATACCAGGTAAAATGTTTTACTGGTCGCGTTTTTAGGCGTAGGCAAATGTTGAGGGTCCTAAGTTGCAAAACATAGCCGAGGGATCGGCCATCTAAAGCTCCCTACATCCGCATGACGTGCAAAGCAGAAACTCCTCAGTATCCTCCAAAGATGCATCTTCACTTAAATTTTCGAGAATATTCCATTACCCCAAAATCCCTTATGATGGAATAATTTGTGATATTCCTTACGAACATTCACATATACCTCGTGCTTCCTGATCATTCGCGAATGTATATTGTGTAGTTTACGTGTGTTTTGATTTAAACATTGCTCTTGTTTGGTTTCATCTACGTGGTTTGATTACCGGTATTGCTTCTCATTTGCTATTTTACACACAATGTACACTTATTTACTTTTGACTTTCATTGTCCCTTTCATAGACATTATAGACAAATGAAAAATAATTGACACAGCAAAGTCGACAGTTCATATCTTGTTTACAATGACAGTATACACAGTAAGACTGCCTGTAAATTCTTAATTCCACCAGTGTATACATTACAAAGCCTCTACATTCTGCCTTATTACATTTACGATTACCTCCTACACGACTTCAATACACAAGTCACTGTTTTGTTTTAACCCTCAGGATTAACATGTTTATGGCTCTGCAAAAATGTACAAACTGAATTAAACCATGAGTGGTCTTTCACACAACACATTTGGTAGGGTATTTACACAAAGTATTGCTATAATATCCTTTCTTACCTCCGTTTCCGTAAATCTTAACACACACTACTGCTATGGCGCCAAATACCCAAACCCCTTTTCTCATCCTACAAAAGCTTGCACAAGGTCGCCAACATTCGTTAGTAAAGGGTATTTGTTTTAGTGATTTTAATTTAAAAATTAGACAGAAAATTGATAGAGTGTGCCAAACACTCTGAAAAAATTCTAAATTGGCTATTCTTATGAAACATGGCTCAACATTTTTTACTGATTATTTTTCCAACCGTCAAGCTGTGATGCCAACCGTACCGGAATTCCGCTACACCTCGCAAAATTTGTGCCTTCGGGGGACATTAAAGAGAAAACAAAAAAGTGGGATTATGTAGCGCCTTTTCTCAATTAAAAAAAATCAGCCAACCTATCGTAAACGCCAATGCGCTATGTTAGGCAACTATGTTAAGTGAGATAGGCTCAAGGAATCTCTCATTTGGAAGATAAGTTGATAACTCATGTTAATATTTATTTAATGCAAACGTCGGGCCAGACAGTATTTATAAACATATTCAAAATCAGTACACAGATAGCTGATAAGTTTATGCAATCTATGATAACCTAACCTATATCTTGGGAAGCATGATGAAACACTCGCTCATCGCAAGTACAGGTCTCATTTCAAGTTATATCATCGTACTGTAAGCTTGCCGACTAAAGTATTGGATTAAACCAAATAGTGCGTTACCTTTAACTGTTACTAATTATAATTTATAATAAGTAATAAAGGATACTTCACTCCTAAGAGAAAAAGGAAATACCGCGCAGAATTGTCGAAAGATGAGAAGAAAGTGGTTTTCGCACAAGTAGTTGAAATAAGATATTTTTTTCGAAATGGTAACTACCAGTTGTAGAAGACAGTGCAAAAACAAAGTGCTGAGCATGTAGTGTTTTTTTAGGGGGAAAATGATCTTTTGAAACATAGTGAAAGCCAGTAACACAAGAATAATCTAAAAGCTACAGACAAAACAAAAAATTCTCAGGTAGTTATAAAATTAATATATTTATATTTTACTGAAGAAAGAATGACTAAGTTCATTTTAATTTGATTTTTCATTTAATCAAAAGATACATTTTCGTCATTAAATAGAATAAAATTGCCATAGAGAAGCTATAATATTTTTTCTATGACTGATAGTAATGACACTCACAATTTTGATAATTTTCTTATTTAAAATAATAAATTGGTACAATAAACAAAATATACAGTACCTCTTATTCTTTCGTTTCTTACTTTACAGATATTTCACACAGTAAAAGAGGACAAAAGTGCTACCGTTGCTGACATAAGATTTAGTTTGTTAGTTGCCGCCCATAATTTCAGTTTCATTCAGCATATTGCTGAAGTGTCTAAATTAAATTTTAAAGATTCAGCAATTGCCAAGGATGTTACTCAAAAACGCACTAAATGCACAAGTGGCGTTCAAAATGTTCTCTCTTCTAAAATCAAGGATGATTTAAGTAAAGAGTTGAAAGATAATGAATGTTCTATCCTCGTAGACGAGAGCACAGAATCAGTAATACATGGCTGCTTTGTGTCTTAGTAAGATATATTCATAATGAGGAAATGGAAACCCAACTTCTTGATTTGGTTCCTATTGGTAGCGATGAAGGTACTACAAAGGGTCTTTATAATTTGTTCAAAAATGGCTTGCAACAACAGATGTCAATGTAGAGAATGTCGTAGACTTTTGTTCTGGCAATGTCAGTGTTACATTAGGAAACAAAAAGTAGTTTAAAACTCACCTTCTTAACGACAATCCACAAATATATATTAATGGTTGTGTACGTTATTCAGCACACCTAGTGGCTGTGGCACCATTGCAAGAGTTTCCTGCGTATGTTGAAGCATTGTTGCAAAACGTGTAAAGTTATTTTCCCGTTCCCTTAAAAGGCAGAGTATCTAGGAAGAATTCCAAAAATTCATGCATGTTTCTGCATTAAGGATGTTAAGTCCCAGTCAAACATGGTGGCTGGCATTATCAAATTGTGTTAATCGTGTTCTTCAACAATGGGTGATCTTTTAGATTTGTTTAGAGTGGCAGCATTGAAGACAAAAATCCAGTGGGCAGTATGATCTTTTCTGAACTTCAGAATCCCTATCTGAAGGCTTACTGACACTGAAAACATGGCGGCAAGTGGTGTAGAAACCCAAAGCATGCAGCTTAAAAACATCGATAACAGTGGTAAATACAGCGATGTAGTTTGTGGAGGTTATGTTAAATCGAGCCTTAATAGTAAAGGAAGGTATGCAAATGTAGGGAACACGAGGGATCAAGACACTTCGGAGAAACAAACAAGTAATCTGCGTATAAGTGAACCGGCAGACAAAGGTACGCGCGAAAAGGAAATGGCGTCATCGCTACATACAATTATCGACATCTTGAATAAACACTTGAAGACGCACAGAAAGAAATAACAAGACTGCAAAACGAGACTAATGCTCTGAAAATAGAGAATGATATGTTAAACGAGAACAAAGCAGAAACTGGTACCGAGAGAGAGAGAGAGAAAATAGAAGCACTAGAAAAAGAAATTACAGAAGTAAAAGGGGCAAACGCAATTCTACAAGTACGAATAACGGATATACCGCAGTGCTACATAAAAGAAACAGAAGGTGCTCGGAGCCAGCTCAAAGCAATCGAGTGCAACACATAAAATATGACAGCAAGGGGGTAGAAGTGAAAAACAGATTTGAAGGGCTGGTAGACAACAAAGAGAGTTCAGCTAGTACGAAAAACAGTGCAATCCCGGATATTAACAGAGCCGAAAGAAACAAATCACCGGACGTCCTAGTACTGGGAGATTCCATAATAAAGTTTGCAGGACAGATGTACAAAAACCGTGGACACGATGCGAGATGCTTTCCAGGGATTAAACTAAACGAAATTAAACATCAAACAGATGGACTTAATCTAAAGGAACGCAAGCCCGACGTCATGACTGTGAATGCAGGATCTAACTATATAAGACCAAGTGTATGTGCTGAAGAAATCACGGGAGATTCTCAACTATATACAATCCGAGGTACCTAGAGCCAAGGTAATTAACAGTGGCATTTTAAGACGACTTGATACCACTAAAAGAAAGATAATGAGGATAAATAAAGAACTAAACTGGTTGTGTTCCACAAAAATGTGCACATTTGTCGAAAGAAACTTTTGGCTAGATGATAATGAGTTTGGAAGAGATGGGGTTCATTTCAACCGCAGAGGATCTCAGACATTTGGAATGCTGCTGTGTGACGTTATTAATTCTGTGATAAAGGGAAACTGATAAACAAGGTGGTGGATGATACTTAAGTGACTTTTAATAAAAGTGTACAAGTGTTTAATAGACCACACACTAGTGTTATAAGAGTGAAATCTTCTGAAGATCAACACACTGAAGAGCTGAAATCAGGCCATCTACTGAAGAGAGATGAGGATGTTATTTCGACAGCTCCAATGACGACTAACATCAATTGTACGGATGACGTAGAACAAGCAAAACACAATTGGAGGTAAGTGTTACTGCAAGGAAGCCTAAAGGATCACCCTATCTAACAATTTTTCATCAAAATGTACAGGCTATTCAAAATACATTAACTATATTGAAACTTACTAGATACAGATCTGAAAAAGGTTAGTACAATGTGTATCTCGGAACACTGGTTAAAACATTATGAAATTGATTGCATACAGTTACCAAATTATACATTAGCTAGTGTTTATTGCAGAACTAATAAAAATTGGAGGAGGAGTATGCATATTTATTAGAACGGGTAGAACCATGATGTGCAAAATTGGAGTGATGTACTCCAATATATCATTATATAATTCTTTTCCCAGTGATATCAAAAATACTGGAAACTACAATGCATTTAAAACCAGAGCAACGGCTTTCTTGCAGGAGCACTGCTACTACACTGTAAAGGAATACTTACAATTTAATACATATCCACATACCATATCATTGTATTAACTATCTTGTATTATATCCTTCTAAACTCATTATATGTTGTAAATATGTACATACCTAATTTGCTGTACTGCCGTAATATAAATCTAAGCTTTGACGTATCCTGTATCAGAGTACAATGTACAGAATTGATTTTAATGGATCAATAAAATTGAATTGAATATCTATGGTTTTTTAATCATGTTTTGCCAATTTTTAATCAGTTTAATGCAACAATCCAGTCTAAGAATGATCTTGTGCAAAATGTTGTACCCCGTAAGTAGATTTTTTAGAGGGCTGGCAATACATTTTGTGAAATCTTCCGGTTTCTCAACTGATGAAATGTTGGACTCACTAAATGTTTTTGATTCTCATGCCTTGCGTACAATAAGAGGTAAACGTAGGTCATGATACTATAGAAATGCTTACGGAATGCCATGAGAGGGACAACGAACAATTAAACCTTCTCTGTGTTAAATTTTAACAGAAGTGTGTGAGTGAATCGTAGGTACAGGAGATTCCTGGCCAACAACAAGCTTTTTAGGAATATGTCATTCCTTAATTCAAAATCTTCTCGGGCTTCTAGCCAGGTAAAAACTTGGCTTGACACCAACGTTTCGAAGAAGTGCATCTTCCTCGTCTTCAGGGTGAACTGATGGTTTGAGCTTGCGGAGACTGGTATTTGTAAGAGCTGGGATGAAGCTAACATCTGATTGGTTCGCGTGATAATATTGTTTTTTTTTGTAGAAAGGGGAGACAGAGAGAGAGAGTTGGAAGGTAGAAAGAATGGCTTATCTCGCCATTAGGTGAAGTGCGGGATTGGAAAGGAAGTATCGGGTTCGAAGGAGATAAGTCGGGATGGGGAGGTTCCGCTGAGCACCCTCGTTAGTGCGGCGGTTGCTGCTGGCCGAATTGGCGGCTCAGCAGAAGGTAGACGTAGTTCTGGGTGACAGTCATGACCGAGGCCCTGGCTGCCACCCGGGGAGTAAAGGAAGGTTTGATAGGAATACAAGGTATCTTTATTTTCAGTTTATTTAGTTTTCCTTAATAAAGGCTTTGGTGTTGGTGTGCTATTTTTTGTGGCTTGTAGGGGAGGGAAGTTTTCGTTGAGTCGGTCCAGGTCGTTGGTTGGTTGTTGTGAAGTGCTGTGATGAAGTGGAGTGAGTAAATCAGTAAGTGATGGGGAAATGAAGGGCGAAAAGGTCAGTGCAGTCTGTGAGATAGTGTCCGTGGTCCGTCTGCTAGTTCGTGGGTTTTTGGTGGCGTCAGTATTACCGGTCAGTAGTCTGTGATTTACTGCTATAGTCCGTCTGATGATGCCGTCGTCTTGTGATGTTTGTGTGCAAACTGCATTCAGTTGTGTGGTGCAGCTGGCGGCGAAGGTCCTTAGTGCGGTTGCGGTGGCAACGGTTGTCTGTTGGAGGTCTTGGACTCCGGCCTCAATACTGTGTATTCTCCGGAGTAGGGTGGCGTGTGTCTCGGCAATAGCGGTTGTGACGGCCGACAGCGCCTCCTTTAGTAATGTGCTGATGTGTAGGACCTCGGAATGAAGGTCCTGCATGACGTCCTTAATGGCATTGTCAGTTGCTGAAATTCATGCTATCTAAAGCAACATAAGGGACGTCGTTGTGACGCACGTACTTTTAGAATGCCATGATTTGATTCTGCACGTCCATCTCGTTTCTTTTTGTAATACATGGCGTCGGTAGTGAATAGTTGCATGCTATCCAGCATGTGCCACTCTAGCGGGTTTAGTGTGACGGAGACACCTCGTAGTGTTTGAATACGAGCTTTATCTATCCGAACAGTTTATAAGCAGAATAGTGGTGGTGGTAGTAGTAATGAGATTTACCCATCCGAACAGTTTATAAACAGGGTGGTGGTGGTCGTCGTCTTAGTAATAGTAGTAACGAGCTTCATCCGTCCGAACAGTTTATAAACAGAATGGTGGTGGTGGTGGTAGCAGCAGTGGTAGGGCTTTGGGGCGCAGGTGGGGAAGTTATATTATTGAAGATATCCCTCAGTGGTATGAAAGCGGCGGTAAATAGTGCATAAGGCTTCAATGAGTTTCTACCACTCTGTAAAACCCATGGCCACTGCGTTACGTTGCTCACATTCTGCAATGGTGTCTACCAGCTGGTGCGGTGAGATCGGCAAAAATCCCACACAATCGTATTTGACTTGTTGCGGTTTGAGGACAAACAACTCAGTAGTGACGTGACGTGACAATTCAGGTGTGACAGGTGTCCCAGGGAATTGCGCGGGGCTTTCCATTAGGCCGGTACCAATTTTATAAACAGGCCCCACTTGCTCCCCTCGACTGAGGCCCCAGAGCTGCGCTGGGTTGATTCTGTTCTGGTGGAGCAAGGCGACTGGGCTGTTGGGCGAGGTCACCATTGCGATGTTTCCTTTTTTTGCTCGGGGGTTTGTAGCTTTTGGGGTTTGAAATCCGGCTGCACTGAAAGGGATACAAAACGAATATGAGGAATATGGATAAACAGGAGAAAAATAGAAAAAGCAAGCGAATATAGGCATGGGCTGACCTGGACGGCGTGGCTACCTCCGTGTGCTGCATGGCTCGCTGTGAATGAGGCGAGGGGTGGCGTGATGGTGGTTTTATATCAGCAGTGTTTGTTCTGACAGCAGATGCAAGACAGGGTAAAACAAATCCGACATCAGAAACGTGTGATGGAGAGTGACGTACACACTCCTTATTTTCAATGATTAGCAGGTTTTCTGAGCATTATAGTACTTGGCGCGATATACGTTTTTGTAGGTTTTGCAAATGGTTTCGTAGTTAAGAACGTAATTGCTGATGTGAAATTTGAAAAATAACTTATGCTTAGGCCGGCCGGAGCAGCGGTGGTAGAATTAGACAATGATATAATAACAGCAAGTGGTGCTGTCAAAGTTTTTCAGCCTTCTGGCATTGTTGACCATCGCGTACCATAGACTGAATTTTAAAACTGAAGAAAATGTGGCAAATGGGCAACTATGCCGTGACTTAAAATATTCTCCCTGTACTTTTTGTCCACAAAGATGTAAACCCAGCGTTGGCCGGATTTGGTGCTGGGGTCGGTGTTAGCCACTAGCACCAAAGGAAATTTTTGAATGCCAGAAATGCGGGTAGTCTATCGCAGGGGTATACACATAAAGTGGGGCCTTGTAGAGGGGCATGACGATAGTAAACGTTGAATCTGGAAGGTATCCATGACACCAAAATGGATCTGTTTGCGTTAATTTCGACTGTGTGCGTTAATTTCCGTAGGCACCAGAAGAATAAACGAGTTGTCAATTTATCGCCAAAACCTATGCTTATAGTGACTGTGCTCGAGATGTGAGATTGATGTGTGGTGCTCATGTCTGCGGTAAGATCAAAAACCATTATGGTATACTCTAGTGCAGTGTTTCCCAACCTTTTGAAGTTCACGGCACCCTTGGGAATAACATTAAACACCAGGGGCACCCTTCCTTGAATTAAAGGAAAATTAAGCTTAATATGTTAATTTATTGAAATATTATATAATAATAATGTACACCATTACATAATACAGTAAACTTAAACTTTACTACAATCACTGAGTAAAAATACATCAATAAATTTTGTTCGATTAATGATTAATGTGAAACTTGTGATTGATGCTTAGAGCACAGATATGTGATGTCGGGTCTTACAGTTGACAGTGAAACACGCAAATCATTCTCAAGGTTATTCAGTCTATTTCTTGCTTTGCATTTTATTGTCACCATAGCAGAGAAGGCTTGCTCGCATAGATAGGATGTTGAAAAGGGCAAAAGTGCGTTAATTGCTTTCTTCATTAGGTTAGGGTACTCCTCTCTCCGTTGAAGCCAAAAACTAGCCACCGACGCCTCACTCTTGGTGAACTTACCTTTGAGTGTGGAATCAGCGCAAAGATCAATAAATTAATCTTGTTCGCAAGCAGTGAAATCTATTTCCTCTGCACTATCTACGAAATCAAATGGTGAGACAACCCAGTCGAGATTCGTAGTGGAAATAGTTGGAAAGTACGCATCTATTGCATCTTGCAATCTTGATAAGTGATCACAAATGCGGTCTTTCAGTTTACCCAGATCTTTATCTCCTGCCACATTAAGAAGAGATGGAAAGTTCGACAAATCTCGTTTTTGAACTGCAGACTTCCAAGAACTAAGTTTTATTTTAAAACCTTTCATTTTATTGGTTGAGGAGATTATTGCTTCATGTCGACCCTGCATCGAAACATTCAGTTCATTCAGCTTATGAAAAATATCTGCCAGATATGACAGTTCAAAACACCAAGAATCACTTAGTAAGAGCTCATGAAATGTGTCTTGATTTTCATCCTTAAAAAAAGTTTTTAGCTGTTCTTTAAGTTCGAGAAACCGGTTCAATACACGACCCCGCGACAACCACCTTACTTCTGTGTGAAGTAACAAAGAGGTATGAGCTGCATCCGTTGCGCGACATAACTGTTCAAAACTTCTGCACTTTAAAGGTCGAGACTTCATATAGTTTACCATTTTCACAACTTGGTAAAACACTTCAGCAAAATCTTCATTACACGCTTTCACGACTAATGCCTCTCTATGCAGAAAACAGTGAGTTATAATAATGGATGGATTTTCATTGAGAGCTCTGGCAGTAAAACCTTTAATTTTCCCAGACATAGATGGTGCACCGTCTGTACATATACCACAACAGTCTTTCCATGAAAGATTATGGTCATTGAGATAGGAATTAATAGAAACGGAAATATCATGGCCTGTGGTTGTAGTCTCCAGCGGTCTACAGAACAGAAACTGTTCACTAATATCTTTTTCATCAATATATCTGATAAAACCAAGGAGTTGCGGTTTGTCACCAATATCGAGATTCTCATCTACTTGCAAAGCAAAAGTTCTATAAGTTTTTATTTCCTCTGTGACTTGTTCGCTGATATTGCATGACATTTCAGATATCCTGCGGCTGATTGTGTTGTTGGACAGAGGAACTTTCGAAATTTGATTAGCTGCTCCTTCGCCAAGTATTGTTGAAATTATAACTTGACATGCAGGGCCAATGATTTCCTCTCCAAGAGTATGAGGTTTCTTTTTTTTTAGCTATCAGTTCTACTACTTTAAATGAGGTTTCAAGAGCAGTATCACCTATGGTCATTCTCTTTACCATTCGCACAGCTGTTTTCTTCTCCCCTTCCAATATATGTGACAAATACATTACACTTTTCTGTGACACACTAGGATGCTTTGTTGTAAGATGCCGCTGCAGTTTGCTAGGTACCATGGCCTCGTTGCTAAGTGTTTCGCCACAAACTAAACACACAGGGATAGGGTTTTCCTCGTTGTTATTCCACTTAAATCCATACGCTAATTAACTGTCCTGGTATGTTCTTTTCTTTCGTTTGTCTTCTTTATGTTGTGAATTCGACGGTCCGGGAGAAACTGTAAGATTTGGCTTCTTAAAGCAAGCATTAGGAGCCGACTGTTCACTTTCACTGTCCTGGTGTTTACGTTTAACAATGAACTTATCCATAGCTAAGCACTGTGAATCAACGCGAGGAAGACAACTGAAAGCGCCAAGCGGCGTACACTTTTATATATTCATCTGTCGAAGTCTCGCGAATGTTCGTGAGGAAGCGAGTAGTCTCGGGAATGTTCGGCAGGGTATAGCTGTAATGGCATCTGTGGGATACTAGTATAACTGAATTATTGAAATGAATCGACCACTTTCACCATCTGCCGTGCATGAGAGTAATTGATTTGACTTATTTTATTTCAAGACCTTACAAGACTTAAGGCTTCAGTAGAAGGTATTTTATTTTGTTTATCTCAATATCTCGCGGCACCCCTTAGCCAATCACACGGCACCCTAGGGTGCCGGGGCACACCGGTTGGGAACCGTTGCTCTAGTGGTTATGTTTCTCTGCAGAAGTGCCCCTCGTCTTAAAAATACTTGGGCCGTTCTGCAGGGTTTGAAAGCATTGCTAATAGGTTTAGTCTGCAAATTCGGGCTGTAGGGATTGAGAAATACAGAGTTCAAATAAAGATGAAAGCGGTTCATTTAAACATTATTCAAATCGTACAGATTTTGGTTAAAATCGCCAGAATAAGTCTTGTCAGTGACCTTGGCCACTACCATTCTTCTTAGAATAGGCACTAAACGCAATTGCCCTGGACTCCGTGGGAATTCTCAGGTTGTGACAGCTGACGGCCTTGAAATTGTACTTGGCGTTGCTGTTTATGAGCACAACCTAGCGCAAGCTTGATGGATGACGAGGGCCATACGATTTAAAACGTAGCGTGGGAAACATATCGGCGTGGTCCTTAAGAGTGAGTTTGAGGGAAACCAGATAAAACTATGAGGCAGGAGTAAGATTAAAGGTCATGCTGACCTTATTCAAAACCACCTTGTCGTGTCTGATCAGAGCACTGGACAGAGGACCGATGAACTTAACGACGTTGCTACCTTTGGTAAATCCGTGATGCCAATGGAAACCCACATGTACGACATACGTGTCTATCTTACCGGCTGTGTGCTTTCTCCACAGAGAGAATTCTAGTTTGGTGCTCATGGCATCTTCGGAGTAATTGAGAAGTATCTCGAGGTAGATTGCATAGAGGTAACCAGCCTGCGGCATGGAGACGATGTCGTTATTGAAGGATACCTCCATCTGTTGAAACAGGGCATTTAAGGCATTGCTGACCAAAGTGCTGTTAAAGTCGTCCTTTAGAGCCCGGCCGTTGTAATCTTCAATGCGGACCACGAGTTCGAGTATGACATATGCCAAGTCTAAGCAATCGTCTATATTTCCGGAATAATGAAAGGTAATGGGAGCATTTTTATTTACGTGTTTTGAGGGTTTAGGAATGGGAACCCTTAACGTTCATCTGAAGCGGCACATTTTTAAAAGAACTCATGTGCACGTCTGCCATTACCATAATACGTCTTGCTCCTTGCGCCCACTGCGTTTAAGCGTCGATTGTTTGCAATTTTTCACTTTGCTGTGTTTATTATCTTGAGGCGTTTCATGCCTGAGCCAAGAATGGCATCGAGTTTTTCGTTGGCCTTTCGCTTTAAATTGGACCCTGCCCACTTGAGCATGTGTTTAAACTATTTCTTCGGCGCTGTTCCCGCGGTGATCACATCGAAGAGTACATGAGCACAACTTTTAATGACTCCTTTCCGACTGCTTAGGCTCCGCGCTTTTCAAATGGCAGCACCGTTCGGAAGAGTCCTTCAAGGCAGAAAACCTTCCGCTGCCTTTTTGTAGCTCTTGCCCCTGTAGAGAATGATATAGCGATTTTCGAATGCGCCACCCGCCTGATAAAGTTAGCATTGCGTCACGGTGAGCACGTCCTTATGGCCGTTTCGGTCGGCAGGTGAGAACTATAGTAAAGTGAACTCTGTTGACAGTTTTGAACTCTTGCTGAATGCAGGGTAACTAGTTTTGGAAGAAAAAAAAACGTCTTTTCATCGCTCATGTAGGTGGTGTTTCTTCTTTCGTAATCTACACTGCGTTCTCAATGACCTGCATAAAAGTGTCGCTCATCACTTTCCGGGCCAAGCAAAGATGTACAAAGATTGCAATAGATGAGCATTTCATAAGAAAACAACATATACAGATCTACGAAGTATTTAAGCCCTTTCTGAAGGATGACGGTATAGGGTTCAAAACCTAGAATTTTCGCCATAGCGGGTGCTAAAAACAAATAACCTCGACTGTATTATGTGCGAAACAAGTTGTCTCACTGGGCTCACCTTAGACACCCATCCTTTCACAACATAAACGATCAAACAAGCCATCTTGTGACATTCGTAAATTCAAAGAGTACAGGATTGATATAACCCGCACAAGTTAGGCATTTGCTCGCACGTGTTCTGTTTACCAGTATATGCATTCTAAGTCAATAAACATGTACACTTATTGATTGCTTCTACGCTTTGAAACGTACGACTAAACGTAGCACATGTGCCCGTCGTTAACGTGAGTCCTGCAGTGGCTGCGGTACTTTTCTCAGCACTTACGAGCGGGGTTTCTATACCGCAGCTTCAAAAATCTTAATCGAAGACGTACACACCTTCTCTACGTCACATACCGACGCCTTCAGGTAAAGCGCGCATTTCTTGGAGTGGCTAGCAAAACATGTCGGTACCTTAAAAATTCTCGGTTACACGCACTACAGTGTATGTACACGTTAAATTGCGTATCACACTGCTGGTGACATTTCGTACGGTTGTGATCACACCAATGGTATTATTTTTAGTTTATTGAGGGACAATGACACTGAGGGCAATACCACTTACATTTAAATTACTTGTGCATGTCCACGATAACATAAATCTGTGCTTCGTGGAATATAACGTCAATGTGTCTATCGCATTGTTTTTCTGACAGTACAGCACGTGCTTTCTCGTATGATCGGCAAACAACTTCTGGGAGTAAATCTTTAATACGGTATCAAAATGCACGAAGCCAATTATAGTAAACCAATCATTTACTTTACCTATTCTCTCGAACAGTGCTATGTCCTCCTGTTTTTGCAGGTAGTCGAAATGCGGTATCTTTCCATAATTAACGTCACCATCCACTATCGCTTTCCACACGGCAATGGCTCTCAGTATGCATAATTGCTCTTTGTTGAACTACAGTCACTGAACGGTTTGTAGCATTAATCACAGACCTGCTTTGTCCACGTAAAGGCGGCTTTAAGCGGTCCTCCTGGCAAGAACTGCAGATTGGTTTGCATCAATTTTTCAATACATTGCCTAATAGCCTTGGTGTTCAATTGTTCGATATTTCGATCGCTAATATTAAAAGTTCTGGCGACTGCTTCTCGTCCTATATTGATAGATCTAAACATCTGGGTTCTTTCTACACTAATTTCTCTTTGCCAGCTTTAGAATATCGTTAAACAATAGCGTCACCCATAGCAACGTGCTTGCATCTGTGAGTACCGAGCTCACAGTAATTTCAGTTTCTGTAAAACCAGAAGAAAGTCTTGTCATCTTCTCTGTTTGTGCTCTATAAAGTCGAAACTGGGCCGCACGGTTGTCTTCAATTACCCAATCTCGCGGTTCCATGGTCACGCACAGGCCGAATGGCTAGACCACTCGCCTCTTACCTAGACCGCAAGTGCAATTTGTGGAGGACTAAGCGACGCAGGGGCAGGTTTTCATCACCTGCGGTGCTACAATTAGTAAAAGCGAGCGTTAAACACTATCAATCAACAATCGCGGTTCCATTCTGCAATGAAGTGCTTCGTTAAATAACGCCTAAGCCTTCGACACAAACACTTTCAATCTGCAAAGTGCTCCTTTTTCGCTAGGTGTTTTAAGGTATGTAATCTGTAACAAAACCTAAAGTAAAGGCGCTGTTTTCCTTTACTGCGCAAATAAAATGTATCGCATTGGTTTCTCATTACATCAACAGCAATACGGCTATTTTAAGTACAACTCATATGCGTAGTCATACAAATACAATGAACCTAAAAATAATATATCTTCGTAATATTAATTTTTACAGCAAATTTAAACTTCGGCCAGTGATTTACTGGCCACAGATTTTTAATTGAAGCATATCGCACTCGCAGCTTCCGCCTGCGCAATCAGTTAAATGTCTAATTAAAAACCCAACGGGTTATTTCGCTGCAATTCCTCAAGTTGTAATCAGCCCTTATTCGATCAACTTCCGGTCCCATCATCGAACCACCGCAACGTGCGGTTGTGATATGGAACAATTTTTATACCATCGATCGAAAAAGCACATTTTAAGAATTTCGTGTTAATGAAACTTCTGTTCGCACAGCGATATAACTACAGGTACACTTTCCAAAACTTTTATCACGCAGCCATATTGCGTGACGCAAATCCTACTCCTGAGTACCAGTTCTTTTAATACTCGCAACTTCCGCCCGTTGCCTACACTCTCAGTCTGCTGCCATCAACATCATGCAGCACCAGTCATCAGTCACTATGCTAAGGAAAGATTTTTCTACGACTTCGGGTCGCCTCTATAGACAACAAGACATGAAGGAAGAAACCACCATCCCGGGGCAACGACGCTGCCGAATTATCAAAGCGATTTTGGCCCGTCTCTGCCTCTTCCACAACATTTCTAGTCTGTAAATTCAGGTTGGCTCCCGGAGGCGAAATTCTGGGTCCACCGTATATGCGTCGTCTCTGCTAGTGCATCACTATAGCGACACAGTTCTTCGGCCTCGGAGGGCCTTTCACCAATAAGGGTTGTGCCAGTTCTTCCTTACCCTCCTTCTGCTCCTCTCTATCGCTGGGCAACCTTCAAATGCTGTCATTTGAAAACTAAACAGGTTATTTACCTGTAACTATGGATACAAGCTAGTCTAGAGTCAAACTATACGATGCTACCATCTAACTGGTCTAGTGGTGCCATATCTGTGTGAGGCCCAGGACTTGTCAGCCGATCATTGTATATTAAAGATATTTACATCACAAATAAAATACAAATTTGAATTTTCTGGGAATAGTTTCTGAAGAACTGTTTATTCTGGATGAATTTTGGTGTAATTTGCATAACTGCCAAACCATGAGAAATAAAATAAAAACTTGCTGCACAAAAAAATGTAGATATCTTTAAAACACACAATATGTGTCATATACATTTTTGTTAGAGAGTTATCCGTTTCCAATATATTCCGTGTTATTGGTTTCAAAGTGGCTTTTTTCCAACAGTAGGTCATCTTTCTTTCGTTGTTTACTCCTGACAAGCAAAGAGAACGAAATTTCAATTGTTTCACATAGTGACCAGCTTTTAAAAGAACTGATTATTGCTTTAGCCTAGTGTATTCCCTTATTTCCATTCTACTTATAAGGAAACAAGCAATGAGACAATTTCTTCTAATGTTTATCTCGATTAGCATGAGTTAGATAAAAGAATACTCTTTTGTAAGGTTTATTTGTGTAACAGCTAGAGAAAGTCATGTGAATGGAACACATTGATTTTTCTAACTGGTTTATTGGCTAAAACTATATTATACAATTGTCTTCTTGCTGTGCTCATCAAAGTGAATGTTGCGGTTTTGAGCCAGGACAGCATATCTGTTTTTAAAGAATTTAATGCTGGAAGCTCATCTAACTGTGCATTATGATAAGAAGCATTGTCGATTAATAGAACAGAGTTAGGAGATAAATTTGGGATTAACATGGCATGCAGCCACATGACATAATTTTCACGACTTTGACTACGAAGAAATTAGCACTTTAGGAGGCATTGTCACGTTAGTAACTAAGCAGCTCTCGTTAAAGCACTGGCAATGGGTAATATTAATAAAACAGAGAATTTGCTTTTTGCTCCAATTTTAGAGAGATTGCTCATGTTTACATTAATAAAGGTTACTCCTTCTGTGAGTAACATACCCCTTCAATGGATGTTGCTCCATGACCTTGAGTTGGCAGCAGTTTTCTCCATTTTTGTATCAATAAAAATTATAAGTTGCTCCTCTGTGGGAGAAGTTGCTCTCAAATATTGGAGTTATATCAGAAGGTGACTCCTGCTTGATAGAGCAACAAGTTTTAAGTAGGATGGCTGACTACAAGATGGTTGTCCATCACATAAAAGTGTATAAGACCCACTGAGATGCCTCATTAGGTAACTACAAGCAAATTTACCAAATTGAAAAGGAAATGTGAGATGGTTAGCGGAGCATCTCCTTGAAGATGGCAACAAAACAAGATTAGGGGCATTGTGTAACAAAGAAAAATGAGGATTCTTTTGCATTATAGAGGAGAACCTGGATTTCAAACTGGTGTAGCTGAAGATGTTGATGTCTCTTACAATTTACGGTGTTATGGATGCCATATTAAGAAAAGCACATATTTGATAAGGTTCACTATAACTATCCATGAACTTGAAGGTGCAAAAGCCAAATAGCAAGAGCGATACACACTCATCTTGTGATTAAGAAACCCAGTATATATGGAGACGATTATATTACCGAAAAGGAGTTTCCAGTATTAATGTACAGGCTACATGTGATTGTAATGAAATGTGTGTCAGTGTTGATGCTTCTTGGCCTGGATCAGTACACGATTCATGTATATTGGCAAATAAAGATATGTGTAGGGTTATGAGTGGAAATCATGCAATTACCCTAATTCTTGGTGATGACATGTCCATTATTGTCTGCATAATGTGGCTAAACATCTCAATGATGATTTCCCATTGAAGTAAACAATAATTAGGAAGGAGACACTTGTGAAGGAGAAGATATAGGTATTGTTGGATGTATCAGAGAAAGAGGGCAGAGAAGAAGAGAGGAGATAGCCGAGGTTATACATGGCTTCCAAAATTAAGTGAGTGATGCAGAATTTGTATATACATAGTACATTTTAGCTCTAAAATTATTTTGATCTTTGTCGGTTGTAATAACATCACAAGCTATATTAATTTTGTAGGTAAATATTACCACATTGGGTTTTCTTTGTAAGTAATTACTTTTTTGTTTAAAAATAGTAGCATATAATGAAATACCATATACTTTTTAATTAAAAGTTGCTGAAGACCATATTAATGTAGTGATAATGTCCGTACTTCCCATGTTAGAGGTTCCAAGTTCAAATCTCGGTAAATGTGGGTTGTCTGGATAAGGCTTTTATTCTCATAAGGAAAAGGTTTGCCAATTATAAGTCATAAGGACCTCAGGGCTCATTTTGAGTATTTCACCCATTTCATTATTTCTTTGCCTCCTTAAACCAGTGCAGTTAAAAGAGAAACTAAAAAAATGCATTTGTATCACTGTTCACAATTACGGATGCTACTGTTTAATAACAAAAAAATTTTGCTATTTTTGTTAAAACGTTAAATTAGTATAACTCAAAAATCAACAGTGCACTTGAAAGAGAAATTGAATAGAAACTTTCACTTCCGTTACTGAGCAGTGGCACGAGGTAAAAATGTTCATTAATTAAGCTGATCATAAAATGTAGTCCACTTATCATAGGAATCAACTATTGAAATACATACTTTTATAGTGAAAATTTGGTGAATGAATTATTAAAATTATTAATGAATTTTTATTTCACTCTGTCCCATTTATTAACATTGGAAAAAAGATGAATTTCTACACTTCAACATTGTATATAGTATTGAAAGAGCCCCCAAAAGTACTATTATGAATTATAAAATATTGTAGTAACATACCTTAAACATGCGATGTAACGATAAGCTTTCTGTTGTTCACTGACTTGAAGTTTATTTTAAAACATAAGTTTATACGCAATAATTAATTTTTATTTCTGAAACTATAGAGTGGTCTAAATTACATTACACTGAACAAACAACACTAAATGATGTATTATGTATTTGACAGGTTTATAATCTATAAAAGCATCTTCCATTAAATTATAACTGAAAATGCTCAGACCCTATAGCACTTACATATCATTCTGTTGCATCTTGCACAGTAATTTTTTCTCATTTCTTTGTTGCAGCAAGACATCTCTTTGCAATTTGTATATGGACAAGTGTTTCTTCTGTTTCGTTTGGGTTTGCTATTTTCTTAGCATATCTCAGACCTTTCACTGGAACAGATACAGTAATACCCACCAAAGGATCAAGCGTGGGAATGCATCTCCGCGTGGAAATGAATGGATGTGGTATATCCTGTGATTCAGGTGTGATGCTGGAACACATATCCACCTGTTGATGGTGATCTGTTATTGGTAGTGGTGACTCACATGCACCAACGGTGATTCCCCCTGAAATATTACAAACAATAACAAATAAGCAATTAATATGTAAAATGATTAGAAGGTTAATGAGCTTGTTGGTAAAATAAATATTAGTTGATTTTTCGAAATCTATTACGGGGACCAACCTTGAAAATTTCAATGTTAAACAATCACTTTCATTTTGTATCATATTCCACTATTGTTGTGTGTAACTAATAGGTTCTGAAATTTTTAGATTAATTCATTCAGTATTTTTTGAGAAAAATATTTTGTTTCTTTTTAACTACACGGCCCAAAAAGCTCTTTGCAGTTCAGTTTAAACATTTTGTAACCAAACTTTATATTTACAATCCAGGAATATCACTTTAAAAAATTATCGGACATGTTTCAAATTGAATAAATAATACTGCAGAAAATGGTATGATAATTTAGAATATTAACATAACATTAGAATATTCTATACTATGGTGATAAATAGGGACACTCAAATTTCGCGACTCGCGAAACTCGCGAAAATTTTTAAAATGCTTAAAATTAGGGAATAAATGTATACGAAGACATATTTGATTAATTTAAATACTTTTTGACACACCATCTACTCGCGAAATTTTGAAATTCCCGCTCTATATACGAATTTTTAGGTTCACTCGCGAAATTTATCGCATATAGCAAAAAGATCACACATTCTTGTTATCAAATTTCGGTTAACGTTTTTTGCTTCCAGCTTAAGCTTTGTTAAGTGCCGTGGGAGTCTGTTAGCACGGTATTGGCTATCTTGTCAGCGTTCGATCGATAACAGCAGTCTGCAGTATCGGCGGACCAGCGAAGCCGTTGAACCAGCGAGATAGGAGCGCTCATATCCGGTATGCGCTGCGCACGCATTCTGTTACTACCCTAAGTAACTTCTTCTACGCGTATCCCACTAGTTCCTGTTCACCCATGTGTTCAGTTCGTTTTAACTAGCAGTAGCGTAGTTCTGAAATATCGTACAGCATGCCACCGAAAGTGAGCTTAGATGAGCGGGTAAAGCAATTCTCACAGGACGGAATGAAGAGGTCGGGAGAAATAATGCTTTGCAGCTTTTGCAATAAAAGAATTCCATATGAAACTTCGGATGCTGTAAAAAAACATATTGCTAGCCAGAAACACGTGGATGCAACGAAAACGCGTAAGCGACAAAGAACAATGTTCGAGGCGGCTGAATCTTCAAAAGGAGCAAAGGTATGTAATTTCCACATTTTCTGCATTTATCTACTTCAATTCTGTGACAATTTTTATTTTGTTACTTAGAGTTTGAAACTTGTGTGTAAAGAGGTAAAGGTGTATTACCTATTTAAAATTAAATGCCAGTTTACTTCCTTTTAAAGCACATGTTTTTAGAAATCAGAACATTATTTGGCTAATAGTAAAATATCGTGTGTAGTTGCACTCTTCGCTTAATCGCATATACTTATTTTGCTCAGTTATATGTTTTAAATGATTTTATATCATATTTCAAATTTATTTTGGTTTATAACTTGACATCGGGTGTATAACACAACGCTGCTTTAGGTTCGCGGTGATTTAGCCGGTTGTATGACGCACGTTGAGGGACATGCGAGCACGCTCTCACAGATATGAAGTGTAGCATACAAAATACGCGGGTAGGACATAATTTTTAGTTCTGTTACGCCTGTTGCCGTTGAAAGTTAAAGCCTCCGATATCACCAAAGAAGTTAAAGGGGGCTATAAAAATGAAAAATAAGGCAACAAAAGACATGTTATAAAAAGGAACATAAACTGCAGCATTTTAATCTCAAAGAATCAATCTTAGAGATTCGCTTTCAAGATTTAACACATTTAAAAAGACATTTTGCAAAAGTTCTGGTCTATGCTTATATGTTTTCTTTTCTACTTTTACCAGGCTGCCAAACTGGATTTTGTCACTTCCACGGTTGAAATGATGATTTCAACCAATATTCCATTGGAGAAGGCAGATCACCCAGCCTTCAAGGAATGGGTGAAGAAGAACGTTATTGGCGGTGGAGACCTTCCAGGAAGCAATGTTCTCCGTAGAGAATATTTACCTCTCTTGGCAAACTCCAGGAAGGAAAAAGTTGTTGCAGCTCTACAGAACAAGAAGGTTGCTGTTATGGCTGACGAAACAACAGACAAGATGGGCAGGGCAATTTTCGTTGTTCTGCTGTCTACAGTGGAGCCCTCCAGATCGCAGGAGCAATATGTGGCTGCTGTCACTTCACTGGATGTAGTGAATGGACGGTCCTGTGCTCGAACAATTACCGAGGCACTACGGAACACAGGGGTAAACTTTGACCAAGTAGTGGCATTAGTAAGTGACTCAGCCAGTTATATGACCTCCTGTTATGCTGGGTTATCACTTCTCCTGCCAGATGAGTCCCTACATATTCAGTGCTGGGCACACAAAATAAATCTGATTGGTGTGGTGATGAAGGACTACTTGTCATCGCTAAATAAACTAGTCATTTCAGTCAAGCAGACTTTTCTGCATGCCCGGAAAAAAAGACGTGCATTTCGGCAATTCATGCAGGAGAAAGGATCTGCAGCAGGAATGTTTCCAATTCCAGTGGCCACAAGATGGAATTCCTGGGTGGAAGCAGTTGAGTGGATGGCAGATAACTGGACCGTTCTTTTTTATTTTTTTCGCTCCATTGGTGGCAGAGAGTCATTTACTGCAGCATCTTCACACCTGCAGAATATTACTGATTCTGAGCTACAGATGCTTTATGTGCAAGCTCTGTTTGTGAAATCTTTAGCTTCAGTGATGAAGCAATTGTTGCTCAGCCTGGAAACAAATTCCAAACCGATGGCTGCAGAAGTGTATCCCTAACTTCAGAATTTGAAGAAGCGCTTACAAATAGTTGCTGCCGGAACTTTCAGTGACAGAGTTCAGGAGGAGCTTGATGCCCTGAAAGGAAATCTCAGGGGAAGTTCGATGCAGGACATAAAAATTGCAGCAGGCCATATGCACACCAAGCTGGACAATCTTATGTTGGGGGACCCTGCCCGTGCATTTTTGGAGCCTGTGGCTGCACTCTTCTACAGGCAGAATGTGCTGTCACAGCCTGCTGCAGGAGACGAGCTGAAAACCCTTTTCCACAAAGTACCATCAATGAAGGGTATTCCCATCGATGAAGGACTGCATGCTTACAGGGATCTTCAGGATATTCTGAAGAGCAATGTAAATATATCAGTAGAAGATGCTCTTCATGCAATGCGTGATGATCATCAACTTTTTGTTGATGGTGCCTTAAGGGCGCTGTGGGTTCCTGTCTCAAACGTGAACTGTGAAAGGTTTTTTTTCCAACTTTTCGTGTGTGTTGACGGACCTCAGAACAAATCTCACAATCACAAACTTGGAGATGCTATCAGCTTATAATTATGAAAGTAAACCATAAGAGTGTGTAAATTATGCTTGCTATTAGGGTTTTTATATTTTAGATTGTATAAATTAATTATGCATTTATTAATTATGCATTTATTTCTATTTTTGTAGGTGAGTAAGTTAATATCCAAGAATTACCGTATCCAAGAATTTTCCTTTCTAACTCAAGAATTTTACCTTCTCACTCAAGAATTTTCTCTCTTATTACTTAAGAATTTAGCAACATTTTATTCAAGAAATTTGAGTGTCCCTAGTGATAAATAACATATTCATTTTTCAAAAACCATTAAGGGGACCAACCTGTGAAATTTCAAACTGAATGTTTCCTAAACAATTACATTTATTTTTATTTATTTCTTTATTTATTTTTGTACCATGATTGCTGTGTGTAACTAATTATGAAATTTTCAGATAAATTTATTAAGTACTTTTCAGAAAAAAATGTTTCTTTTCAACTACTCTACCAAAAAAGCTGCTAGCGGTTCAGTTCTCAAAATTTTGTAACAAAACTTCAAATTTACATTCCAGGAATATTACCTTAAAAATTATCAGATTAGCTTCAAATTAAATAAATATTAATGCAAAAAATAGTATTGCAATTTATTCATACATACATTTTTTTATTATTTTGCCAGATTACTTAATTTTAGTTACTTAGAAAATTAGTCAGATAAATTTTGATTATTATGATAGTAATGTTCTCAAGTGTTAAAATCAAACTCATTGGTTGAAATGTGCACCGCAAGGAACATTTACACAAGTTGGAAAAATGCATTTAGTAAACCATACATTTTAATATTAAAAATGCCATTTGCTACCATTAAAACTTATATTTAAAAGGTCACAAAATAAGTGTTTAAATTTAAAGTGGCTAAAAATGACTTCTGGATATTAATCTACAAGTTACAAAGTTGGATAGGTAGGGTCAGATTGTCCTACACATGGCTTGTGTGAAAAAACCATTAAATCAATACCAAGTTACAAAGTGTATATGTGTAAAAATTAAAAAATCGACAATTTCAAGAACTTGATTCCATTTTCATAGATTGGTCCCTTTAATTTAGCCAGAATAGTTTCTTACCTGTTAACTGCTTTATAGTAAGATTTGTATCCCATTGCATGAGGTCAAACAGTGTCTTTTCCCAGTCCTTCAGATGCACTTTTTTGTTGCCCATTCCCTTCATATCTGTTTTTCGCTTCAGCCTGCTCTTCGCATTGAAAGTTTTCTTAGTCATTTGGATTCAGTTATTTCAAAACCAAATTTTACCACATACCTTTTTTTTTTGCCTCATTTCCAGCAATTGAGATTTTTCAAGACCTCGGGATGTTCTTTTAGGATTTTGACAAAACCTGGTTGAGATTCAACCTCACGTTCTTCTTCGGAACTGATCATAATGATTATTGCTTAAATGTTTGTCTTCTCACTACATGGTCACCAGCTGTAGCCAGTTGTTTGTTTAAGCAGCTGGGAGGTGGCGATAGGAAAAACGGAGTAAATTGCTATCACTATGAAGAGTATGCTCTGCAGGTGCAAATAGTTTTTATTGGTACGATAAAGAGAAATTGCTCTTGCAAAATAGTTTACTCCATTTTGCTCCTGAGAATTTTCTCTTGAGAGATTGCTCAGTTTTATCGATATCACCCAATGGCATAATCCTGCAACGCATAATACTTTGAAGTAAACTGGTTGCTGTGTGTTCTCAAAATGAAATCATATGGACGCAGAGCTGTTTGTTATTGTAACAAACTATTTACTGACCTATGTTAGAGGCCATTCGTCTAGAAGGAATGTGCAACCTGTAAACGATCTCTGTTGAAAATGGTGGGAAAAGCCACCGAAACATGTCCGAAGTAAGTTACCTTGGTTCAAGAGTGAAGTTTGAGTGTAATCTATGTTTTTACCCCTATTTTATTTAGTTTTTAAATGTCTTCAGGTTAATAGTCAGAAACAAACCTACACCCACTACTCTTCGGTATACCTTACACTTAGGCAACAATTCGTAATTCTTATCACATCTTGTCAAGTTTGTCAAATGTTCTGTCTCGTCATTCAACTCAAATCCACACCTCCCAAAACCAACACTCTTTTTGGCGCTAGCTATTCCTTCTGTCATCAAAGCTATCTCAATCTCAATCATGTTTTAAATCTGTCCCATCCTTTATAACTTTTTCATACCTTTATACCTCACTACCAATTTTTCCATTCAATCACATCGTGTCTTGTTTCCATCAGTCCCTATCATTTATTTCATTCTCTCCACCAATCACAACAATTCATCATCTCATTTTAATTTGATCTTCCTATCATTCCCTCTTTCCATCCCCAACACTTCACTGCTCCCTTCTCCAGTCATGTGGCATTTTTATTTCCCTTTCCTTCACACCTAATCCACCTCCAACATCGCTTTATTTCCACCCTCCATTTTCATCACCCATTCTTCCAGCCAAACAATGCACTTTATTTCCACCAATCCCTCCCAATATTTCATAACTATTCACGAATCACAGCTTGTCATATTTTGTCCAATAAAAACTCCACATCGCTACTCATCACATTTTTACCATGTCATTATATATCATTCCCTCTTTCTGAACTAAATTCCTGTCCTTAGTACTTCGCTGCTCCTCCAAGTCATGTGACCTTAATCCACCTCACAGATTAACCTTTCTGCCTTAAGCCCCTCCCGGGTTGGTGATGACCCTTCGACTCTTGGCGCTTTCAAGCTTACCGTCATCACTCTTTATGCGTGGATTAATGACACTACTTTTTTTTTTTTAAACAGTAACAGAGTCTGATCAGGACTCCGGCACTGTATCCATATTTACATTTCCCCCCGTAGGTTTTTACTGATTACTGGTTTTACTGTTTCTTTACAAACATATACACATTGCACAAACATATAACACCCATGCCCAAGGCGGGACTCGAACCCACGATCCCCTGCCCACGAAGCACCAAAGCGACACTAGGGCACCTAGCAGCAGGATTATTATTAATTCTTTGGGCTAATCCGGGGTTATAACTACTTCCACCCAAAATTTGATTCCAAGATTTCACCAGAAATACATATTTTGACGTCTCTGAATGCTTTCAAAGCATGGCACCCTGCAAGTTTGTGTAAGGCATAGTTCACAAACTAAAAGTTGGTTAAATACCAAACTTGATATTTGGGTTCAGTATTTTCCAAGGATTTTCAAGAAAACCCCAGTATCTCAAACTACTTACTACATGGAACATTTTTCAAAATATGATTTCTGCAAAAATGGCTCTTCATAATTTTGACTAAAATGTCTTCTAATGAAGATATTTTTTATGCTATACGAAATGTATAACTTGAGTTTTTTGGCAATAACCTTTGAAGTCCTGTTCATTAAGATTTTTGCATAACTGGTAAACCATGAGAGATAGAGAAAATCTTAATACACAAACATGTTCTCATTAAAACACACATTTTTATATCAAATGCACTTTTATTTTGGTCTTAACCATTTCCGAGATATTGCTAGTTAGTGGTGTATATTTTAAAATATTTACATTTCTAAAATGGAAAACCACTGTTCAGAATGTCAATGCATCACATAGTGACTCGCTATACCCTAGTGTAGTTATTTATTCCCGCATATCTTGTAGTAAGAATGTACCCAATAAAAGAGCTTCTCCAAATGTTTGTAGTACGTGTGAAGTAGATAGAAACATAACTTTTTATTAATAGTTTTTGTAGAATAAGTAGAGAAAGTCATGTGAATGTAACACATCAGAGTCTTAGAAAATGGTCCAGGTTTGTGTGCCTATGAACAGCATAACCAACAAATGTAAATAGAAAACTTTATGCTTAAGTTCAACATCTTCAAAGGGTGCAACACAAGTTTTCAAGAAAATCCCCCACTCAAAACAAACCTTACATGGAACATTTTTTGAAAGTTTGTTTCCTCAAAAATGGCTCTAATAGTTTTGATTAAAATACTGTATGTTTAAGATATTTTCATGACCAATGAATTATATATTTTGTATTTTCAGGGAATAGTTTCTGAATTCCTCTTCATTCCAGATGAATTTTGCATAACAGGTAAACTGTAAGAGGTAGACAAAATCTTACCCAAAAAAGCAAACAATTTATGTCAGTTAAATTTTTTTTATTCAGTTGACAATTTCTGAGATATTCCTAGTTATTGGTACATATTTTACAATACTTGAACTTTTCTCAAATGGGTATTAATTATTCATTTTTCTTCCTCCTGGCCAAGCAAAGAGAGCATCAATTGCAAACTGTCACATAGCAATCAGCATTTAAAGTCTTGATTATAACCTTAGATTTGTACATTTCCTTATTTCCCTTGAACAAGGAAATAATGAGTATTAAAACCTTTATGCTAATAGTTGTCTTGAAAGTTACAAAGTAGATAAAAACTTTGTAAAAATAATATGTTGCGGTATAGGTAGAAAAAGTTATGTGAATATTGCTTATCAGATTTTTTTTACTTCTGACCATGCAAAAGGAAATTTTGATATCATCACATAGTAACCAGCCATTAAAAGATTTGAGTATCACTTTGGTATAGTGTATTCCTTATTTTCAATGTACCTAAAAGGAAGTTATAAGACCATTTCTGTTAATCTTTATTTTGATTAGCATGAAATAGATAAAAAGATACATTTTTGCAAGAATATTTTTGGATAGAATGAAATAGCTTCTCTACATACTATTTGTATGGTAGAAACATTTAGGCTAGTGTACACAATTCTGGATATAATTACACCTTTTTCTGTATTTTGATAATGGCATATGACAAATCCATTTCAAGTTTTTTATCTTTTTGCAAAAATTGGTGGAGTGGTTGTTAATAGATTAGCTTATATAATATGCTGTTAAGAACCGGTATATGCTTTAGGAAGATGGCTATAATAGATGATTGTGCAATTCCATAAACCCTAATATAAATATATAAAAATTGGTTGAACTTTCAAAGAATTTTGAAGTGATAGGTTTGAAAAATTCTTGGTATAGTCATTTGGCCACTAGGGTCCTTTAAGTGTGGTTGAATACTTTCTGATGTGAGAGTAGGTCATGCAAAGAAAATGTCAATTGCATTTATATTTTAATGAAGGGACACCTCATTCCCAAAATGTGGTGATAAGGCAGGATAATGCAGAAATACATTTGAAGATAATGTAATTTAGGCACTCTTTGCTCAGAACCGTCACTGATTATTAGGACTTCTTTTAAGCTTTGGAACATTCTGTCTGCCAGCATGGTCTTGTTTGAGGTGGCTAAAAACTGCTCTAACTAATGTCCAAAAAAGCTATTGCCTTTCTAGACAATATAAACAGTTTTGCTTTAATATTTTTCTTTGGAATTTGAAAATCATATACCACTCACTATACTCACAAAATAGCGAAGTTGAAAAATATGTATAAATGGAGTCAAGGTCACTTGTACCAGGATGGCTAGGTTGTTAGGTAAATTGAATAGGTACTAAAAATTTGCTACCATATACTATAAGATGAAAAAACAACAATAGAATATTAAGTTTCAAAAACATTTAATTTATACAGTGGCTTAAAATATCTAACCTATGTTACTGATTAAGGAACAACACTAATAAGTTTAGATGTCTCCTATTTGTTTATGTAAAGCATGATTGTAAGATGTTGTCACATAGGTATGCCAATTTATGTTTACAGTAACAAAATGTGATTTTCAGGAAACAAATTATCTAATGCATGTTCCCTATGGTTCTTCAGAAACATCAAAGTAATTAATTTTTTCAAGTACCTTCACTTTATGGCAAAGTTTATATTACCTTTTGGTGGTCTGCCTCCATTCTTTCTTTGCAATTGTCTTATAACATTGTATACATGCTGTGATTATACAGATAAGGGTGCCATCAACCTTCCACTATTTTTCCTTCTTAAAAACTCACCATGCATTTACCTATAACAATTGCCATATAGGGAAAGCACACACATAGATCATAATAGAATGTCTTTCAACTTCTTTACAACACACCCTGCTTTATAAACAACATTTTCCGAGTATTCAGTAAAATGGGATGGTGAAGACATAAAAACATGATCTGGTAGGGTCATATTTGTAATAGTTTGTGCATCATTTGCACTAATTTTTGTGAAAATTTTCGGGTCAAACCATATTCCATTAGTCATACATCTGACCAAGATAAAAATTACGTTGGCATTTCCATTTAACAGTTTCTAGAGCTGCACTTCATTCTTCTAATAGGAATTGCATTGCAGAAGGTTTATTGATTCAACTACATTACATAAAAAAAATAAAACCATTTCTATACAATCTTTGCTGAGTTTATACATTAGGAGACACTTGGGATAATTATTCTCCACATGATTTTTAAATAACCCTCTTTTACAATTAGCTATGCAAAAATACCAATTATAGGGGTTTTGCACTTTATCCTATACAGCCCCTTTACCTGTAATATCTTTCTAGCCCAGCCAAGTATTTTTTTGCTCGTGCCAGAAAGGGTTCCCAAATATCCTATATGATGCGCATAAAGCAGATGTATAGCTTTAGCATATAGGTTTTTACAACTGCTTGTGTCAGTCTCTCAAACATTCATAATAAATCTATGATGTCCTTAGCATTCTCAAGTGCTGACTGAAATGAAAAACTAAGAACTTGAACAGCTAATTTTACTTTTATATTTTGTTTGTGGTAAAAAAACATATGGTTCCTTTTCCATCAGTTAACTAAAACTAATCCCTCTTCATATTGTAGTTTTTCTAGTGCCTCTACATTTTCCCATTTTATGACCCACCTATGCATACCGTTAACACTTTAAGATCAGAGTACAAATTCTGGATGAGCTTTATGATATGGTGAGCTTAAAGTAGTATGAACACTTTCTCAGAAGTGCATGGATATGTAAAATATGGTTGCATGTTGCTAACACTAAACTTTTTCTTAATTTGGATGCAAGGGATAAATTGCTTTGCAGACCATGAATCGTAAGGCTCATGTATTTTATATTAACCTGCTGCAGAAGTGTTGGAACATTTGTATCAAACCTACCTTTTCATCAGCAAACATGATATTCATTAAGAAATAAGCTATTTGGTAACTTCCAATGTATTTATTTCTACAATGAGGAGCAAGTATCAAAGTTTTCTTTTCTTCTTCTCTATACCAAAAACCTCCCTCAATGTATCCCATAAATTGCTTGCAATTGCACTCCAAGCTTTTCTAAATTGCCATCTCATCAAAAGTTGTATGTAAGTATCATGCCGAAAGAGCTGCAAATGCTAATGTAGTAAAACCTGGCTTGCCACCTATTGAGTTACATGTTCTTAATATATTAGGATGGGGCAAAGCTAAGTCCAATGTGTTATGTATATACTCGGAAATGCAAGGGGAGTAAAAATACAATGTTAAGGCAAAGGATTAGGTTTTCAAAGTATTCAGTGTTTTACCTGACAGTATTCCTTTAAATGACTCCAAAGGCACACCTGGAACATTTTTGTGAATAAAACATGCAGTCTTCTAAGCAAATTCTTAGGTTGAAATTCAGTTACTTACTGTTTTAGATAATTTTTTTGCTTGCTTCCTACATTTTCCTTTTTGCTTAATCATTTTCACACATTTTTAAAGGCACCAACCTTCTTTCCTACCATTTAACTATGTTTTCTTTTGAATAATTTCGGTCTTTCATAAAAGCAATATAGATGATCATACTTGGCAGTGGCTTCATCAATGCCATTTGAGGTTTCTTGTTCCAATTTCTTGCTTTTGATGACAGAAGTCACAGCTGCTGTGCAAGAAGTCTTTGAAAGTTGTACCCTGTCCCTGAAAGAGAATCAATGGTTGAATATTATAATGTAACTGTAATTCATTTTACCATTGACAAATTTGTCTAATAAAATTTGAAATAAGTATAGGACATGGGCACACACCAGATTGCATGTTTCGGGACACTACTTTAAAAAAACATTTAGCTACATGGGTTCATATATGACATTGGTTCCATAATTACTCTAGAATGTAAATCTGGAGGACGGATAATTTAAAGAAAGAAAATACTTATATTACACAGTTTAGAAGGAGATGTGAAGAATTGGGAAACCTGAAACCCACAAAAAGGAGAGAGAAAAACATATGCACATTTATTTGTTAACGATGCAGTCAATTATCAGGATCATATCAGTGTCATAAGTCTGCTGAAATTTTGTCCCGCAGGACTACATGCCAGTAAATCTACTGATGTATAGGCCTGATGCTTTTAAGCACACCTTCAAGCTATTGTTCTGGGCCAGGTTTGATCCTGCAAGCTTGGGATCAGAAGACCAGAGCCTAGCCAAATGCGCCATCCAGACAGTAGAAACTATCAACCCACACTTTTTAAAACACTTTATTTTATATGAAAATAGTTACAATACCAACTTGCTACCACTGTGCATGCTAAGTGGCAGCCTAATGCTAGATGATAAAAGTTTAAACTTCTTAGGATTACTGGGGTTTAGCTTCAAAGGCCTTAAGCTACAATTTGCAAATTAAGGCTTAGCTGTGTTTATCATGCAGATGTTGGCATCTCTTATATTTGAACGAACAGCACAGCCAAAACCACATCAGTAATAAAAGCAATACACTTTAATTTTCATTGTGCATAATTTTTTAAAGAATAAAAATTGCAATAAAAATCTATATCTTATTTGAACAAAATAATTCCTATTCATAGTTGTACTAGATTTAGAAAAATATTTGAAAGTTAAATCAACTCTCCATTATAAGGGTTGAGTATTCACAGTATTTTGTGCTATTAATGGGAGTGTTTATTCAGTTATGACAATATATTTTTTTCCTATACCCAAATGCAAGGGCTAAAATCCTTTATTGGTGCAAATCACAGATACCAGCTTTTTTTCAGTATTCTTCATTTAACTTTCTTTTTTAAAAAGTGAGATTTGCTTGGGTGAAAGCAGGAATATGGAAGCTAAAACTCTAAGAAAGGGTAATCTACAAATATTCATTTTACAGATGATGTTAGAAGCTGAGGCCTGGGGAAGACATGTAATGTTCTTGAACTAAGCTGTAGCTCCTTCTAAGTTCAACATTCTCCTGCACTTGTTAAAAACAGAATTATATGAAGAATATTGAATGGGTCACCAGCTGCGATTCAAGCCAGTAAGGACAGTATTTGTGCACAGGGAAATAAATGCTGTGATAATTGTTAAACAGCCCATTAAAGGCACATAGTAACACTGTGAATACTCAAATCATACTTACTCGCATTTCTATTTATGCCTATGATGCAGGGTTGATTAAACTTTCAAACTTTTATCTAAATCTGGCAACCAACTGTTGTTATTAATATTTTATGTTTAAATTGGATACAGATTTTTGCAGAATTTTTAACTTTAAAAATCATGTGCAATCAAAAGTAGAGCTTATTACCTATATAACTGATGTAATTTTGACAAGAAATGAACAAGTAATTGCGTACTAAAGCTACATTAAACATTTCCTCTTTAAGGTCCAAGGCTCATAATTGTTCACATCTGAAGACATGTATATCAAAGCAGTATTTATGCCTTACATGTAACTTGCAGTTTTCCAGATTATATTAAACAAATTTAGTCCTTTTATCAGTAAAATATTGCCAGCATATAATTCACTTACTTTTCCTGTAAAATGGATAGGGAACAGTTCAGTTTTGAGGTAAAACTGTCACATGTTGAGTTATGCACTTGTAGTGCTATTGTCAGTGAACAGAAATTAGAGTATTGGTTACAAACTGTAAAACATATGGCTATAATTTCATAATTTAGAGAGAGATTATTGTTGCAGATACATTGAAAACAACAGACTAGGTTTAAGATTTCCTCAATCTTAACTATATTGATAATTGTATGTATATTTCATTATTAAAGCATTATCAAAAACGTTGCACGGTGACGTTTTAAAGTATACCAACTATACAATTAATTATTGCATTTCCAGTAAAGTTGAAGAGCTAGGAGATGACAGTTCTCATTCTCAGTGTATGGTAAGCATCCCTTCTAAATATACAACAATGCTTACTTTAAGCAATTTTATACATTCGTCGGGTGTATTTCTAAATTAAATGCGCATTCATTGGAAATTCATTGTATCATTCTTTAACTCTGTGCTGAGATCCACCAACTTGTTCTTATTTTCAGCACTGCATAGTACATCACCATTGTCCCCAAGAAACCAATGAAAGCGATGGATGGAAAATGGTATGTTTTTTCATAGTGTTTTATTTTTTGTAATATGTCATCATGTTGACCAGTAGTACAAATTCAGTTATGTGTACCTAAATAGCTTTATTATCTTTGTTGACATTGTAATGCATTTTATTTCTCAATTAGTAATATGACTTGCATTTTAATTAATAATTTGACTATTTATAACTTTTTTTGTGACAATGGTTCATTTATCTTTGTAAAAAAATAATTTGAATTAGGATATGTTTCGTAAATAACTTCAACTACATCATCAGCTTAAGCTTTTAATTATTATGTTAATGTTTGTGTTGCTTCATTGTTACCAGCATTAATATTATTAATTTGACTACTAATTATTGTGTTTAGCCTTTAACAACAACCTTGTGCAGTTTACTTATAATTGCAGTGGTTGGTAAAGCAATTAAGGCATATTTATTCTTACAGTTTACTTATAATTGCAGTGGTTGGTAAAGCAATTAAGGCATATTTATTCTTATACTTTTTATTTAAATGCATTCACTCTATACCTTATTTTTACACTAATGTATTTTCCCTGAAATTGTCTTAGCAAGTTTGCATGATGGCATATATTTCCTTTTTCTTCAGACCTAACATTTCGTTTTCCATTTCCTCCCTCTCAACCATTATGTTCAGTTTGTCTTGTAATTAATCACCTACAAAAAGCTACCTCTTCCAGCTTTGGATGATTCTGAAGATGGTGTTGGTGTGTATGCTCTAAATTCTGTTGGTGTTGCTGGCAGTGATGAAGCTATTGTTTCAGTGATGGTGATGAAAATGTAGAGGCATGGTCATCGAACCAGTTTCCCCCAAGCAACTCTGTTTGAGGGGAGTTAGAAGCTTTGTACCCTAGTGACTCGTCCATTAAGGAGAAGTACTCCCAATTAATGGAGCCTCCTCCTGACTTGCTCTGGCAGATTTTATTAGCCTTTTATGCCAAGAGCATAAAAGGCTAATCTCTCCGACTATTGGCATTCCTGCAGATTTCTTTATTGTTCGTGCTATTTCTCTCCAGAGGTTTTTATATAAGCTGGGTGATTGAATGAATGTTCCACCTCAGCTTCTTCACTACTAGCAATTTGGCAAGACTGTAAGTCCATTTTATTGGCTGCATCTCTGTAGTGGGTCCACAGCCCTTATCACCTCACTAATATTAGAGGCAATGGATATTCAGGCCCCTTAGGGATCCTTTTTCCACAGCAGTTTGAACATATTTTGATGCAAAATTATTATGTGAAACAAAATATTACCATATGAAAATGTATATAACCTAAGACTATAGTTTTTTTTTGTTTCATTTTCATAAACAGTAATATACTGCAACCAGAAATATACTAATTACCTGTATGAAGGAGGTTTATATTTTTGTGCATATCTAAGGATAACACTTACATTCCACTTATAGTGAACTTTGTCATTTCTTTTTCAAATATTATTTAAAAAGTGTATTTATAATTTGGAGAACAATCAAGTTAAACAGCAGGGAATGTGGCCAAAAAATCAAGATTTCATTCATAGCATATTGGCCAAACTGCTAAACCATCTGACGATTCATCGAACCATTCTTCACTTCAGTACAGAACATGTCCATTGCAGTTCATCACAGATTGCACTGGTGCAATCCATTGCTTATCGGTCTGATTAACAAAAAAACAAACAAACAAACAACTTGCACATGGTTTGGCACCAGCTGAAGCACTGATGACCTAGTTAGTAAGATCGGTCATACAACCAAATCCATTCAGTACCAATACAGGAAACTTGGGTGGAAAAGCAGAGACATGAAATACTAGCCCACCTTGCTCAGCAGCCTGGAGGTTTTGTTTCAGCTGTATAGGGAATATTGGATATGAAGGTTTGCTTCGTCAAGCTTTGAGCAATGATATCCTTCAAGACTGGGAAAGTGTGTGGAATATTTTATTGCCAGAACTGTAATTGGCAAAAGTTTGCTGCTTCTTTATTTTGATTTCCTTCAGATAAAGATAATTCAGCATTGTTTCAAAGCATATGACCAGTGATTTTTCATGAGGAAAATGTCTCATTAAAATTACAGATATAAAGGTATATTAGAAAAACATGCCAAAACATTAAAACTGATATGGGCCTATCCTCAATAATTAAAATTCTCACATTTTCAGAAAGGGGTAAAATTATTATGCTCACAAAATGTTATTTCCCTATTCTAATTGTACATACAATAATATCTAGTGACACTTTGTATTAACCATTATTGCAGTTCTTATCTTAATTATATTTTTTGTGTAAAAATTGTTATATAATATATGTTTACTTCCTGATTGGGAAATGCCTTTATTTTATTTTATAGAATGCCAAAGACCTGAGGATGAAAATCTTTCATGTCATGTATTCGGATATATATTTCAGAGTTGCTAGAACTAAAGTTGCGTACACATCAAAACAGATTCTGAGCAATAAAAGTAAATAATCGTTATCTCTGTCCTCATTTTCTCCATTCCAGATTCCATGTTCTCCATTCCCAATTTCATTTCTTCTTCTTCCCCTCCATCTTTTCACCCTTGACAATTTGCCTGTCCACTGTCTCCATGTTGAGTTGCATTCCCATTTTCATTTTGTCCATTCCAGTTTTCATTTTCATCTTTATTTCTGGGAGTAAATGTTAAATCATCTTTTCCATCATGAAGTTAAATCCTGCTCTTGACACCAGTGTAACAAAAAGTCTCTCTATTTCTCCAACAAACAACTCTATTTCTTCCACTGATTACAAATGAAAGGCTATTCATAAATTAATGCCTTTATTCAATGCTTTGCAACAATTCATATAGTTTCCTTTTTCTTTAATGTTCGCTGCGGCATCTACTACATACTTTACAAATTTCCTTCAAAACAGACCCAACTGCTGCACGCTATGCATTCCTAGTTGAAACTGAACTCTTGCTGGTGCTCCTTCTCTCCGTTTTACCCCTGTCGATGATGTAGCAAGTACCTTCCAGAAGTAGTCAGTCACATGTGCAATCCACCACAGGTGTCACCAACTTGTGCAGATGCAACAATGAATGGCTTTAATGTCAAAGAACTTGTTGATAGCATGTGTGTCCACTCATGCAGGTGTACAATACATGGCAAAATCAGCTATGAATTCCAAGTTCAAACATGTGCGGCAATTGTGGCTACAAGGTGTAGTCACAATATGCTATGTATATTCCCAGCTTAAATGAAAATAACTCTTGTTCCTAGGTAGTATCTGCTTTAATGTTTTTCAGAAAGTTCATAAGCCTCACTTACCTTTGCTATTATCTTAGTTTGTATTTCAATGAGACAATTTCAGTGGTGTTCTGGTATTTCATACAATGGTTCGGCGCTGGCTCAATTTGTGAAGGTCAACATGTTGAGAATGTACACAGAAGTCTGGAGTGTTTAAATGTAAAATATCTGTATCCATAGATTCCATTGAGACCCATGCTGTATTTAGATAGCCTCAACAAAGAATGATTGTTCCACAATTTATTTTTCTTCCACAATGGGAGCATGTGTGTCATTTTCTTGCTCCCTGACAAATGGTATTGTGACATTCCTCTTATTTACAAGAAAATACCTATTTTCAAAATGTATTATTGTATTCAATATGTAACAATCTGCCCCAATAGATATGCCTTGCTGTAAGCATGGTGTAACTACAAAAGTTACACTGAATATTGGTTTTTCTTTGTTAATGTAAGCAATGCTTGAGTTTTAAGTCTTCCTGTTACAGATTGCTACACTATAGTACACAATTTATCTGGTAGGTAAGAACATGTTATGAGGGTCATCCAGAAAGTAAATAACGCTTTGGCATAGCTACATAATAACTAAAGATATCAATACAAATCTTTGTTTACAGAATTGCAGTACCTTACCATACTTCTCAACGTAATTGCCATTGTCATGGAATTTATTGTTTCATGGCACCAGTTTTTCAATACCGATGCTATACTCTTCTACTGCAAATACCTAATTAGCCTTTGTATGCGCAAAATGTTCGGCCAATCAAATTTTATAGGCAAATATTGGAAGGTATGGTGATAATACAATAAACACAATGAATGTGTCTTCAGTAAGGAAATGGTGCATAATATTTAATCAAGGAAGAACCAGTGTGCATAATGAAGTCCAGAGTAGGAATTTATCACTCATTATGGAAGAGTTGAAAATGAATGCTAATGAAAGAATTTAGGAAATCTGGTATTTCATTTAGGACACCTTGTGAGACTACTGAACACATTGGGTACTGACCAGGACATCCAGGCCAGCATGGAGTTAGGGAAGTGCAAGGCAGCAGCAAGTATATTGCTTTGCAAAGAATTTGATCAGTCACCACCATTCAAGACCTGGGGCCCCGGCTAAGAGACTTGCTGTAAAAAGTGGCCGACCATCTGTCTGCTTGACAATTGGGGAAGGTCTGGCATCTACTTGGCTGATACCGTCTCTCTTCAGTGAAAGGAATGACAATTAGGCCTGCAATTATGCCTGATGCAAGTACATCATAATCAACACTGGATACATTCGACAATCCGGCAATCACCAGGATGTTCCTCTGGCAAAACAGCCAGAGGTACCGGACACACTGGAAGACATGAGGTCTAGGGGAACCACTGAAGAGTCTGACAGCCCCTGGTACTCCCCTGTAGTCTTGGTGAAGAAGAGCTGTGAGTTATGCTTCTGCTGGACTACAGGAAACTAAATGCCATCATCAGTTTTTTGGGGTTTTCCATTATGCTGAGATGAATGTCATGTTACTTTAAGCTCCATAAAGCATGAGTTGTACATTTGAGCATCATTTTACCCATTTCATTCACTGCCCGATATGACCTTCCAGGTTAAAGAACATTAAACTTCTTAATAATAATAATAATAATAATAATAATAATAATAGCCTGCCATGGCAGTGTAGGGTTAGTGTGTCTGCCTCAAATTCAAGAGGTGTCCAGTTCAAATTTTGCTTAGGGCGAGTTACCTGGATAAGGTTTTTTTTTCCAGGCCTTTACCTTATCCTGAGAAGATAAAAGTAACTAAGCTCCATGCATCATTTCACTGATTTTATTTATTGTCCGATATGACCAACCAGGTTACAGAACATTAGGCTACCAATAATAATGATAATAATAATGACAATGACATTAATAATAATAATAATTATAATAATAATAATAACAATAATGGAGCGTCTACAGGGGTTGCATTCAATGGGAATATTTGATTCTCACATTTGTGAATATTTGTGGCATAGTGACACCAAAAATTGTTCAGCACATCCTTTCCAGGAACTTATGGAAGATATAGTGTTTAGGTTTAGGCTAGGCTTAGTTAACATAGTGTACATCACTAATCATTGTAATTTAGAAACAGTGTAATATAGTTATACAATTAGTGTAATTTCTGACAAAAAAGACTGTTGGCAGCATTACATTAAGTGATACAGCGCATCTATGTTTGGCATTGTTAAATGCAACACTTCAACCAAAAAATAAAAACTGGCTGCTGGATTCCAAGTCGTAGCCCTCTGCTTGAGTGATACTGCTTGCTTTGTTCTTCTATCCGCTCAAGACAAGTTATCAAACATTCTCTGTGCTCAAAAACAGTTTCCACTATTCTTGATTTAAAATTTCATCATCTGCTTGATGTACTAGGGAATCCCTTGCCAACTATCTCATCAAGTTTCACTCTTGATGAATTCAAGAAAAATACAGGGATTGCATTATTATTATTATTAGCAAAAAATATTACTATTTGAGTATTCTTGCTCATAGCTTGTGCCATTACTAGATTTAATTAATGGGCATAACAATGAACATAGAATACATATGGATACTTCTTAATAATCGCTATTATGCCAGCATTCTCATCACTCGTTACATTAGCACTACCATAGTTCTGTGAAATTAATTTTATTTTATTAGTAATGAGTACAGAAAAAACATCTTTAATGCAACCTGAAATTCTTGTCTCACTGCAGTCTACAGGATTCACAAAGTTAGAAGCATTCTACAGATATTCCATTGGACAAAACATAACATATAAAAATTGCCATTTGTGCAAGAGATGATACATCCATTGGTTTTTTGCGATGACTGACAAAAAATAGCAGTTTTACAGCTCTACCTTTATCCTCTCATGGCATATTTCCAACATGCACTGCAACAAATTGTTCTGGGTGTGCTTTGATGTACCTTTAAACATGCTCTTTAAGAACTGAATCTAACTCTGATGTTAAGTTTATTAATCCTCGAAAAATTCCTGGGTTTGCAGAATCTTTCCTCTTCTTGTAAACATGAAGTGCAAGCTCCAAAGCACCACAGAACTTTTTACGGTTGATTATTTGTGATAATTAGGGCTTGAATTTTTAGGTGAAATAAACCTTCAGTTTAGGTTTTTATATTCTTTTTAGGTTTTTCATAAAAATATTTGTTTGTGTGTGTTTTTTTTTTTTTTTATAGATCAATACAGGCACAAACAATTTTCTATTTGTATTATTATTACTTTTTGTGAGACTTATTTATGAATTTCTTTCATAAAAATTAACAGTAACATACATACATTAGAAAAACTAAGAATATATTTTCCTATCTTTTTTGTTATTTTTTTGGCATGGCAGTAAATAGTTGCATACATACCCAAATTTTCTGATGTAAATGATTTCCTGTTATCGCACAATAATTCTTGTATGAAGAAAAAGCTATTTCAATGCAATATGACGTCATTGGAGCATAGAACATAGATACTAAAGCAGCAGGTTCTGTGGGTAATTTTCCTGTACACTTTTCTCCCTGTAATATTGATATTATGAATTTCATGTCTTCAAAACCAGGATTTCGTTGCAGAATCTTCTTCAGCTTTAAAGAACATGCAGCTCCCACTGGTCCAGGTATGTCTTTTCTGGAAACATTGTCCAGAGCATCTTTGAGTGGCAAGGTTGCACTTTCCAACTGTAGAATAGCTTCTGGTAAGAAACAAAAATGAGTCTTAATATATGCAAGGGAAGTGACAAGAGTGGGACACTTCAGTGATATCTTAGCCTTTACAATGAAGGAAGCTTCTGTTTCATCCAAGTCACTGAACATATTTTTGTCTTTTAAATGCTCGGCATAGTAAATAGCAGTAGAGAGCCACATCCCCCAGCGATGACTCAGGTGGAAGAGGGGTTGCTGGTAGTTTCTCTTTTCTTTCAATAGCTGTACATGTATTAGAGCTTTTAAGAAAACCTTCCTGCCTGAAGATATCAGGCAGTTCAAGCCATCAAAGTGGCTTCTAATTTCCTCTGCAAGATGGCGCAGGCCATGGGCCAAACATGTAACATGTATCATGGTCGGGTAGAAGGACTGTAGAACCTCCCCAGCCTTCAACATGTTGTAGCAAAAGCAACTAATTATCCCCAATCTCTGCTGGCCACAATATGCATAACGCATCCCTCACTGCGCAGGCTATTGTGCTGTGATTTGTTCTTTCTATTTCTTTACAAAAGATCAGATGAAGAGTACCTGGTTCATTTGGATCCAGCTTACCTACTACCACATTCACAATGAAGCAACTGCAACTGTCAGTTGTTTTATTGATAGAACACACGATAAAGTGATTGCCTATATTTTTTCTTGTTTTATCTAGTGTCTTCTGGTAAACAGGAATCAAATAGTCCTTGCTTAATGTGGATTCATTGGGTACATTGTGGCCACTGATGTCTTGAAAAATGTTTTCAATGTCAGGATGGTTAGCACATTCCATGGGATATTAGCAGACAGCAACGTTTGGCACAGGCGAAAGTTGAAGTTATCTTGAGAATTACTGACTGTGGAAAAAATAAGTGTGTGCTTACTACTGCTGCTGGAGTTAGTTCTCCTATTTACATTTGCAATGTGAGTAGCTACAGACTTATGCTGCTCAAGATGCAATTTCTGTTCACATTTAACCTGAAATTAAAAAAAATCAAATCTTAAGTATACTTCAGTACGGGTGCTATGATATTGCAGTACAATTTTTATATTAGTTACGATTAGTTGGAGCATGCCTGACAGTAGACTACTTCATCGTCAGAAGTATAGTCCAGATCTTTTGCAATCCATTGTTTCAATAAGTGGGATTTAGGCATTTTTTCGCTATACAACAGTTAAATTATAAACCTATTACAGTGAACATTCACAGCACTTCCTGTCTGATGCACTCTCACTAAACAACTGGAAGCAATTTCCGTTAAGCAGGTTAGCTCATTAGCTCCTCCAGACCTTCCATTGCCTGCATCAAGGAGCCACCAAATGTCAGAAGATGTGCATTGGGAGGTGTGGGATGTGCTGCATGCAGCAGTATTAACTTCATCTCATTTCTACTGCGGAGTTTCAATGGGAAAATAATTTTTTTTTTCATTTGAGGAAGGCAAAACTGCTTTTTAGGTAATTTTAAGGTATCAACCTCTCATTTAGGTTTCTTTTTAGGTGAAATGAATTCACATATTCTGCTCCAGGAAGTGTGAAACGAATAATCATTTTGAAATTTGTGTATTAAGTTACAAGGAAAAAAATGGGTTAGAACCTATAATTCTGGGCCTCAGTGATATGCAATCTATTCTTGTATTATGTCAAAGTTTTTTTTGTTGTTTTTTCAAGCTGTTTTCTGCACTCACTGTCAAGTTGCTGGCTAATATTGCTTTTGCCGAGCATTTTGAGGTTTATTGACATTGCCTGTGGAATATTCATTGTTAATATAGCTAACAATGTCAAATTTTGAATCATGCAATAGAGTAGTTTGCTAGAGTTTTGTTACCCTCCAATAGATGGCAGCATAAACAAATTCAGGCAGGTGAAGAAGAAAGTAGAAGAAAGGGCATGCTTGTCGCCTAAACTGCTGATGAGTATGAATGCCCTCAAAAACATTCGTCTTAAAAACTAAGCAAACATGTCTAAAAATAATAAGACTTGTTTTAAACTACACATAAAGAAATCACTATAATACTCTTCTGTTTTTATATTACAAAATGTGATGTCCAGTACATCTACCTTTACATTCTCTAGGGTAACAATAGCCAGTGTAGGGGTTACTTGTGGTAGCCGTTGGTTTTACCGCCACTTGTGGAATGATGTCAGGAAGTTTCTTATGTGTGGTCCTAGAGATGGAGGCTTTGATATCATCCGCCATATAGCCATTCTGACGGAATGTGTAACTGAGGTGTATGAGTTATTCTTGCAAATGGTCTTGGTCACAAACGGTGACTGCTCTGTGTGCGAAAGTATTATGTACACTGGTTCTATGGGACTTATGATAGAAGCTGTCCGTATGGGTCGGTTTGCAATAATCTGTATGGCTTAGTTTGCTGCTGTTGTGCTTTGTTATGTTGATGTCAAGGAATGGAAAATTGTCATTCTTCTCTACCTCCATTGTGAATTGGATCTGTGACCAGCGACTGTTTAAGTGTGCTAGGAAGTCCAGTAGTGTGTCATCTCGATGAGGTCAGATGACTAAAGTATCGTCCACATATCCGAAGATATGGGATGGTTTCAAAAGTGCCATGTCAAGAATCTCATGTTCCAGGTGTTCCATGAAGTTGGATATCACCAGTGACAGTGGGGAACCCATTGCAATGCTGTTGACCTGTTTGCAGTATGTGTTATTCATCAGGCAGTATGTAGAAGACAGTGTGTTTTGGAATAGCTCTGTGATATCGGTAGGAAAGTGCTTCGAAAGAAGTTGGATGCTTTCCTCGAGTGGTACCCATGTGAACAGCGAAACTACATCAAAGCTGACAAGTATATCGGATGCTGCGACATTGATGATCTTTAGGGTTTGAACAAATTCCGCTGAGTTCTTGACATGTTGTTGGCACTGGCCCATTAAAGGTTGTAACATTTTAGCCAGCTGGGTTCCTAGCTGGTGGCTGAGACTTCCCCTGCATCTACTATTGGCCATAGTGGGATCTTGGGAAGTCTGTACAATAGCCACCAGGATCAAAGAACATGATACAAACATCCATCTGATGCAACCCGAAAAATTAGGTCTGGCAGAACACTCTTTAAAACATGACCACAGGGAAAACTTTGAGAACACCACAATTATTGGCAAGGATGCAGGATATTGGCCACATAGGGTAAAAGAAGTACTGGCTATCACCTCAGAAAGACGCAATCTCAACAGAGATTCAGGATTACAATTCAGCAGTGCTTGGAAACTAGCCTTAGACCTGCAAAAAAGACAGCAGAGAAACACAAATCTGATCTCTAGAAGAGTCTCCTGATTCACAGTGTTTTCTTTCATGTCTGTGCTCCATTCCACCTCACTGGCCACGCCTTGGTGCACTGACTAGCCTGCACAGAACTCACGAACATACCTATATTAGTAAGACCAGATCAGTTCAAATCATTCAGTAACCCTTAAGACGGGAACAATGTATGCTCCCGATACATTGGTGCCTCACCATATCTACACCTGGGTGGAAACCTGAGAGAACCTCGGAAGATTTATGCTGCCAGGAAAGCTACAGGTCTTATTCTAGTGTTTAGTATATCAAGAGAAAAGTTTAAAGAACAAGGGATGGATAGACTGTCTTAGAAATAACTTGAAAAGTAGTGGGTTAGGAAAATGTGGAGAAGAGAAAATAATGTGAATAATTTCTGGAAATTGGCAAGGAAAAGATTTGAGGATATACAAATGCAAAAAAATATTTGGCGAGATATCTGAAAAGAGATCCTTAGTTTTTTATGTACCAATGAAAAACTCATGGGGAAGGGAAAAGTATATATAGGTGACAAAGAAGAGTGAGAAGGTATTACATGGGTGAAAGCAGGAGTATGGAGGTTAAAAGGTTTAAGGAAGGGTATTCCACAAAATCAATGTCCTATATGTGGCAGAAATGAAGACATGAAACGTGTATTATTTAAATGCAAAGGGACTGAAGTTTGGAAAAGAGTATATTAATAAGAAATGTTTTAAGATAGAAATGTAGCGGTAGTCGAAATGTTTCAAAAAGACAATAAGAAGATTGGACAGTTCTTATATAAAGTGAAAAATAAATGGGTATATACAATAGTCAAAAATGGTGTAACAAACTAGAAATAAGAGACTATTGTAAAATATGAGTATGACCGATAAAGAAACAGGGCTGAACATCAGTCATATTCACCTGTATATAGTCTAGCATAAACAAACAAATAAACAAAATAAGTATTAAAGACAATAGGACAGCATAATGCAGCAGGTGAAGGTTTGATGGAGCCAAATTCACTGGTACCTGTACTACAATCAGCTATCGTGACTGGATGTAGCACGTGCTTCCATGTTCAACAGTTACACTGTTCATATAAAAGATCTTAGAGGTAAATTAAACTCAGCTGAATCTTTAAAGCAGTCTGTAACACTCTCACTCACAGTTTCCATTTAGTTTAGCAAAATTCACTGCTTAATGATAACCAAATCATCATTAAATAAAGTTTCCAGAATGACATAGAAATCATGTGTGTGTTGCAACAGTATTTTCGATTTTCAATTAATGGTACTCTCCCAAGATCAGAGCTGGTGTATATCTACATCAATAGAATGCACTTCCATGCAATCCTAAGGTATGATTCCTTAGCGGAAAGATGTGAAAATATTTGAGTAAGGTGAAGACATGAAGCTTGGCGAGCTCATCATTTCTCTGGAAGCATACATATTGATTTAGATTAACAAGCAGACCAATTGAACGCTTGCTGGTCCCCATGGCCACGCTCGCTAAAGCGTCTCGCTTTGGTGCTTCGTGGGCATGGGATCGTGGGTTCGAGTCCCGCCTTGAGCATGGGTATTATATGTTTGTGCAATGTGTATATGTTTGTAAAAGAAACAGTAAAACCAGTAAACCAGTAATCAGTAAAACTTACGGGGGGAAATGTAAATAGGGATACAGTACCGGAGTCCTGATCAGACTCCGTTACTGTTTAAAAAAAAGAAAAAACGCTTCAGCAGCATATTAATAAATAACACATCTCATTAATGATGAACAGATTTTTTTTTTTAAACAAAGGAGTGAGGAACGTTAAGGAGATAGATGAGGATTGCAAAGGCAAGAAAGGTGTGAAGGGAGATAATCATATAACTTTGCTTTTACTGGACCTGTAACAAGCACCTTTGTGATTGCTGAATTGTTTTCTATTTTGCACCCTGTTGGCTGCAATGGTAATGTGAGTTAGACATGGCAATGGCATGGAAGCACTATTTGCAGTTGGCTCTGATATGGACTGATATGCTGTTCTTGTTACGCTGCAGAGTTGTTTTGGATTGGTGGAGTTTGTATTTGAGGCTGCTTATGTAGGTATACATTATGTCAGTATTGTGTTTCATTGTGTCTATTATGCAGGAGCAGTGCTAAAATGTGTTGGCAATTTTCAGTAATTGTGTGTACTTTATGGAGGCAATGCCAGTTTGTACTTTGCAATGTCCATTGGGAAGGTTAGTGTGTATTTATTTCTGGTGGAGATGTAGTTCTGTGAGGCCTTCCTGATACCATCTTCAAGGGACTTCAGTGTGGTGATGGTAGCATCAAGCTTCGAACTTCTGTAGACTTGTGTTGGGGAAGTTTTCTTGTCTTGGAGTTATGCTGAGTCAGACTTATTTATACTCACCTCCACTTAATTAGTTGAAAAACATTGAAACGTTTTCAAGAACATTTGTCCTTGTCTTCACCAGTTTGGTGACTGACACTCCTTTTCTGCTTCCTCCTCTTTACCATCCTGTTGCCATCTGGTGTTGGGGATGCAGAGTTTAAACACTTCATTCAGTGGCGGGATTTCAAAATTTATTATGTAATTGCCGTTTTTATCAAGTGTATTCTGTTCCAGATGTCCAATTCTATTGGTGATGCTAGTGGTTTTAACAATTTTATGTTTTGCCCAATGCTGTGGTTTTCTGTCCAAAAATGTGACACAGCAATTTATCTATCTGCTTTAGTTTTATGTTTCTCTGGTGTTCCTTTATTCTGATTTCCAAGCTTTTTTGTGTTGATGTGGAGGTGGTGGTGATTACTTTGATGCCTTTTTAATTGCTGCCAGTTAGGTGCCAATGTTCAAGACCTTGGCATGGAGGTCCTTGATAGCACCCCACAGAGCAATATCAGCAGTGGCTTTGGATGCTGGAGGTGTTATGGGGAGATGGACTCTGGCTGATGCTGCAATATGTAGGCTAAGATATTGGTGACTGGAAGAAATTTAAAGAATCTTTCCTACTGAATACAATGAAAACTCTGCTGAAAAACTTGCAGTACTATGGCAAAGGCTTTAAACGATTGTAAATATTTAAATTACACTAATTAAAATTATATTTATAGCATGAATATTAATCATTTACAGGAATTATCTGAACAGTTTACTTTTACAATTTTATTTTCTTAGTTTCTACATAACATGATTATTAAAGCGAGGCATCTGTGAAATTTAGAAAACCCATAGTATATAAGATATTTTATTGAAATATACAGCAGTTACTATACACAATAGTAGTAATGTTTTTGACATGTATCAACATTCTAACTTGCATGGTTATTTAAACAATAAAGATTTACTCTAAATTCATTGTTTATTTAAAAATGAGTCACGTAATAAATTTTGAAAAGTATTCCTATAAAATACTCAAGTTTTATAGTAAATGTATCTACATTAGATCTGTTATAATTTTCTTATATCAACCCTAGTTGTAGAAAAAATGTTACTTTTCATACTCTCCAAAACTCCTTATTTTTCATAATTTTATAATTCATTTCTCAAAATTGTAGCATTATTTTGAAAAACTATATGACCATTTGCTTTAATGTACTTTTGAGAGTCAGTAGAAAAATGTATAAACAAGTTAGTTAAAAATTACATTGTGTGGAACATTTTGATTATGGAAAAAATATTGAAAACAAAATTCCCAGAAAATAAGGTTTAAAGTTGAGCATGTCTATTAATAGGTATGCACCTGACTAGTTATAGTTTCAACTAATTGGTAGTTAATGTGTGCCAAGTGAGAAAAACAGTATATTTAATTTTCAAATTGATATTGTTTTATAAAAAAAAAAATTGTTTTAATCTTTCAAAATATTTGCTCAAATTTCACAGATGCATTGCCTCAATTAAAGAGTTGTATGAACTTAGCTATTTTAAATACACACAAAAAAACTATAGAATGCATTTAATTGGCTGATAACTACAACCAAACAAACATGTTATGTAGAAACTAAGAAAATAAAATTGTAAAAGTAAACTGTTCAGATAATTCCTGTAAATGATTAATATTCATGCTGTAAATATAATTTTAATTAGTGTAATTTAAATATTTACAGCCATATAGCCCAACATTGTGGTTGTATTTACAGGGTGGAAGGGAACTTATGTATTCCTTCTAATGTGAACTTTATAGAGGTAATACATACAAAAGATATAATCACATTTTGTTCTGTGATCACCAGTTAAAAAACAAAGTTGTTTTTCCAAATTAGATGCTTTATTCCACAAGAATGTATGAAGATATAACTGGCTCAACAGATCTGACAATGTGAAAATTTTAATGAGAGCTAGAAAGTGCATTGTATATCTGTTGTTACTGGATAAATAGTTCACATATCGATTACAAAACCTCATTGTCATCATGACTGCTATCGCTACTTCATGCACCATTATCCTGGATGAGAATTCTTTCTAACAGGTTTTCTACAATTCCATCTTTTTAAAAATTTGATTATCCAAGAATGTTGAATAAAGAAGAGCACATAATGTGCATAAGTTTATGAATCGGTTACATCTATTACAAAACTTTGTCAGTGTAAGCATCACCTGCTATCTCTCATATGCTTCACCACAACATTTGCACACTCATTCTGGTCCTGGCATGTGTCATTCTTTTTTAATTTATTTTTTATGTCGTTTAACCTGGTTAGTTATATTGGACAATGAATGAAATTGGTGAAATGATCTCAGGGTCCATGGAGCTTAAAGTTACATTTATCTTCTCAGCATAAGGGAAAACTCTGAAAAAAACTTTATCCAAGTAACTCACCCTAAGCAAAATTCGAATTCGTGACCTCTTGAATGTGGTGTTCTGTTTTGGCATAATAGATGATGGAAACCGTGAGCAGCAAACATCACATGCAATGTTACAAGAGTAAATAATGCAATAGTTTCTGTTGATTTTCGAGAATCGGGCCCTTGGAGAACTCTGGTGAACATATATTTTCTTCACATTGATAAAATGGATCAAAATTCATGCTTGAATTGCTTCACTAAGTAATAAATTACCTGGACATATTTTGCAGGCTTATGTTCCCTACATTTTCAACAGATTTTGACTGACTGGCCTGTTGTTGGTATTTTTTGTGGAATCCTCTCCTTTCTCTGGTGGTTGATAAATGAACTTGTAGAGTGGGTTGTCATTGGCGGGAATTCCAAAATTCATAAGGCTAGGTTTCTGCTTTAAAATAAAGTTCTTTTCCCATATGTTAAATTCTAGTGGTTGCTGTACTGATTTTAACAAGTGGATATTATCTTTGATTCTATGGCTATTGTCCCAAGCATGTGAGGCTACTGCTGATTTCTCCATTTGGTTGTTTCTTAAGTGTCCCAGATGTTCTTTTAACCTGGTTCCTATGTTTCTTCTGGTTTGTCCTATGTATCTTTTATCACAGTTTTTCCATTGATTCTGTAAATTCCTGATTTTTTGGATGCAGGTGTTTTGTCCAACTTGTTCTTTGGAAGGTTTTTAATGCTGTGTTTGTTTTGTGGGGCTAAGAAGTTGTTATGTTCTTTGAAAATCTTTTTAAATTTGTTGAAGGCCTGAGGGTGGAATATGAATTTTTTGAAAATATTCTGTTTTTTTTCTGCCATGAGGGTGGTTGAAGCTGCTATTTTTTTCTTTCTCTCTATTGTTTTTAGTTTTTTGTTAAAACCATTGTTCCCGGCAGTTTTTATTATTTAGTTAAGCTCTTTTTCATACTCTATTTGCCCCATAGGGATGTTAAGCAATCTGTTAAGCAAACTGTGTATGATTGCATGTTTGTGGCTAGTTGGGTTGAAGCTGTTAGATTTTATGTGGTTGTCTGTATGTGTGTCCTTCCTGAAAATTCCAAATTCCAGTTTTTTTATAGCTCCTGATAATTTTGAGGTCCAAAAATGGAAGGGTGTTGTCTTTCTCGGTTTCCATGGTAAATTTAATCTCTGGGATTTGTAAATTTAGTAGCAGCAGTGCATCTTCTATTAGTTTAGCATTTACTATGGCAAATACATCAACGACATACCTGAACCAGGTTTTGAAAATGTGAGGGAATCCATTGGTGATTTTTATTTTGAAAAAGCTCATGAATAGATTTGCCAGGAATGGTGACAGGGGACTTCCCATTGTGAGGCCTGATTTCTGTTAGTAATATTTGCCATTGAATATGAAGAAAGATTGTTCAATGCAGATGTGGATGAGCTTGGAATATTCTTTGATTTCTTTTTCATCAAGTTTATAGATTGAAACCATTGTTGGCAGTATTGCATTAGGATGGAAATGGGGATGCTTGGGAATAAGGAGCTGACATCAAAGGAGACAAGTCTATCATTAGGTGATAATTCTATGTCTTTTAAGTTGTTATCACCTACTGATAGACCCAGTTTCAACAGTAACTAGAGACATGTAGGATTTTTAAATAATCATTTTCCAAACACTGTTTTGAAGATGTAATGTAGTTGGAGACAGAGGCTACACTGCTAGATCAAGGTTTTTGGCGTGAAAACTAGCTCTCAGAGATAAATAAATCAGTATACAGGATCTGGGAGGTGTTTACTACATGGCCCTTAATCTAAACAAACACGATTATAGACTAGTGTAATGTTTTGGACAAATAATAAGACAACTTGGTAGCTATTAGCCTACACTAACAGTATGGAAATAATCCATTCATCATCCAAGAAGCATTTCATAGTTGCTGACTGAAAAACATGTTTGTGTCAGCTACAATAGAAGTTGAGTTTATTATAAGAGTAGTATCATCCTATGCATTGCAATTCATAGGTTTAGGGAGAAATGAACCTGAGGTGTGTATAGTGGATAGTCATATGCATACAGCATATACAGTTTTGGGAGATGCCAATGACTATAAATCATGAGTGTGTTGTTAATGTATTGGGAATGTGCTCAGAATGCTGCAGCTGCCACCAGATTGTATTAGGAAAAATTTCCTGCCAGAAGGATACCAAACCCAAGAATGTTTGTGCTGCCCATGCAGAGGGTCCTAAACACAGGGAGTGTGCAGCCAGCACGCAAAGGAGGGCAAGCAAGAAATGCTGTGGCCACATAATTAGGGATAACTTGCACTCCCACTGGTTTGTTTTCAGGTAGCTGTATGAATAGCTACTGTGACTCTATCATATCCAATGGGTAGTCTCTCAGCAGCATGTTGTGCACCTATGCATTGGTTCCTAGGACGATGTGCCAAAATGTCACAATTAATTATGATAATATCAAAGCTATCTTTACAAAAAAAACTGTATTTTCAACTTTCACAACACCCATACTTGGGTGGAGTCAGGGAGTGTAATTTTCAACAGCCGTTTGCTGTGAATGCATGGGCAGGAATAGTTGGTGATTGCCTCATTGGCCCTTATGTTCTCCCTGACTGGTTGAACAGAGTTAATTATCTGACATTTCTGCAAAAGACACTTTCAGGTTTATTGCAAAATGTCTCATTAGAAACTGGAAGAAATAAGTTCAAAATTCAAAATAACTTTTCTCTTAAACCATTAGCTATTTCTCAGATATTCATTATTATTGGTTCAATTTATTCATTATTTTGTCATTCTTTTAAAGTTCTTTCTATCTTCAGTTATTTCTCACTATTGGATGGAGTAAAATAAAGTACATAGAAAAATAGGTTTCATAAGAATTCTTTGTATAAGCGTTAATAAACTTAGAGGTTTGAGAAAGTAATGTGAATGTAACACATCAGATAATCTTGTTTTGTTTATTTGTAGTTAATGAAAGCCAAAGGGACTAATATATTTAGGTACCCATTAAACAATTCAGAAGATAAGAGTAAAAGAGTCAAATATTTGTATTCTGAAAGATATCATTCATCAACACGAGTTTAAATTTTTAATTCTGTAACATTGTAATAGGGTATTGAATGCCATTTGAGGATGTGACCTTATTTTCTATATAGGATATTTCTTAAATGGCCTCCACCACTTAGTATATGTTGTTGTAATCTGTGAGGCAGATTCTGTATCGCTGATTGCAACATGTTATTTGGTAATTTCCTCCTGAATGGCCTCCTTGAGCTCATTAATGTTCCTTGGTTTCCTAATCTACACTTTGAGATTTGAGGTAGCCTCAAAGGAAGTAGTCGCATACTGACAGATCTGGAGAATGTGTGCAGGGCACGTAATGTCTCATGTTCTTGAAATCACTTTGTTTGGAAATATTTCTTTAACTATTGCAATGAACACATTGACAGTATGGGCTGTGGCCCCATCTTGTTGAAGCCAGATGGTGTTGAGATCGATTTCACGAAAATGTAACTCAGGAGTAAAGAAGTCCCAACATCTCTATATATTGATCCGAGGTCACTATTACAGCTCTATCATTCTCTTAAAAAAATAAGGACCTATGATTCCAAAACTCACATCAGACTGTTACATATGGACTATGAAGAGGATGCATAAATAGGTGTTGTGGATTTGAATCACTCCAATAGCGAAAATTTTGTTTGTTCACCGTACCATTTGAATGATAATGAGCCTTATCACTCATTAACAGGACCATATCATCATTAAAGAGGTTCACAAAGTTTTCACATAATGTAGTTTGATTAGTTTTATCACAATCTTTTAACTCTCGAACCACAACCATCTTTTAGGGATGAAATGTAAATCTTTGTGTAGAATGCTCCTAAAACTTGTCCATGATAACTGTAAGGCAGCAGCGTGTTTCCTTGTTGAGCGATTAGGACTCCTTATTGCTTGTCTGACTCTTTCAATGTTTTCTGGTGTTCTCACAGTGTGAACAGGACCTGGTGGTTTATTCTTTGCTGCAGAAGTTGTTGCTCAGATATTCTGTATCCATAACTTGATAGTGTTCCTGCTAGGAACATTGCAATGACATGGGACATTAATATGATGACAAAATAATAATTTTGTAATGACAACCAAATCACCATTTTTAAAAAAAAAGTTTCCTCCACAAAAGCACAATGTTCAGCATTACATTGCACCATTTTTACAAAAATAGCATACATTAGTCTTGCTTGTGATATCTCGCAAATTAATTTATTTGTCATATTTATTAACTTATTCAAACTTGAAAATTGTCAGGTTCCCATGGCCCAACCTGTACTTCTAGACATACGGAACACAATATGCTTGAAACTGGTCCTAATAGCTTGTTGTGCAACAGTTATATTGATTACAACAGCAGACAATCTTCCATATGCCCTGAATAATTTGGGTTTTAGATATGTACATCTCTCAGCTACTTCCAGTCGTTGTTCCACATCCTTTCCTTCTAAAAGAATCTCTCGGCTACATTTTGCAGCTTAGGGCTCTCAACAATGGGTTACGCTTAAAGTGTATACCTAAAGAGATGGCAAGTATGGGAGAATGTTGATAAATCATGCGATTTTTTTTTTTTAACCTTAAAGATCAAAAATAGACCTGAAAAATGATTTAAGCTTCTTAATAATACATTATGGTGTTTAAAAGTGAATCAGTAACCCATAGCTAGATTTAAAGGCAGTTTTAGCGCTATTACCAAAGTAAACTTGAAATGTTTTAAACAGTACCTATATGTGGTCTTGGGAACAATTGCTTACACTACAATTGATGAATAAACATATAAGATTTAATAGTCTATTAAAAGCCTGAAACAAAGCCCCGCCTTCCTCTATCCTCCTATGCAGCTTCTTCCTGCTACCTGTGCAATGAGATATTTCTTTGCTTCATTAACTGTACCAGTGGTCCGCTGCAGCAGGCCTCCCTGAATGCTTTGTTGCATAAAGTGCTGCAGCAGCACTTGGCCTGCTGAATGCATCTAATGCTTGACAACTATATTGCTGCTCTAAACAGTTAAATTGAAACAACATATCAAGCAATGGCATTGAGTACGAAATACCTTTTGCACATGCTCTAGACATCATGCCTCAATGGCATAAAACATTGAATCATATATTTACATGAAACTAAGATTGATAGTTGTGCAGTTGCAATGATCATTTTCCCAAAATATATATCCCAAAGTTAAGACTTGGTAAACTAGTGTATGAAAATATGTTGTAAACACATTCACCAGCTTTATTGGTAATGCATCAATAAAGAGTTATTTCACACATAGTTTTCCCAGTATTTCTAATGGAAGCACTGTTTTCATTCCTTTTGTGGAAATTATGCCATTGCACTGCATTCCTCAAACAAAATACATGTATAGTACAAAGTGTGCAGTTTGTCAGTTAACACTTAATTTGTATCACTTATTCAGTCACTGAAGCCTCAACCTGACAAATATTTGCACCCGAGTTAATTTTTTGACATTTTAGCACCCACCTCTGGGGTGTAGGGCTGGTAATATCCCTTCTAAACTGGAGGCCACAAGTTTGTAACTCACTTGAGGTGAACTGATTGCATAAGAATAAGGTGCTTTTTTTCCTTTCTTTTTCTTTTGAAGGTATTTTCCATTATCTTAAATAAAAAGCAACTTTTATCTTAATGGGCCCCAGGTTCAATTGAGCAATATTACACTTATTTCATTCACCATATCCGGATGGTACCAAAATTGTTAAACTGATCAAAACACTAAAGAATTAAATAAACATAAAACATTTGAAGTGCTTCATTACACAGCACAAAACCCACAATCTTCCCACATTATTTATATTGGAAGATTATACAACATTTCCTTATTATAACACCACCAGCACTTATTCTGTAATTTTTGTTTTTCTTTCTTTCCACCCATAAATTCAAATCTGCTCGTTCACTTTTACATTCTATAAATGCACATCATCTCTGTTCACACTCAATAACTTTCTCTTGTGGTGGTGTATATACATATTGACTTTACTGCCACCCTTTTACTTTGGCTTAAGCTATCTGTTCTTTTATTATTATATATGTACTGTCTTAAGGACATTGTGTAATTGTAAGCCAAGCTTTTGACTGCCACTTGAGTGCCCACTTTGATTTTAATTTTCTCAGAAACTATTTAACATAATTAAGGCTAAACTTTGACACTTAACACATTTAAAATTATCAATACTTGACTAAAATTAATGATACACATATGTCATAGATAATATAATTTGTTTTTAAATTATCACTGGTAGTAATACATTAGATTCATTTTTCTGCCTAACCCATTAAGCTTCAGGGATGAAAGTTTTATTGGTTGTTTCTTAGTCCATTGCAGCTAAAATTATTCCTTATATTGCTAATTTAAGTTATTAAAAATATACATATGTGTAAAAATTAGCATGAATCTTTTATTCATATATTAAAAAAATTGAGGGAAATTGCTTTCAGACATAAGAAACAAATTTAGCTCGCAATTGTCAAATAGGTAATGTATTAAATCACACAAAATGTTCATTGAAAAATAATTTTCAGTTTTAGAGAAAAGTGCACCTGAACATAGCCCTACCAGTGAGCATTTAAAAAACATACTATATTATCATACATATGCAACATTAAGGTTTAGCTTACATCTGTAATTTTACATGGAGTATATTCGGTAAAGACTGCTTTATTTAGGTCACAGTTTTGTTTCATTTCATTATGTTAAATAGTTTTTGAGAAACTAAAAATCAAAAGTTAGTACTCAAACAGCAGTAAAAAGACTGAAGTAGTGTGTCTAAATAAAAATGGTCCTTAAGCTTCATGTTCTTACCTCATAACCATTTTTCTTATTTCCTCTGTTTTCATTCTTTAGTATCAATCTGCATATCAACTCCATTATTATGTGATCCCTAAAATAGAGTCTGCCATGGTATATCCAAGAGGCGAGGAGTAGAAGGCATGCCAGAAAACTATTCCTGTCAAGTAAATTCAATAATTACACGTTGAAATTATAAATATTCTTTTAAATTACTGAGTATTACCTTTCAAGTAAAATGATTTGAAAATAACTGATTGTATTAGGGATTTATTGCTACATTTCATTTATAAGGGAAATTTTATGCTCAATTCAAACATTTAAAGCATAATAATTATTTCTTTCAAGCATCTGATCCAATTTTCAAATTCACATGCAAGCAACAGCATTCAGCACTGTTTCTAATCCAGTTAATGTTCTTATATATTAAAATACAATGCTGCATAAATATGACACTCAACACTTTCATTTGCATGCATAACACTGAATTAAATAACATATTTACACCCTTAATACAATTTAATGAATACACAAACACAAACAAAGCAACAGATATTATTTCTTTTTTCAACTGAAATAAATTAAAGTGCTTAAAATTAAACTTATAATCCTAATAAGCCTAACATCTACCTATACAAGGCTTTGTTATACAAAACCCACAAGTTATGTGCATAATGATGTCCCCTCTCTTTACATTCCGCTATTTACACTATTTTATCCATTATATCTCAATTCTCTCATTTTACTTAATCGCTCTAATCCATTTCTTCCTTATTTTCCATGAATATTCCCTTATCATTTCATTCCTCTTTATTCACATACCAGTCAAAGTTTTAAGCACTATAATTTCTTTCTGCAATTTGTCCCATTTTAATTTCCCTTATATCTTCGCTCCAACTATTCCCCCACATTCTAATAAGCAACAAAATGTCCCTTCAATCTCTCCACATATAGCTCACTCTTTTACCACTATCTTCTCTCAAACACTTTATATGCTCATAATCACATGCATGCACATATTTCTTTCAGAAATTTATCACAACATTCACATATATCTCCCTCCCCAGTCCTTTTTAGCAATTCTATATAGTTTAAAAGAGTTATTTTCTCTAAAATTAGGAAAAATTCCTTACCTATCTGTATCTTCAATTCATTTCCTAATCCAGCTGTTACCTCTCATATTTCCATTTGGAATTTCATACACACTTTTGAAACATTGTGATTCCCGTAATTTCAAAGTTCTGTGCCAATATTTTAAAAATGCCATCACCAAACCAATAGATAAAAAACAAACAAAATTAAAGAAGACAATCAAGTACTACCCATAATTTATGGTCTTCCAAAAATACATAAATCAAGAAAGTCAATGAGACTCATAAATAACATAAGTGCTCCCACATAGAACTTAGCAAAATGGTTAACACACTGATTTTCATCTTTCCCCAAATTTCTGTGTTTCAAATTCCAGCTATGGCATTGAACTGTTTTCAGTCTGACTCTACCTTTCCAACTCCTGTCCCACACATGGCTAGTGTGGAAGAAGCAATTATTTCATAAGAATTGTGAGGTTTGAAAAATAAGTGCTTGGAAAAATGGATTCCTATCAATGCTTATCTTATGAATGAAATACACATTCAAATTGCACAGTTATTTTATCTGCAAGAAAATAAGGGACATTCAGTATTCCACATAGAAAGATCAAGATTTTATGCACTAAAATATGATTTGACACCAACTAAAGATGTCTTTTTTGTGTACATGCTGCGCCAATTTTGATTTTTTCATAACTTTAGAAATTGCAACAACATATTGCAGAAATGAAGGAACATATAAGAGCTGACAACTATGTTTAGTGCTTCACTATGATTCTGTCACAAGAAGTTCAAGGATATTTCAGGAGTAATGACCAGTTTCAATTTTCACAGAAATCACATATTTTTAAAATAAGGCAATAAATAGGTGTTGCAGTTAAAAACAAGGAAAGAACACAGGACTCAGCACATGCATTGTTCACAATATGCAAAATTCAACAAAAGTTGCAATCACAGGCAAAAGACATAATTTGTAATACTACCCCTAGTCAACTTCAAAAGCAAAATTTGAATTGACTAAGTTACTTGTACCAATGGAGTGGGTATGCAATGCTACCAGTCATGGGAAGGTACCTTGTAATGATGTAGGTGGTTTGCTGAAGCACCAAGTTAAACAACATAATTTTTGCAACCAAAGTACAGCTGTATTTGAGAATGCCATAGATTTTACAAGAGTAGTTAAAACACACACAACAACAACCTTCATTTTGTTGCCCATAGAGACAGTTCAATTCCATCCACAGAAAATAACAGAATGCTTCAACAAAACTACCCTTGTAAACAGAATTCAGAAGACACAGGTCTGGACTCAAAATATAATTGGTGAGAAATTACCTTGTGATTAACATTCCTGCTGACACGTGGCTGCCTCGGTATGCTGTAGACATATTTACTTGCTGTCCATCTGCAGCACCACATGTTCCACTGCTCTCTCTAAAATGCCTTCTTTCCATACATTTTCTATCACACTTCTCATATGTTGAATTACTTTTCCCCATTTCTCACTAGTAACCTCATATATTCCTTTCAACATTAGGTCCAGTACTTCACTCGACCTAAAACTTTTATTATTTTGGCTAACATAACCTCAACTCGTTTATCATGGCTGTAACACATTTTCAGATCACAGTGCCACTCGTAGCTCTAGGGTGAAAACAGAGCAATGTCCACAATATATAAAGGTAGTAATGATTATAAATGCAAATCCTTATAGAATCACAGTGTATCACACAACCAAACTTTTCACAAAATGAAATCAAACAATCAGATCAGTTGTGCATGAGAATGCACATGTAAATTTCCATTGAACCTATAGGTTTTACAACATCAATGACATGATCTCTCTGATAGTTATGCATTCTTACACTATGATTGGTCAGCAATCTAATGAGCCCCTGCCAGCAGACGAAACACCCCACAAGTGTCAGTCACAAGGAAATTTCTCACCGACAGTAATGGGTGACCTGCATGGGAAGTTGTTTATTAAAGAATCATGCAAACCTATTACTGATAAAGTTGCTCGAATGCAGGAAGTTCAGTTAAAAGATATATATAAGGAAATGGGTGATCCTATATTGCACTAAGTTTAAAATGAAAGATGAAATTTAATTTGTCCAACCAAGATCCTGGAAACAGCAGGATAATATTCAGATTCATAATCTATAAAGAAGGATGTTTGTGGCCTGTGTGTTTGACTTTGATTGGTGATTGCAGATGTTACATGTATCAGATGTAAATTGAAGAAATGGACATGAACTTTATGCTACAACATATACTTGTTGCTGGATGTAGATTTAAGGCAGCAAGATAGCAATAACACCATCACCAGTGCTCATTTCCAATTTGCAATGTTTTAAAGATTGTGGGTGCCCAAATTCCTATTGCTCCAACATGAAGGCATCACTCAATATTTTCTTATTACTCTCCTCCTGTTTACCCTCCTCATATGGAGACTTACAAGCTTAATGTCTGAGGTCACATGTCCATTTAGGAGCAAAGGGGCTATGGATCAAGGATGGAGGATAAGCCCAATGTCTGGTAGAAATGCGAGGAAGCAGATTATATGAAATGTAGGTAAAATGGATGATAGGAAAGGTGATGATGGAGCAATTGGTGGAATGAATGGTGAGGAAACTGGAGAACCTGGAATAAACTCCCCCAGACACTGCTTCATTCATGAAAAACATCACATGTGGTACATTAGGATTGAACCAGGGCCACCTAGGTGGAAGGAGAACAGTTTAACCACTTGGCCACGATGATACTGATGTAGTCGAACAAATTTTTAGTCCACTGAATTGCTAACTTCAGTCTAAGCAGAGCGCACAGTAGTAGCATGTTTTGGATCTTGGACACACATTTCAGAAGCTTTAATGCATTTTGAAAGCTATATCTTTATAAAGAATTAAAGTTCCATGTCAAATAAGATTATATTTTGAAAATACTGTTGCAACCTGATCATGGAAAAGATCACTTTACACATAATTTATTTTATTACAATAAATTTATCATAACCAGCAATTAACCAGAGAGTAGAATATATATTCTGAAAATTAAGCTCTTAGGGCATATTCATAGTCAATCTTGGAATGGAATAACTTGCTACTTCCAGTTTATTTGCAATGAGTCATTGATTTGTTTGTTCATAAACAAGGACTTGTGTTGGTCTGGGGATCAAATGCTTTGGTCTAAACAAATTTTGGCCTGCCTCAAAAGCTTATATTAAAAACATCTTTGGAAAATGGAAAGAAGGGCATGGCTGCTGTGTATAGAATTTGCAAAATGAGCCAGTAGAGGAAAACTTATCTACCAAATTTAGACATAACTGTAAAGAGCGTGTGCGCGTGCACACGCACTTGCACATGTGCGTGTGTGTGTATATGACTTAAACAGCAGAAACATGCATAGGTTTAGTAAAGCAAGCATTAGGAGGATGAAAAAATTGGTTTGTCCTAACCTATATAGATGGTAACCGAGGCTGAGTATCTCAATTGATATGCAAATTCTAATAGCACTTTGGTATTATGTAAGAAGAGGCTATAAGGACAATGCCAACTTGCATATATGTCAGGTGTCAAAAGTCACTTTATAATCAATGTTTAGATGCTCTTGCTAGAAAGTTAAAAGTTAACATTCCAGCAAGCTAAATTCTTATTGAAATGATTAACAATGTCGTGAAACTGTGTAACTGGTGGATAAGAACATTTCTAGAAAGCAAGGGCAGTGACAATAGGTTAGAATCTAGCTATGTACACTCTCCAATGAAAAGAATGAATTATTCAATAGTTGCCTATCGGTTATTTGCTATCAGTTATTCGATAGTTTCTCAGTATTCAGTTTCATTTATTAGGTTTCAAAAATCTTTTAATCTTCTGCCTATAGTTTATGCAACATTACTGTACTATTGGTTGCTTGGTATTGGATTCTATCAATGACATTCTAAGTTGCTCAAATTGCTAAGCCAGTGCTGCTATGATCATGAAGATGCCAACCCCATTCCAGAGAGTATAAAGTATCTACACTTCTTTCTCTTGATGACTACAGAAAAAGGAAGAAGAACAGCATTTAAGACTGAAAATCCTGTGGAGAGAGAAATATACAGTTAATGAAGATAGGCACCTTTTATAATATACGTAAAACTTCCACAAGTGATCCAGATTTGAAATCCCCATGAGTGGTAAATTTTTAACTTCTTGGAATTACTTGTGTTTTGGCTTCACTGATCTCTCAACTATGCCCTATCATTGCTCCTCAGGCTGCAACTACTCTCAACTTATGAATAACATTCATCAGCTATGCTTTGTGAATTAAGGCTCTAAGGTTATTACATATAAACAACAGACCTAGCAGCCCACCTAGGTAGTTTGGTGGTACTGAGTCTGTCTCACATTCAACAGGTCATGAGTTCGAATATCGCTGAGGGTGAGTTACTCAGATAAAGTTTTTTTTTCCCAGGGTTTTCCCTTATCCTGTAAAGACAAATTCCAGTAACTTTAAGCTCCATGGACTCCAAGATCATTAGAGCATAATTTCACTGATTTCTTTCATCATCTGATATGACCAAAAAGGCTAAAGGACATTGAGCTACAAAAAAAAAAAAAAAAAAAAAAAAAAAAAAAAAAAAGTCCTTTGTAAATAACTACTAAGCAGCAAATAAATAAAAAAATAAATCTGGATCACATAAAGAAGTAAGTGGGATTAGGGTGTGTGTGTATTATATAAACAGGAGAATTGACATGACTACATTTTAGAGAAACTTAAAACATATATATCAAATGTTGCTTTTACTATATGCACTTGTTTTCTTGGGCGATAGTTTAACAGGGAAGCTTGGGCCATGGAGAGAGAAGAAGAGAGTGTCTTTCTATAGTCTCATCAACCAAAGAAAGTTTCTTTCTTTGAGGCCCTCAGCCATTATGGTGAAAGGGTTACCTAATTTACTGCAAATTAGCTATATACTTAAACAAAATACAGTGTGCATGCACTCTAGAATCTACAGTTGTAATGAAACTTTAGCATTGAAGCTAATATATATCACGGTATGTAGCGTACTTCATGTCTCAATATGATCACCTTATGCTTCTTCCGAAATTACATGAAACCTCCCGAATGAAAACTAGGGAGCCAAGCACCAAAGAAAACATGGATGTATAATAGTAAACAGGTGTAAAAATTTATACAAGTCTGCATTTATCTGAGTAATAAAATGAAGAAGTACACACGCTTAGAATGTTATACTACATTACATTAACTTAACCCAAATTGTTGATTATCCAACTTTCAGACTGAGCAGCACAATTAAAGAATGAATCAGGACAGCATCATAATGAGTATTCTCCCATACATCTTACCCCTTTCAGCATGCACTTTTATTAAAAAAACTTTGCCGCATTTTAACCTCAAATCAAATAGTTACAAAATAATAAACACAGAAGGTATATCAGGAGTTTATCCCAAAAGTGAGAAGTTTTGGTTATAAATGTATTAAAACATACAATATATAAGTGAATGAGTATTATTAGTGGTACTGCACACATTTTTGTGATAAAATAAAACTGTTGATGAATATATGTTATGATTATAAGAGAGTTTATTCTAACCTATAAAATAACCTCAAATAGCTATGAAACCATTACTGTACACAACTCTGCTTAAGTGTATAACATTAAGGACTGAATTCGTGGTTGTTATATTTAAAGGAGATCCTTAAGCAATATTTTTTTTTTGATAAGGAATTGCTTATTACTATTTAGTATTCATAAATGGTACTTATGTGCTCAATGCTAAGTGCTTCCTTATTTCTAAAGTTCATTTAGCAACATAGCTTAGCTGCTTTGCAGCCACTCGGAGGTACAATGGAATGTGTAAACAAACATGCAGTGATCACACACAGTCCTCATTTCACCTTTTGTTGTCCCTTGTTTACACCAGTTGCTGACCACGATAAAAGTTTGAATACTACATTTATTTATTTAGCTTACTTTAGCTTAAAGTGAAGTAGCTTATAAAGTTATTTTACAGTTCTGAGTATTAGTTATACAGCAATGATTGGTTGAAAATATGCCCAAAAATTAAACATTTTAGTGAACAATAAATAAACTGAAAGATATTGTGGAATGCAGGGAATCAGATTGTCTTCATCGAAAAATGAGACATGCTGCAAGAAGATTTATGAGGAATTTAATGCTATCTCCGAGAATATCTCCTTTAGTTTAATTACTTTTATCATCATTTATGCTCTTTCACTTTGAGAATTGTTTTCCTTTTAATCTATTATTATTTCTTTGTTTTGTTTTTTTTATTTTAACCAGATGGTCACATCAGATACTGAATGAAAAATTATGGATGATCCTGATGTCCATATCTGACATTTGTCTTCTCAGAATGAAGAGAAAATCTCAGTAAAAATCTTATCCAGGTAACTCACTCTTAGAACTTGGGCCTCTTGAAATGTGAGGCAGACATGTTACCTGAAAACTATGGTACTTTAATAATTTGCATACAGAACTAAGACAGAAAAGTGTGTATATTATTGGATTTCATTTGGCCCAGTCATATATAAGAATTGTCTAAGATTTGTGTTGTGGTGTTACCCGCATATTCACATGAACGAAAATGAGTGCATGTACTAACCCAAAAATGGTATTTGCTCATAGACTATTTTAAAACTGAGGACCTAACTTTCTAACCTGAAGTGTTAGCGGCTTATTATATTAATCTGTGCATATGCCTATGCAGAAGCTAAGCACAAACAAAAGCCACACTTCTTTTCTTCTAATTTGCAAATATATGTTGGATTATGAAATCGCTGGCATTAGACAGGCTTACCTGAAAAGACGATGCATAGATTCTCAGTGCTACCAAAATCTTGAACAATGGAGAAATTACATTATTTATGATGTTAGCTTTGGTAAAACAATATCAATTCTTGAATTCATCGTCACTTTGTTTCCAGTGGATTCTCCACATCACTTATTACTGTCCTTAAATTCATATAAAACTCCATAAACTCCAAGAAATAGTTATCTTCATTTACCTCCACTGTAGGTAATTGATGCAAAATGGCAACTGATAGTTTGAGTGAGAAATGTTATACTTTCAAATCTGATATTAATGGAATTAATTAACACTTTAAAGTAGACAACAACTGCAGGCAATTGTGTCTTTTAATATTGCAAAATAATGTTCACTAAAGTATTTTTTGTATTTACTCAAAGGTAGAATGCATAGAACATCATACTTTTAAATCTGAATGAAAACTGGTTACCTTAATAACTTATCTATGCTACTACTGCAGCATTTTGCAAAAATAAAAGTTTTTGAATTTGAGTGAAAAAACCGAATCATTTGACCTTCAAAGTCTGCCACTAACAGTTTACCATTGTCTCTACCCACAACCGAGGTTGGCAGATGAAGAAGCTGTACAGCTGATAGCAATCCTACAGGGATGGGCAGCAGAAATACTGAATGTGATTCTGACACAGATGATGTCCGGAGACATTTGGAAGGGCCTCGAGAACCATCACTTGGCATGGAACAGTCAGCTTAAGTTGTGGCTTAAGTAGCACAGGGAGTCGATCAAGGAATTTGCTCTGGCTATAGAATAGCTTGTAAACAAAGCCTTGGTGAACCTACGTGTCCCAGGAAGCTGCTACTCTTGTCATTGCGGTGCATAATGCCGACGTATGCCAGCACCTGACTCTCAGTGACTATGATTCACGAGGCAGTAACAGCAGCACTTACAATGAAGGCAGCCAAAATAACAGCTGTGCCCACCTCAAAGACCAGGAGTACATGCTATGACAGGGAAAGAGAAGAAACCCAGACACAACGATGATGACCACTGTGTTGGAGGCATGGCAAACCAGGTCACCTCGTGAAGGACTGTCCACACCATGTCAATGAGCAGGCAGAAAGCAAGTAATGGGGCACACTGAGGCCATCTTCACCAGCCTCTCAAGTGAGGCTACATGTCTTGGGCAGAAGAGTGGATGATGGTCTCACTGTAAATGGCTGGATACTAGGGATCTGTACCAGATTCTAATAGACACAGGTGTAGCCAAGCCTGTAATCAGACCTGATGTGGCAAATAACTTGCAGACCTAAATACTCCATCAGCCCTATCAACTAGTGATGGAGTCGGTAAAATTGCCTGCAAAGGAGGACACCCTGCTGGAGTTGACACTGGGACGGAGCACTGTGAGCCCATGGGGGTTCATTACCATGTGACTGAGGATGTGATACTGGGAGTGGGTGCTCTCAGGAGCTATAAGTCAATGGTTGACATTTAGCAGGACGGTTTTGCAACTTGGCCAGTCAGACTTTAACAGCCAGTCATAAGTCCTGACCATGTTTTCATGGGGATGCAATTGAGCAGTTTATTGTAGTGTGAGGAGTGAAGATTCTATGTCCTTGGCAATATTCTTAAATAAACAGTATTAAATATGTTTTAGAAATGGCTCTTCTGATTATAAGACAGATTTTCAGTTTAGCTCAAGATACGGAGGCTTGCCTTCAACTATTATTTGATGAGGGTCTGCTGAGAACAAGAATGTTATGTTCTGAATGTAATGCCACCCTGCATCCCATTAAGAGTTGGGACCACACATTTCTAGAGTTTTGTTGCAGATAGCATAATGTTAAAAGAGAGCCCTGCTCTTTTGGTATGCATAATTATCTAGTAGTCAACCATATTTATCATCATCATTATTATTTTTAGAACTGGACATAAAAAGTCTTCACAGTCTGTATGCAAAGGTTCGAGCTGGAAAGGCTATTGCACAAAATTTTCTTTTCCTCACCCATGCCTTTGTTTACAGCAGTTATATGATGTAATGGAGTGTTCGTTGGAGACCAATATGTGAGATAGTGTTTGACTTGTTCAGTTACTGCTGTGAAATAAATAAATACATTAATAACTCCACAGCAGCGTCTATGTAGAGGCGGCATTCAATGGGCATATTTGGTGCTCACATTTGTATTTGTGGCATAGTGACACTAAAAATCATTCAGCAGATCCTTTCCAGGACCTTGTGGAAGACATAGCAATTTGATTTAGACTAGGCTTAATTAACATAGTTTAAATAGCTAGTTATCATAATTTGGAGAGTGTAGTTGCACAGTTAGTGTAGTTTATTGATGAAAAAGACTGTTGGCAGCATTGCATTAAGTATTACAAGATAGATAACTTGGCTGCACTGCATTTTGCAGTATGGCTACATGAGCACAAAGTAAATAAATAAAGAACAGTAAACCTTAAGTTGTGAAAAATACATTCAACATGAGCTCATTTATGATTTTAAATACATATAAAATAAAAAAATCCAAAGCAGTACTTCGAAAAATTATTCTGTTCACATTGGACTTATAAAAATTTGTGCGTCACATGTTTGAAAAAAAAAAAAAAGAAGCTTAATCTTCATCTGGAAGACACAATGGTATACCATGGCTTGTTAACCATAATGCCACATGAATGTGATCAGACATTTTGCTTTTTTTCAGATCTGTAGATGCTCGTCAACCTTAAATGTCTCATATATTACAGCTGTGCTGTGGTGTGTTATTTAAAACTTCCATTACTGTGTACTTCAATGTTGGCATGTGCTTGTGTATTCCCCAAAGCGAAACTTTTCCACTCCTCCCTCCTGCTTTTTGCATACTGTTCTCGTCTACCCCTGTTTATCATCTCCATCCTTCAGGATGTCGCCCTTTGTGGTATAGTGGTTACCATACACCCAAAGTCTTGGGTTCAAACCCAGCAGCGGACAATGGATTTTTTGGGCATAAAAATCTTTATTATGGCTTCCTTAGGAAGGGAAGTAAAGTTTTTGGTCCCATGTCATAGATTTACGACATGTAAAATGACTTCAAACCTGATAAAGAGGCCCCTGAGCCAAATTAAGTGGTCTTTCATGTCCAAAACAGAATGGGATGCTGAGAACCACAGTAGTTAAAGAGCATCTATAAATAAACTCCATTTCATTTTTCCTTCAAGCTGTCCTGTCTAACTGGCCCACTTGTTTATTCTTGTTGTAATTCAGATGTATTGCTGTTCTGTTGGTTTACTTATTGTAAATTTTTCCCATCCTGAGACTTTGTATTGTGCATTTTTCTTTTCTGTTTTATTTACCTGCTGTGGATGCTGTATTTTCTTTGGGTGGGGAGATATGACAGTAAATTTTAGTAATTATAATTTTTATTGAAGTTATACTTTTCTTGTGGCAATGTCATAAGTTCACATTAGTGTGAGAAACAGAAAGTTAAATTTCTGGTCGAATTTGTGTTTGATGCTTTTGCTGCCGACTTCACAAATATCACATCTCTCATGACTTAATGGTTCCTGTGGTGAAGTCAACTCTTTTCTGTTTAGCTCAGGTCTGGGTTTCTCAACATAATGCGGAGGTCAGCTATGTAAATCACATAAAAACCTCGGAATTTTGTATTGCAATGTCTTTTGGCCACGACCGCTACCAGAATCCATGGCCTTCAGTTCTCTGAGGGAAACTTAGTTTATTTCATTAATGAAATACCTGAAGACCTCCTGCTGCCTCAGAACTCAGCTGAGAAGGTAAGGTGACATCTAAATTATTTATCATGTAAAAAACTAGTCATTTCTTTGTAGCATAATGTAAATGCAACTTAAATTATCACCTAGAGTGACCTCTCTCATAGTATCTAATTTCAAGCAGTGTATTTAACTTTCACCACACCTGGTTCTGTCTCCTGTAGATAATTGTAACCCCCAATACCTCTGACCATGTCCATTCCAAAAGTATCTGTTCCCCAATCCTGTAATGTAAAACCTTTAATGTTACATTTGCTATCGATGCCAGGTTTATGTGGCAACCTCTTAGTCAGATAAATGTGAACATTACATTTGATAGACATGCCATGACCCCTTTTCTGTAATGTTACAGTATCAAGGACAAGACAGAATTTAGGAAAGTGTGAGCCAGCTGTGAGTGTACAGCTATGCGACAGATCCAAACAGCCATAACCATTGCAGGACCTAGCACCCTGCCTGAAAGACTTACTGAAGAGGATGGGGGGGCCATCTGACCACTTCACAACTGGATATCATCCAGCATCTACTGAATCAATACCACTCTCTCTTCAGCAAAGCAAATGAAAATTACAGTTGCACTGACTGCTTGCTCTGTAATATCGACACTGGGGTTAACCAACCTACCATGCATCCACCTAGATGTGTTCTTCTGGCAATATAGGCAGAGGTGCGGGACATGCTAAAGGACTTATGATCCTGGGGAATCACTAAAGAGTCCGACAGCCCTTGGTGCTGCCCTGTAACCCTGTAAGAGGAATGCCAAGCTAAGCTTCTGCAAGGACTACAAGGAAGCTGAATGCAGTCACCACAAAGAACTGTTTGCCCTTACCCCAGATAGACAACATCCTGGCCACACTTGCTGCTGCTCAGTGGTTTTTTACTTTGGACTTGAAATTGGGATCCCTGAGACAAAGAGGAAACCACATTCTCAACTTGCCAAGGACTTTTGCAATTTAAAGTTATGCCCTTTGATCTCAAATGCACCAACCACCTTCCAGCGCCTCAGGGGATCAGTAATGAAAGGGCTGACTTACACCTGCCTGCTATATTTAAATATCATTGTTGGTAGCAACATCAAAGAACATCTTGGGAACATCACCAAGATTTTGTAAAGGCTGCAAGCAGTTAACCTAAAGCTGAACACAAAGAAGTGCCAACTTTTCCGCAAGGAGCTAAACTATTTAAGCCACTTAGTCTCATCATCTATGGTAGCCACAGACCTGGAGAAGGCTCACACAGTGACAGATTAGCCTCTCCCAAAAGACAAATGAGAGCTGCAAATTTTCCTGGGCCCATGCAGCTATTACCACTGGTTCGTCAGAGGTTTCTCTAACATTGCAAAACTCATCACTTGTTTGATGGAATAACATTGGACTTATCTGTGATCAGAAGAGGTAGAGAGCACATTTCAGGCACTTAATTCAGCACCCTGCAATGCTCCTACTTTAGAATTTCCATAACCTGGTGGTTACTTTATAGTGGGCACTGATGCCAATGACACCAGTATTGGTGGCATTCTATAACAGATCCAGGATGGCCAGGAGTGGATAAATAGCCTACTGCAAGATTCTCATCAAAGCAGAAAAGAACTACTGCATTACCTGGCAAGAGCTTCTGTCAGTAGTAATGGCATTGGAGCACATCCATATATACTGTACAGCCATTCCACCTGGGGACTGACCACTCTGCCCCCACCTGCCTGTTATGTTTCAAGAACCTGGAGGACCAGACAGCCTATTGGGGCCAGATGCTGTAAGAGTACAACTTTATATCAAAACATTGGTAAGGAAGAAGTCGCTCCAATGCGGATATTATGTCCAGTAGATCCAGAGGAGTGTGGCCACTGCACTAAAATTGAGAAGGAGCATGCAACAGTAGCCATGTTATTTCAATAATGCCTGCAGCTGGATGAGAGTGCAGTACTGAGGAGAGAGCATAAGGTGGAAGCTAATGGGACCATTCTTGGGAGAAGTGGAGGTAGGGGCTCGACCATGCTGGGAGAACATCACACTGTAGTAGTGTGTACAGGTCCTGTTGGGCCCAAATGGCACTTACTAAAGATGAAGGAAGAAGTATTGCTCAAAGAAAGGGAGTCACCTTAAGTGAAGATCCAGAGAGAGCAGCTGATTCTCCCTTGGAGTAAGGTCGAGGGAGTTTATTTGAAGTCTTTGGGATCCAACCAAACCATTGGCAAACTTTGACAATGGTACTACTGGCTGAGACTATGAGCAGATGCTGAGAGGTGGTATCGCCTATGTCATGAGTGTGAGGCAATTTTCAGCCCACAGACCAGAAGCTGGGGTTGTATGCAGCATTTTACAGTACAAATATTCAGACAGTTATTTTGGTACTGTTTCTTTTTTCCCCGCTTGATGGGTGCGTAGTTTGCTTTGGAGCAACTGAATCTGTACGACATAATCAGCGAATGTCACAACAAAGTAAATTGAAAGGTGACACCCTTAAAGAATTAAAGAGACATAATCCTTTTAAAATTACACGGCTGCATAAGTTGCATGCCACTGCATGTAAAATTTTCTGGAACATTTTAGGCAGACAAGGAGCTAGATACGTTGTTCACTTCCGACAAATGTTGGTTCCAACTAAAATGGCTCTGTAAACACTCAGAATTGTCATATATTAGGCACAGAACCACCTCATTAATATGTACAAATTGGTCTGTATTCCAAAAAAAAATTTGAGTTTGGGCTACTGTATCACAGCAAAGAGTTATATCAGCCCTATAATTTTTAAAGTAGACTCAATACTAGTTGATACCTGAATGAAATTTTGGCAGGTTCATTGAGCAACTGGTTCCAATAGGATGGTGCTCCTGTCCGTACTATGGCCGCACAATTATGTGATTTGCAAACCCCAGATTTTTTCTCTGGGGATATCTTAAAGATCAGGTCTATGCTAGGTGGCCTGAGAATGTGGACCAGCTGTAGCATTTCATCCTTCCGAATTTACTTCTGTTATCCCAGGTATGCTTCATGTTGCATATGAATGCATGATAAGGAGAGCAAGATGTTTGGAGCTTAATGGTGGACACATAGAACTCCATACGTGACATTAATTTAAAGCTGTGTGCAGTTTTCAAAAATATGGTAGATTTGTGTTGTGATGTCATTAAAAAACAAAATAGTTTCTATTATTTATTTTGTTATATTGTACCTTTGAGATACCTACCTAAAAATATATTTATTCCTTACTTTCAAAACTTTTCTCAATGTAAAAGAAGATCACATATTGAAGACACTCCCTCCTAAACAATGCTGCACTTTTTTTAATATACTTTTTTCATATAGCTTCTGCGTTACCTGAGGAAGTCCAATCCAATGAAATTTCTCCAGACTAACTTTTTAAAACTTTACCAAACCCAGCTGCTGTACTAATATGTTGGCAAATGTGTTTCATGTCTCAGTTTCATTGTCAGAAAGTCTTCCAATAAACCTGGGAAAGAAACTATTGTTGTGTGTGCCATTGAAAGCTTCTGAATGCAAAATGCGGGCCTCAATACCTGTACTAGTTTACCTGCAACATTTGACCTAGATGCTCTCTATGTAGTGATATCAGGTTTCTTCATTACATCATCACATAGCAGTGATGTCATGCACGACCATTAAAGGAAAAATTAAAAATGAATACCGAGTATAACACCATATGCATTTCTGCATGAGTAAACAAATGCAGTCCATTCACAGGAAAAGTTTTGTTGTGCACTTTGTATTACATGATCCATATGAACAATCCTAGCCATTAACCCTATTGCATCACATGAAGAGCTGTACTCACATCAGTTAATAATGGTGTTTAAATTGCTCGAAAGTAAGTGATGGTCAATAAAACTACAAATATTTGCATTCTTAAAAAGGGCATTCAAAGGATCTCCATATTTCATTAAAAAGCCAATGAACAATAAAATTAATGCTGTTGGTAATATGTGAGCAAATACAGGTATGTTGACTGATATATCTCATAATAAAATGAAATGTGGTGAGTGAATCGTAGTCTAATCCTTGTTTCTTATATACTTACCCCATTGATATGTACTCTCCCATTTTCCTTCCCCTTTCTGCTGATTGGCTATGTATACATTTGAATGGTAATGTACAATTATCTAATGCTATGTCAGGCAATATAAACAATCTATATTGATGGATACACAAGATTTCTTCATTCTGAGAGGCAGGTTTTAAATGAAGGATCCTTCTATGTATTCATTAATAAAAAATTACATGCATTTCAGATTCATTAACTCTTACTCTAAAACATATTGGGAACTAATGATTATGATATTTTAAATTTCACACTTCTGTTTGAACATTTTAAGAAAAATGATCATGTTAATCAAGGAACTATTTTGTACTTCACATAACAGTTAAGAAATATGGCTATGGAGGGAAAATTTTGTTTAAACAATGACACTGAAAAACATTAAAATCATGAAAACATAGTGAGAAGATATTTTGGACAGCCAGAAATGGTGGAAATTGCCAATTTTATATTGTGAAATAATGCAAAAATTGTTTTTATTTGCTATATATGCTTTCCGAAAAGTATGTGGCAAAAAGTAAGTTTCAAACTTTGCGGGAACAACAGTGGCAAACCCTGGAGGAAACAATAATGCTTCCACCAAGGTTGTAAACAATGCAGCGGATTTTGTGCCTTCATTTTGCACCAAAAATCGTTGTTCATGGCCTATAAGCATTCTCATTAGGATAAAGATTTCTCACCGAGACTAAATTAAAAATAGAGGTCTTTCAGAGGTAGCACATAATGTTGCCAACAGTCAAGCGCAAAGAGAGAGGTTTAGCTGCACATTTCCCTCTTCCCATCCAGCTGGACATAAACTGGTACATTTCCGTTTGCCCTGTTTCTATCTGCCACCCACAATACAAATTTACTTGCAAATTCAAATTAAGTAAAATCATAGTAAAACTTATTACAACAATGTGTTATATTTGGTTATGTTGTCTAAACAGAAAATTGTATTCATCGTCATTACGTAAAGCTGCCGCTGTCAACTGTCATACATATAGCGATACATTTCTGTTCTTCTCCGTCTCTCTCCCACTCACAATGTGAGTTTCTACCCAACTTTGAATTAGGTATCTTTTATAACAATGGAAATTGTATCCATCTTTGTAACAGAAATGCTGCTGCCGCTGCCGCCATTGTCACATTCTCCCACTGCACACATATAATATGTTTCTGTATTCCCCTCTCCGTTTCTCTTGCGCCAAAAACATGAATTTCCAAGCAAATTCAAATTATTAATTTAGGTAAAACGTTTTACAATGGTATGTTATATTAGGTATGTTACTAAATAGAAAATCTTATTCTTTATATTGTTAACAGTTGCACTGCCACTGCCATCACCTCTGATTGCATACATAGGTACCAGTATAAAATTTCCGTTCTCCCCGTGTGAATTTCTGCACAAATTCAAATTAAGCAAAAAAAAAAAAAAAATATCAGCTAAGTGACCCTTAGTTTGTTCAAAATATGACAAAACTTTAAATTTCATTTTAAAATCAAGTTATCTTCTTTTTATATAATGATATGCTTAATTCCAGTATTTAGTTCTGAAAAATAGGGGTCTTCTTACATTTGAGGTCATCTTGTATATGAATAATACCATACATAGTCAACTATTTAGTAGCGGAGGTAATATTGTTGCCAATTTCCTAATTGCATTTTTCAGTATTGCTCCAAATTTAGCGATGTGTTGCCAAGGTATTTTGAACTAGTCCCAGTGACAATTTTGTAAAATACAATTTGCGATTCTTTAACTGAGTTTTAGCTTTTTGATATTTTTTTTAAAGTTTAATGATAGAACCTAAGTTTAACAATTTTACTTTAACACTTTTAAAGTTGATGCAGTGTTTTTCAAGAAATGCACTTGTGACCTCACAGCACTTGGACAGCATATTGAGGGATGATGATGATGATGATGAATGGGGCTTAAGGTTTGCTCAATTGCAAGATTATTAGCACCCTTAAAAAATTTATGGAAACAGTAAAAACCGATATAAAAAGAAATCAGGAATAAAATATGGCCATCACAAATAAAACCCCACAGTAAACAAAAGAACTTATGGCAATGACCATAGAGGGGATTTAAAAACCGGAACGAACATCAAAACTAAAAAGAAAAGTCATCTAAAATTAAACCCCCAGTAATAAAAGTGAGAGAGATAAAATCACTAACCTTAAAACTATAAAAAACTAAAATGATTTTTAAGGCACTTGGCGTAAAAAGCTAAAAACCCTATCTACTGCATGGTTGTCATCCCCAAGGACCTCAGAAGGGGGGACTGGAAGCTGAAGAGTTGCTCAAAAGGCGGATAGAGCAACACACTCCAGCAGCACATCATAAACAGACAAGAGTGTCTCACATAGTGGACAGATAGGTACAGGTTCCCTGTTGAGCAGGTAGCTGTGTGTAAAAAAACAGTGACTGATGTGAAGACGAGCCAAAACCACTTCCTCATGACGAGAAGTGCGAGAAGAAGTGGGCCAGTATACCGGAAGATCCTTCACTGCCCTTAGCTTGCTTGTTGTTGCAGAGAGCAGACCACTCTGCATGCCAGCACGAAAACACACCTCTCCACAAAACAAGTCTAAAATCTTCGGCTGTTGAACAACTGTGACACTGGGCTCTGGGGTTGCCAATTTTGCCGCCTCATCTGCCAGTTCATTACCTGACAACCCAACGTCTCCAGGAAGCCGTGCGAGATCCACATTAACACCAGAAGTATGCAAAATATGGAAGGCATCCTGAAAGTGTTGCATTAAAGGATTGTAACTGTACAGCTCACGAACGCTCTGAAGTGTGCTAAGCGAATCACTCAGAATAAGGCAGTCACCCAATTTTCGATGGCAAACGTACTAAATGGCTCGATAAATAGCATACAGCTCTGCAATATAAATGGATATATGAATAGACAACCGAAAGTATGGGGTTTGGTTCCAGTAACAAAGGCACATCCAACACCGCCGTTACACTTGCTTCCATTGGTCTATATACAAATTTGGTCACTGTAATGGGATAAAAATTTCAAAAAAACACATACGCATACCACAGGCAGACATCATAGACTTTCCAAATTCCAACATCCTGAGATCTACTTGGGAGGCTGCATGTAACCAAGGTGGGTGCACCCTCTCTCCTGTGGGAAACATGCTAGATAGTGCTATACAGTAAAACAAAAGCCTGGCTTCGGACAAAGTGATAGATGGCAATAACGTTTCTCTAGCTCAGTAGAATGAAAACGGGAAAACGTTGGATGCACAGGCATGCATGTAAGTCCAAAACCATAATTTGCAAGCAGAACATCATACCAAAATCAAAGGGACACATCCGCTGATTTGACATAAAGGCCCACAACTGGGTGGTTGGAAAAGCCACACGGACACCCTGATTGTGTACAGTATTTAACTTGTTCAGCAAAGATGAGTGTGTTGAAGAATAAACAATGCAGCCATAGTCTAACTTGGATCAGATCAGTCCACGATAAAGAAGCGGCAGTGCTGTTCTATCTGCTCCCCAAGATATGATACTTAGTAACCGTAAAATATTCAGAGAACAGTCACACTGCACTTTAAGCTGTGCTACATGCGGTGACCAGCATAGTTTCCAATTGCATATTAACCCCAGGAATCTCGCCTGATCTGCAAAGGGAAGTAAACCTGGCCTGAGGTAAAGAGTAGGTGCCATTCGCTACCTAAGGCGCCAGAAGATAATGCAGATGGTCTTCTCAGGTGAGAAATGAAAGCTGTTTTTCGAGCTCCAATCAGAGAGAAAATGAAATGGCGTTTTATTTATGGATGCTCTTTAACTGCTGTGGTTCTTAGCATCCCATTCTATACTGGGCATGAAAGACTGCCTAATTTTGCTCAGAGGCCTCTCTATCAGGCTTGAGGTACTTTTATGTGCCGTAAATCTATGACACGGGACAAACGGCTCTACTTCCCTTCTGAAGGAAGCCATGATAAGCACTTTTATGCCTGGAAAAATCCATCTTTCTCTGCTGGGTTTGAACCCGCAACCTTGGGTATATGAAGTTAGCATGGTAACCAGTTACACCATGGAGGGCGACTCCAAACAGAGAGATTGTCCAAACACTGCTAGAGACAGCGTTCCAAAAATGCTGTACACTGAGAAGTGCAGAAGATGGCAAAGTCGTCCACGAATAAACAGGACGAGACACCTGGGGGAGCACATTGCGATATGGAATTAATTGCTATAGTAAATAGGGTCATGCTTAGTACAGAGCCCTGCAGCACTCTGTTCTTTTGAATAAAAGTTAAAAAAGACAGAGATGAGTGAAAGAACTGCCAAGAGTGTTAGCCACGTCAAACATATCAACCACAGGGCCTGCAGTTGTCTTTAGACCGGCAATTGGCATATGGGTTGCATTTCTGGCTACACGCCGAAATTTATCCCATACGACAGAGGAAGGGTCACGTCGAATAAAAGATGCTACAAACCTGCTCCATGATGTCTTCTTGCTATCCTTAATAATTTGTCTAGATTTGGCACGCAGCTTTTTATATTGTATGATATTATCCAGAGTAGGGCAATGCTGGAAAACCCTGAGCACATCTGCAAGCGCGAATGGCATTCCGGCATTCACCTGTCCACCAAGGGACAAGAAATCCATGGGGATATCCAGTCGACCGTGGAATAGAAAGCTCAGCAGCGGAAATAATTATCTCGGTAAGGTGTTGGAGTAAAAAAATACAGAGTCATGGTCATTGTAGTGGAAAACGGTTAAGCTTGAATAAAGGTTCCAGTTGGCCTGGTCTAGGTGCCATCTAGGTTAAAGTTTGGAACATACATCCTGGGCTAAGAAACAAATAAGAATAGGAAAGTGGTTGCTAGAATGCAACTCAGAGATGATATTCCATTGAAAAGAAACTGCCAACTGTGGAGAACAAACTGTTATATCCAGATGGGAAAATCTATTGAAGGTGTCAGAAAGAAATGTAGGCTCTCCAGTGTTCAGGAAAGGTTGATTGATATTATCCAAGAATTTGGCAATCACTTGACCTCTCACACAAGCCTGAGGGGAGCCCCAAATAGGGTGGTGGGCATTCATGTGCCCTACCAACAGAAGAGGAGTTGGTAGCTGGGAGACGTTTTCTAAATCATTGTGTGAGAGGTCATCAGATGGAGGCACATAGATACTGCAAATGGTGAAGCTAATGGAGATTAGCTTAATGCATATAGTGATGGACTGTATGTCAGAGTGTATGGGTACAGATTCAGCGAATATGGCCAGACCACTCGCCTCTCACCTAGTCAGCCCGGGTTTGATCCCAAGCGACCGCATGTGAGATTTGTGGTGGACAAAGAGGCGCAGGGGCAGGTTTTCTCCAGGTTCTCCAGTTTCCCTGCCATTACATTCCACCGTGGCTACATCTTCATGTATCATCAGTGTCATCGCCTGCGATGCCAGAGCAGTAAAAGCGGGCATTAAACACTACCAAAAAAAAAAAAGATTCAGTGAAGACATCTCTGATAAGAATCACGTTGCCCACATATGATTTATCACCTGCCAGTGATAAATCACACCAGACAAAGAGTACTGAGTTATGGTAAGGAAGGTCTTGGGGACGGAGCTTGGTCTCTTGCAAACATACGACCAAAGGCTGATTCTGGTGGAGTAACAATTCAAGCTCTGGTCGATGTGATCTAATGCCATGTATGTTCCACTGTAGGACAGCATGGGCAATTGTATGGGATAAGAGTTAAATGGAAAGGCATTTCTGCATATTTGGCTGTGCTGGTCAGTTTAGTTTATTCTTCTTGGCCATCAGATTAACACTTTTTTCCAAAGTACGATCCTGCCGCTTACGCACTGGCCATTTGGCAGGGAGAGCAGAATCCTCCTGGTCCATCTCTTCCATGGGGGAGGTCCCCTTTCCAATAGAGAACCTCAAACCGATTAAAGGTGCTGATCAGCAAAGATGGTGATCATCAACCTTCTCTCTCCCCAGAAGAGGATCTGCGGGGAGAATGACGGGGACTGGCTCTTCCCTTAGATGGTTTGAGAGGAGACTTTTGCCTTTGCTTTTATGAAGTCAGTCCTGACATAACTGTTCTTGAACGTTTTCGCTGGTGCAGCATACTCAATGGTCTTGCCCGACTTAACGCCTGAAGTTGAAGGTTTGGGTGACTCCTTTAATGTGGTGCACTTAATGTTGGCGGATGCAGTAGATGGCGATATAGGCATAGATAGAGAAGTCAAATTCTTGAGCAGTGGTCTGGCTATGAGAATCTTTTTGGCGATGGTGGCACCCTTTATATTGCTGGTGTGAGTGGCAATTTCCTGACTCAGTACCAGTTTAGCTACGCCAGAGCTATAGGTACCAGATGTCGAAACAGAGGGTTGGCGTATGCGCAGGATCTTCCGGGCTGCAGAGGACACCTTCTCCTTCACCCATATTTCCTGGATAGCTCTCTCCTCTGAAAAATGGGGGCATTCTCGAGAACTGGATGGAAGTCCGCCGCCGCAGTTAATGCAAGATGGAGTTGACATACAAGCTCCATCGTGTGAGACATCTCCACATTTGGAACAGGTAGACCGACCACTGCAGAACTCGCTGGTGTGACCAAAGCGCTGGCACTTGTAGCATCTGAGTGGGTTAGGGATGTATGGCCTAAACTTTGATAGCTTTGTGCCCTGCCTCAATCCTTTGAGAGAGATCTACCATATCAAAGGTAAGGAACAGGGTATGGGTAGGCACAAATTCACTATTTACCCTCCGCTGAACCCTGTACATAGAGCTAATGCCTTGTTCTGCAAGATTCTCCCGAATCTCCTCAGTGGACAAACAGTCCAATGTGCGGATGTTGACAATGCTGCGAGGAGTTAAAGGTTTTGTGCTTTTCCACTTTGACTGGGTAGCTGCCCAACATATTGTCTCTTAATAATTTTGCAGCCTGGAATGCCAATATTGCTTCGATCAGGAGCGTGCCATTATGCTAGTAAGTACAGCACTGGACCAGCTATCATAACCAGGCCCTTTTATAAAGATATGGGCTAACCGATGTGAATTTCTTCCCTTCTTCTGTTCTATAAATGGCCAAGTAGCGAGGACCACTGGATTCAACTACTTCCTTTCCAAGCATTATGTTAGATGTTTGTTTGTTTTTTGTCATAAAATAGAGTATAAATTCATCCCCCAGTGCTTCCCAACCACCACGGAGACCAACAAGGGGTCACCCCACCGGGGTGACAGGGCTACATAGGATATAACAGGCTCGTCGGCCCAATCACCCTGGAGTTTAGTATAATACCTAGTCCTGGCTGATTAACTAGGGGTGGGTTAGTCCCTAGCTTCCGTTTAGGTGAAGCAGAAACCAAAGCAGTTATTAGGCTTTGCACCCTCCACAGTAACTGAAGATCAGGCTCAGATGCGCAACCCTCAACCAACCAGGATATTCCTTTCCACCGACATGGGTCTTCAAGCATGGCCTACATGTGGGTGGGCATTTTTATCTACTGACCCCCTCACCAATCAGAGGTTGCCACATGAGGGAGTCAAGGTTGGCTTGGGACCCCGGGTGCACCAAACCTGTACCTACTGTAGTAGGCCCCTGGGGGGGGGGGGGATCTTGAGGGATCCAAGTTCCCTATTGCTGATGATTTATATTCAAGGCTAAACAACCTGGAGCATGGTTTCAAATTGGTCAGCCAAGATATTTTTGAAGGCGAAATAAGTCAACTTTTAGAAAGTGTTGGCAACCAGCTGCTTCAAGCAGAAGTTAAGCATTCATTAATTGAATAATCTTACATCCTCAAAATAAACTCTCAAAACTTTTGAGTGCTGATCCCTCAAAGCTTGTGTTCACAATGCTGAACTAATCTTTTAATCCTAAGAACATTGTGGCAAATACTGTAAATAAAGGTATTGTGAAGACTGCATCAACTGCTGCTTCTAGAATGCAATCACTCAGTTCAGTCACAATTCTAAAAGTGTACAGACAGCTGCAAGATGCAGTCAGGTTACAACTTTCAATTGAGAAGTTTGACATTATGAAATGCCTCAGACAATGCAATTAGATAACCCTGAATTTGCAGCTGCAGCTCTACAGGCAGTATGGGTTCCGTGTTCCAACTGGAAGTGAACAAATATTTTCACAGTACAGTGAGATTCTGACTGACCAAAGACACAATCTAAGCAAAGAAAATTTGGAAACTCATGATTGTGCTATCATTTGAAGTGTGACTCAGTGATCCACTTGGTAAATATGTTATGAAAAATGCATTTCATAGTAGTGCAATTAATATGCAAGTAAACCAGCATCATAATTCTTTTTAATTTGTATACTTAAGTAAAAATAATGTGCTTGCTTTCATGACTTGATACATAAAGTGTTTGTACTTAAAGTAACATATATTAAGTAATTTTGACTTATGCATTTGCAAAAGTATCTCTAAAATTAACTTTATTACATTAAAACCCACTGAAAAATAATGCCAAAAAACATGAAAAATAACACTGAAAACCATAAAAAATAACACCACATTTTTTTCCTGTCCCTGAATATGGGTCAAAGTAACGTAGAAGAGACCTTACAATGAATATGCTGCGTGTGAAATACAAAGATAGGAAAGACGTTTATTTCCTGTTGATGAAATACAAAGCTGTTTAGGTAAGCTGAAAAGAAGAAAATGTCAGGACCCAGAGAGTGGGTAAAGAAATCAAAAGTGAGCCCACAGTATCAGAATCAATTTGCAAGATCAGGTGAAAAGTTTTGTTTCTTATAAAACGCATGGCTAGATATATGAGTATTCAATATTTGTATCATTGGGTTTCATAAATGACCACTAAAGAAAAGACTCATAGACTTTAGAACCAATGTCACTCATTAGCTGCTTCAAGTGTACCGCTAACAGAGCTCAATGTTAAAGAGGTCAACCTTTACCCAATTGGGATTGCAAGCTAACCCATACATCCCTTTCCAATACATATTCTACCCACAGATAAGAAAGAAAAAATGGAACAAGTTATATTTTATGCTACGGTAGGGTGGGATATGGCAAGAATACTTGGCAATGTTTGTGTTGCCTTCATTTGGAGCTCTTCTTAGATCTACTACACCCAACTATCATGTTCATTTATCAAAAACAAAGAGTCAATATTTCCAGTATCATGTATGCAAAATTTCAGGAAAGAAATTATATTGGTTCATTTTCTATGAATTTTTAATCTTCGCAACTTATTTATAAATCTTAGGTAGCCATGAAGGTAAGACATCAATGCATTAAATCAATGGGGAATATTATGTGATATATACATTTTGCAGCCACATGCCAATGCACAGAAAAGCACTATAGTTGGAACAGATATCCATGACATACTTTATTTAATCACAGGCATAATTTTGGCTTTAAAAAGTGCTGCAATTACAGTATTGGTGGTTAATTTGCTGCTGGTTATGACAGATTTTACTGTATATAATAATTGGGTGCTTGAAAGTACAACCATCTTCATACAATAATGGCTTGTAATGTCATATTCATTCAAAGATTTCCTCTGGAAACATGTCCAACAACTTGATCCACTGAAACAGAAAACATCACAGGAATTCTGAAGCAAACTGAACTATTTGTGCCATGTAGGAGGCATTTGAAGTAGTTAATATAATAATGCTCTAATGCATGCTCTACTGTTGATAGTTGCACCTTCAAGCAACATACTTTAAGTAACAAATCATTACAAAATTAATTCTCTAAACATACAGCTGCTTTTATTGTTTTACCTCAGTCACCAACAGCTTTTGAAGGATACTTCAGTGTCAACAGTGCTTCAACGAATATACATGTCCATCCTAAATAAGTTATATTTTTGTGTCAATTTGTGTTCATAATTTCACTTTCCTTTGGAATTTTTAATGTGTGGCGCAAACAAGCAAGCAAGCTTAAGTTAATATGACAAACATTCTGCTATACATTTTTGCACTTAATATGGTTCTAATATGGTTGAGATTTCTTCCTATTCTATTAACTGTTTACTGTGTATCTACGTAGCTAGAAGAGTAAAAGTGTAAGAAATAAAGCTAAAAACAGTTATAAAAAATGCAAAAGTGCATTTTTTACTTCTTTCTCTCTAAGTAATAAGCAGATAGATTTTTTGAACTCTTTATAGCCTGGTGTAACATATTCAAGAAAAGTGTATTTTGTTAAGCTTTTAGATTTTCAGTGACTCTTTTAAACTTTATATTATGCTAATGTTCAACCATAAAATACAATTTTTATAGCTGTTTAATATTGTAAAAATATTCAAGTTTTGCCAAAAGATTCTAGGTTTTTAAAAACAAAAAAGAAGCATAATCCATGCAACTGCAGTCAAATTTAATTCCATCAGCTTCCAAGTATGTCATTACCCCAGTTATTTTATTTGCTCCCTCCCCCATCCTTCATCACAGGTACATTTGACTGCAATAGCTGGGATTGAAACTGCTTTGGCTGTAGTGCCTTTGGAAGTGACATGAAAGCTGGTTTAGGAATTAGAGGAAATCGGCATATGTAGCAAAATAATTCTAGCAATACAGGGTTAAAAACTTAGTAACTGTTTTTCTTATTTACAATCTCTCAATCAAACTAATATCAATAATAAGCATTTTATTGTACCTACTAACATTGTTTATAGCAGTTACTGAGCATGGAAAACTGCACAAAATTAAAACTGGCAAATTATTGCATAATGTAATATTCCAATCAATAACAGTATGATGTAGTGCAACTGTTTTCATTTGTCTGTTTAAAAGTAATTTGCACCAGGGAAGAAAATACCAAGAAAATGAATAAGAGCTTCAGTGATAAAATGCTACTTTTCAATTTAGTTATTTTATTCACTGTTCTCAGTTCTTGTTGTTTCCAAGATAGGATGTGGAACATTTCATAAGAACTTGAAAATGGGTTCCACCTCTCCCCCCCCCCTAAAAGATGCCCACCTTTACAAACTTATCTTCTTCTCTGCTTCTCCAATTTAATGAGAAGAATGCTTCTGTGAAGAGCAAGCATATTTCAGTGAGAAAGTTAACATTGATTCAGATGAAACACATTCACAACAGTAACAAAATCATATAATCATCAAGCAAGGCTGCCATCCAAACTTATGGTTAGAGGAAAAGTGCTACCTACTTTGTGATTTGAATTATAGTTGGAAATACTGGAATATTAATATTCCATATTTTATATTTAGTTCTTTATCAAGAATGCCATTTAATTTGGTGGCTGAATTACCCTATTATACATTTTCTTTGTAAATTAGTCTGTTACTGCTGTATTCTAAGTCAAGTCATGTTTGCAGTATAAATTCCATTCAAGGGAATGAATGAGTTATGCATCTTTTCCAACTATAAAGATGCACAGTATGTCTATCACTTTTTCACAAGGTTTTAGATAGCAATATATCAGCAAGAGCTTAGACAAAAGCATATCATCTAGCTCATTAAACTTTTTAAACAAAATTCTTTGAAAACAATGGTTTACTGCATAAAGCAGTTTCCGTGCTTACTCTAGAACACAATATAATTATCCAGTTCAGCACAGATACAAGAAATCTTGTGTTTAATTGTATTGTATGAGTTCATACATTTCATGACATCTCCCAAAAGAGATAATGCTACACACGGAACAATGCTATGGTATTTAATGATTTGACACCCTTAGCATTTCAGTCAATTCATTTTGGTATCTCAAAAAGAGAACAGCAATATCTTATGACCAAGTTTATTGAACAGTTAGGTCTAAATAATTTAAAAATGTTCATGTCCTAACAAATTAATAGCAACTGCAATGGGCAGTCATGGGTCAATACACTTTTTTTCTTGTGATAGACGCTAAAAATAAAGCTTCATCACAAATACTTCCACTGCAATAATCTTCCAAGAAATAATGCAAACGTTTTTCAGGAACATTGCAATGAATTAATGGATACCTGTCCTGTATTCACATATAGAGGCATGACTTATACCACTCTGTGTTACATTGTTCACATTATCAGAGTGGCATTGAGTCTTGACACCTCTTTCTAAGAAGCAGTGATTACAATAAAAACAGATAACCTGTTCCTTCTTAGCTATTCTGCATGCTTTCAGGGATTAAAGTAAAAACATTTTTTTTTTACTTTCTCATGTAGCTCTTTTTAAGATTAACTTATACTTTAAAAAAAAAAAAACAAGTGAATATGCTGAAGACCTCTGTCACAGAAATTATAACATTTTCAAGAGGAATGAGGAAAGTCAATGTTGAAATACAAAACTGTTTAAAAGACATGCAGAGCAGAAATATCATGCTTTAATTACAAATCTTTATTTATGCATTTTAATATTTGATATATTTTAGAATAAAATATGTGTATCTGCACAATGCAGATCATTGGCAGACTCAATGAATTATTCTTATAGGTACCTTGTTTGACATTTGTCTTAATTTATTACAGCTGATCATATTAATGTTATAACATTCATCACTTACATCTACATATGCTTATATTCCCTCAATTTTATGGCTCATTTATTTGTTTCTAGTTGATAGAAACTATTATTTGATATTATATATGCAATAATGTCTCTGATATGTTTGTCATTATTGCAGAGCCAGGCAAGATGCAGATTTGAACAGAACCGTTTATGAAAACCAGAAGAAGAAATAAAATGCACCTTTTGATACCAATTATTCTGCTATATCAAAAGAAAGCTTAACAGAAACTGTGCAAATAATTTATTATTTATGCCAGAGAGATGGCTAATGTTTAAGTTAGCACTGACTTACTAAAATTTAGCATACCCATAATATTAACACACAACATGTTGTAATATAAAAATTCAATGTACTAATTAAATAAAAATGTATATATGATACAAAACTACAGAAATAATACTTCAACCTCAATAAATTCAATGACTCTTACAACTGCAGATATGCTTAAAAATTAATATGCTACTAAAGTAATGGATTCAGTACCTATCAAGTACCTTTGTGTTATTTTCCCTTTCTATCCATTCATTTAGCATAGTTCATCTTGACTCCTATGGTGGTGACCTAAGAGGAAACAGAATTAAATTAAGAAGTTTAATTAAAGAGATTTAATGCTTCTACTAGGTACTAGAACACTTAACTATTAACAGAAGTATACATTTTTTTTATTTATTTAAGAAAACACCCCAATGAGCAAAGCTCAATTTAAGAATCTGATACAAATTGATATATGATATTAACAATCATTAGGCATACATAATTACATGATTCAGAAAATACCACAAAAATTAAACAATGAAATATAAAAATATTGGGAAGGTAAGTACAAAACATGAATACAAATAAGCCGTTTCCAAAATTAATAACAGTAAAACTAATGAACAAAAATGATGATGATACAAATTGCATAAAACTAATGTGTTTTTACTAATTTTAGCTTGAATTACCTTTAGATAGGTAGAATCAGACTGAAAAATTCAATGCCATAGCCATGTATGACATAGAATTTTTCAGTCTGACTCTACCTATCCAACTCCTGTCCTATGCACGACTTGTGTGAAAAAATAATTAAACCAATTGAATTGTATTTGTTTTTAATTTTAATTTAAATTTCTGAAAATTAAAGGTATTATTTCTTCTGGTAATTCATTATGGATTTTAATTAAGAAATGTTTTAAGCCTTTTGTTCTATACGTTACACTTTCAGAATGGTTAAAATAAATGTTTAATTTCTGTCATGTGTTGTATTGATGTATTTCTTTGTTATATTCTGCTATTAAGTTGCTATAAATTTGTTTATGTGTGGCTTTATTTAAATAAACAGCAGCATTAAATTTAATTATTAATAGGAAGTAAAACAGATTATCATTCAGTGTTTGCACTTCATTTCAGTTTAACTTTGTCTTTTGGAAAATTGCTGCTCTCTGAAATAACCTACACAAAATACAGATAAATTACCTTACTAACTGTTAGAACCTACACACAGGAATTTGTCCACCAGCTTATTTGACACAGTGTGCTTAGGAATCCTATTGTGGTACACACATGAACAGAAATGATCATCCAAAGTAAACAAACGACACTGTCCTTCCAGAAACAAAATGGAGAGGTAGAGAATGAATGCAGAGTTTTGAAGGTACAGTTTGTGAATTGCTGCACTGATTTTGTTGCAGCTACATTTTAATGTACTGTAACACTGTCAGATGTCACCTATGGTATTGTAAGTAAATCGAGGCTGTGTTGGTATCAGAAGATTAACCCCCACCAAGCTACAGCTCAAAACAATATTGTGCACTCTTGAGATAGTTTAGAGATGGATAGAAATATGGCAATGTCAAGAGTGAGGTTAAGAACGAATGCTAGATCATCGGAAATACAACAAGGCTCCTAAAAGAAATATTTCAAACCAGGATGCTGGAATTGTTCAATTACAATAAAACCTTAATAACCCATCACTTACTTAACTGTTTAATCCTTTAATTCTCATCTATTTCTTTTTTTTTTTCTTTCTTAGATTTATATTAAATGTTGAGAGAGTTGATTTTTCATGAAATCAACATATCTGATGTGTCTTGGATATATATTTCAGATAGTTTGAGCATGTTGTATATCAACAGGTGTTTTCAGTAATCTGAAAATTGTCATGTGGAGTATACGTTAAAAATAATGGAACAAAAGTTAATTGAGACTATGCGCTCAAACATAGGTACCTATACCATGCCATCATGAATTGTTAAACATGCACAGTTGGCCTCCTTTACATAGCCTGACTCATTCACAGGCGTAAGTAATGTACATTTGCAATAATGACCTCTACTCCTTGAAAATTTATGCTACATAAACAGCAGATATAAAACGGGAGCTACCAGACCTTGAGAGCAAAGTTCCTAAAATGAATTCAGAGCACACATTTGGATTAGACAAGCAGCCGTCAACTGTGTATGGGTGCAAAAGCAATGGGAGATAAAATTGTGCTACAGCATTGAATTAAAGACATTTATTGTAATCAATGGAAGTTGTTATTAAGAGGTGTTGTTTCACCGTTATCAGGTGTGGAATTGAATTCAAATGGAGGAGTTGATGACAGCACTATTAGCTGAAATGAAGACAATAATCCAGAATGGAGGAAGTGAAATGCAGGGTGAAGAAAATAGACACAAAAAAGGAATCCAGTATGGAAGATATGAAGACAGAAATGAAATCCAGAAGGAATCTGCAGCATCAAGTAGAATGTGAAAGAACTTGTTGGAAAAGAGGAAAAACTTGTTGGGATGCTGAAAGACCACACCAAAGTCTTAATGCCTGGAAGAAAGGGAATGACTTAATGCCCAGGAAGAAAATTGAACTCCTGATGGAAAAGTCTAAACAGATGGATTAAGGACTTGAAGGTCGAGATACCAGGATGCAACACATCTGCATGTGTCAAGCCACCCAAGTATGATAGGATATCAACCTTCAAAGACATCACTGTCACCCATTTAACCAATGGATAGCAGAGGAGGAAGCTGCAGCCTCCAGGAATGGGCAGAAGAAGTACTAAATGTGATTCCGATGTTGGCAGTATCCAGAGACATCAGAGAAGGCCTCGAGGAAAAAAGAGCAGAGAATGTTTGCAACAGCATGCATCCCTTAGCTAGCACCCAGAGTCTTGTTATCTCAAGGAAAGTACAGAAAATATGTGACATGAGAGTGGGCAAGGTATAGGAGATGAGCAGCTCTTGGCTACTGACACAAACAGAAAGAAAGAAATTGTTGGTTGCAATCTGTGAGAATCAGAATGCATACTACATAGTGCTGGGAATGTGTGGTTGACTCATGTTCTAAGTGGGATATACATATCATTGCTAGAATGCTATAAAGATATAAAATTAACTACAGTTAAATCATTACTTTTGAACACCAGAGAGTCCACCCCCTGAGTTTATTTCAGACTTCTTCATTGCTCTTGCTAACTGACAATTTAAAGGGTAAATGTGATTGACAATGGTGAAGTGGTGAAACAGCAGAAGGTGCAGAAAGAGCCAAGAAAAATGACAGTAATACATAAATGCCGATTTGCAACCACCTTCCTCATTCCTCACATCCCCCCCTCCCCAGTGTACATTTGGAGACAGCCAACTTCACATTTCTTTATCTTGCAAAGACAGCAACATGAACAGAACAATTATAGCTCTCAGAAACAGGTGTGAAATCCTACCAGCAAATTTCTAGGTGTTAAATCTGTATGTATTATGAAGGTCTGGTAAAATACATTCCCTCATGTTTATCCTAAGGCTCTTCACTTACAATTATCCATTTCCTATTTTAAAAATATGCATTATTTTATTTTTATTATTAAATCTGTACTGATTAATGTTTCAGCCATATATTTATTATGTTTCTGAGATGCAGTATTCTGTGCTTTTCTACTTAATGCAGGTGTACTAGTACAATGAATGACAGAAAAATCGTTATTTTAGATGTTTCTTTCCTATATCTCAAAACAATATCATTATATGCAATTATCCTACCTCTTTTAATAGCTGTATGGTAATTCCTCATATTCCTCAAAAGTTGCAAATCAGGATTAGCAGTGTTGTAGTCTTCATAGTCATCACCTATTCTCATTGTAGTAAATGAATCACTGACTAAAGATATGACTGGTACCTGTGAAAAGTATATTGGTTTGCATTAATTTACATTACTTTATTAGTATGAATAATAATTCATCCACTCCAGTTACTTTGAACATTTTACTGTGATTGTATGTATATAGTGTGGTTAATTCTTCTTTTCAGGAGATTAAGGACAATGGTGTAATTTAATATAGAGGAAAATACAGCTATTATCTCTAATTAGGAAATTAGAGCTAAAGAAAACTTCCACCAATTAAAACATAAACAACTGGGAAAATCAGCAATGGCTGCTCATTTCTGTAATAAAAACCATGATTTAAATCTCACTCCTATGTTCAAAAAATTAACAGAGGATCAAGCACTGACCACTTAAGAGCAAATCCATATTTGGAAAAACAAAGACACATTTTCTAGTGTTGAATTTCCACTGAAAGATTTTACGCAATGTTCCTGGAGCCACCACAATAAGGTGCACAAATCGCCTATATCTGGCTGTTCCACCTTGGGAGTGCACCAGAGAACATTGGCATACTCACGACTCACAGAAGACTGCCTACAGGAAGTGCAAGCATTTGTACTGTGACCTTTACCCACTGATGTATTGGCTATCACGCCTCCTCCAACCAGGCTCCAAGAACTACTCCTGCATTCATGTAAGTACTCTGATTCAGCCAACCAGTCTGACCAACATCACCATCAAAAATAAACCAGCAGTGAAGCTTAAGTTGAGAATAATGACAATTGATAGCTGGAATATATTCTATTTATTAGTATAAGTGGTGTATAAAGCTCTCCAAGACAACCAATAGTCAGTTCTAATTGTTTAAAGGCTGCAGTTCTATGAGACAAATTCAAATTTAAAATAAGCCAATATTCTTCTTTAGGAAACCAAGATGACCTGAAATCAGCTCAATTCGATGACTAGCAGCTATATAATCCAATAACAGTCAACTACAGAGTGGCACTGAGCTGACTGACACATTTCAAACTTGAATATTGCACCAGTACAATAACGTATATTGGTTGACAGGTTGGGAACCAGAAAAGGAAAAAACACCACATTATCTGGTCAGTCGTAACAGAGCACTGGAGCAGAGAACAGTTTGTTACTTCAGTTCGTAGTTATTATGAAACCAAGTCCATGATGGTGCAACAGTTGTTAGATGGCACTTTAATGTTGGTTGCATCTAAGAATACCATATTGGCTTGGGTGAAGAAGTTTAAAGAGAATGGTAGTGTGTTGGATGTGAAACATGGAGCTCAAAGAACAAGAGTGAACTCCTGAGAATGTAGCTTTTCGATGTAGTTCTTGACAATTAGCATACCAGCAATCTCACATTTTAGGCATGTCGAAAAAGCCAAATGCTTAAGGATGTCAAATTTTATCCTTACAAATTGCAAGCTGTTGAAAAACTTAACTGTAGAAACAATGAAGCATGAATTAATTTTTGCACTGACATGATGGAATTGCTATGCAAAAATACAAACATTTTGAATACTTTGTCCATGTCAGACAAAGCCCACTATCCATCTTTCGGGCTTTGTCAACAGAATATGCAGCACTGGTCTCCAGAGAACCCTCAAGAGCTGCATGAAATGCTGTTGCACTCTCCTAAGGTGACAGTTTGATGTGGAATAGGTATTTTTGAGATTGTAGGCCCATATGTTTTCCAAAATGACAATGAAGAAACAGTCACAGTTAATTCACAATATTATGTCACTATGATGCAAAACTTTATTGAACCTTCAGACAATTTGGCATTGACCTGAAGGGCCTTTATTTTCAGCGAGATGGTGCAACACTGTGTGAGTGAGTAAGACTGTTATTTGTCGACTGTTGGGAAGGGTCATCTCTCATTTTGGAGACAAGCATCTTAACCAATACTTTTGTTTAAATTATTCCTCTTTTACGACAACAATAATGATATATTACTCAACAGCCATAAAAACACCTTTACTATATTTTTAACTGTAGAGCATACAGACTGCTTTTTTTCTGTTCACAGTTAAAATTAGTAAGTAACATCATTAGGTTTTGAACCCTCTCAACCGCTGCACATTTCTCAGAGAAAATAATTGTTAACATTTGGGAGAGAGCTGTGAATTGTGGATGTTCCAAGAAAATTTGGGAATGATTGCCCATACACCAAGGCAGACATATCTTAGAGAGAAAAAATGGGTTGAAATTTCTTCTCCATATGTATGATGTAGGTAAGTGTTAACCTTCAGTTTGAAATGGCGAGGGTGTGGCTTCAGTGGTTGTTGGCAACTGTGTAACTCTAAAACCCACAGTAAATAGGAGTTCCAACCCAAACACAAGTACAGAGTGAATTGTTATAGTTTAAATATATAGAGGGCATATCTGATTATTAGCATTATTATTAAATTGTTTAGAGTTACTGCATTTGTCTTTATTTAGCATATCATTCAAAAATGGCCTTTTTGCTCTGTTTAAACCCAGGAAGATTAACTGTGGGAATCTGGGAAAAGCTGAAGAAATTAATGGTGACCAAAAAAATGTTTGTTTTCTGTGTGTCAAAATAATGCAGCCAATCCCTCAATGATGAGGATTTTGATATTTGTGATGACAGAAAAAGTTAAATGGGTATGCAATACACAAAACTAACATCATTGTGCACTGATCAATATTTTAGAACTTCTCTATGGTTCCTGATAAAATTATAATAATTTATCACCTCATGTATAAAAGGAAGAGAGGAGCTCTTTCTGACCTTTTTGCATATGTGAAAGTAGTAAAACAACTTATGCAAACTTTTAAGTATCTATCTCTTTTAAAGGGAAAGGGGAATTCAAAAACATGGAAGTATTTTGGAAATTCCTAATGCAATGAAAAGAATTTATTACCTCATATATTTTTCCAGAATTTTAGAGCATAGATTTTTAAAAAGAAAGGCATCATATTGTGTGCAAGAATTTTATTTAAAAAATTCACCACTCATACTAATTTTCAGTTTATCTGAAGAAATGAATTAAATGTTACAAGTAGTTTTGTGAGAAACACAGATTCTGAAAACAAACATAAAATGGGTAGAAACATAATTTTGCCTTTGTGCCTTTGGTGTTTAATTTCCTTAAGCTTTTAACAATAACCAAAAGTTACATATCAAAATCATATAATGCACATTTTTATTTCTGTGAATAAAAAGGCTATTTCTTTTCAAAGAGAACATAATATTCATACCTGAGAGGCAAAAGGGTGAACCTATGTCCATTTTGTCAATTTCAAGGTATTCATACCTTGGTGACAAGCATGAATGAATGCACAACATGGAAACAGGGTGGATGTCCTAAGTGTACTTAATTTTAAGATTTTATCATTATTATTATGACAGATGTCCTGAAACATTTTGAAGAAAACGGGCACATTTGGGACACCCGCTCATAACCTCCAATTTACAATAATTTTTTGTGGCTTACAGGGCATAATTGGCTTTTCTTCACCTCAATTCTAGAATAAGTACTTTGCTGGGCATATATGAAACCTCAGTATTTTTTGCTCCAGTATTGACTTCAACCATTGGAATGAATGAGACTGCAGGTTTATTGTTATGCTGTTTTCTTGTTTAATGCATTTGTCCACGCCACTGACAATCAAATCAGATGTTATGGAAGCTTTATTACTGAGGAAGTTGGTTACATCATACAAGAACTATAATGAGTGTTTCAAGAGAAAAACTCATGGTGCATCTTGCCCTACAAGCTTCTTATACAGAAGGAAATTAATATTAATGTATTGTATATTTTATTTATTCTATTTTATATGCAAATATTATTGTGTAAATTTAATAATCTATTTCTTTTACCAAATATAATGTATCACGTTAGAAACCTTTTAATTTAAGGAAGTTACCCGAAAGTTACTGTAAACAGTTATCTATAAATTGAATGTGTGCGATTATTATGAGAATATCTAATAGTTTCAGAATATGAAATTCCTGAACAAGGTGAATCTGAAAAAAATATGTATCCCAGGCCAGTGCCCTCATACCCAGCAAGAAGAGATTTTAGAAGATGCTCACAATGTTTTGGTTCGGATTTCTCTGATGTGGACCCTAATTATAAACCTGAGAGCATCTCAAGTTCCAAGGATAGAGTGTATACACCCCTTCTTTTACTATAAACTCTTTGTGTTATATTCTAATTTAGTCCGGAACATTTATAAAATTAAAATAATAATAATAATAATGTTAAAATAAAGACACAAGGCACAAAGAGAATCTGGGACCCCTCGACTTGGAAACAAAGCATCGCTATGAAAAGAAGAATGCATGGCTTGTCCTATAAATCTCCAAAGACTGGAAAAGATGTAGCAGCCTGTACACTCAAACCTCCTTGCAAATGTAGACAGCAAAGTATTAGGAAACTAACTGAAGTCCAAAGAATGTTAATTTTTAATTAATTTTAGAACAACTCTTTTTGGGAGCAAAAGCATCAGGTTGTGGCCAGTTTTGTAAATGGAGCACCTAAAAATAGGTCTACGTCCTGAGGAAATGACAATTCTGAAAGGAAGATGACAAAACTTGATACAAATAAGTTGGATGGAAAAGTAATCCCAGTCTGTAAAAATGTGTTTTGAGTACTTTACCCATAGCAGATAAATTTGTTAGAATTTCTGTTGCAAAAAACAAATTTGGAACAGTATCATCTGATAAAAGCAGCAAGTCAGACCCCAGTAAAAAAATATCAGAGACTATAAGGGAATCTGTTAGGGAATATATTTCAAGGTTTCCAAATTATGAAAGTCATTATTCCAGAAGAAGAAGAGAGAAAGTACCTTGGACCTCACCTCAATCTTTCTATCATGTGTAGCGCAAACATAAGGAATGCAAAGAAAACAAAATTCCTGAGAGGAGAATAGCAAAGGAATGGTTGTACAGGAAAATTTTCAGTGAGGATTTTAATTTTTTTTTTTAAACTCTCTCACAAAAATTCCTATGATGACTGTGATTACCTCCAGAAATTACTTATGATGCCAGTAACGATGAAGCAGATACTTAAGTCAGAGAAAAGCTTGATGAACACCATAAGGAAACTGAAAAAAGATACAATTTCAAAAATGCAAAGTAGAGGTAAAATCAGATAAAAAGAAGAAAGTACTGACTATGGACCTGCAAAAATGCCTTTCAACTTCTAACCCCATTAACTGTGAATCATTTTACTTACAAAAGCTGTGGACTCTGAATTTAGCTATCCACGCTGCAGCATCTAATGAGGAGTGTTGTATGTTATGGGACGAAACCATTGGCGGAAGAGGATGGAATAGGGTCTTGTTTGCTGAAATGGGCCTAACACATTTGAATGAACAAATGGAGATATTAACTACTTGGTCAGACAATTGTACTGGACAAAATCAAAATATGCAATTAGCATTGGTGTATACTTGGCTTCTTTCACAGCTTCCAAATCTTCAGGAGATTAATTACAAATATCTTTTTAAAGGTTCATGTGCACATGGAAGTTGAGAACATTCATTCCACTACAGAACGAAAAAGATCAAAGCTTCCTAACTTACAAATTTCTGTACCTCGTGACTTAGCCTAATTCATCTGAACATGTCAAGGAAAGCAACCTTTGATGGTCCATGAAATGCAGGATTTCAAAAACTTCTCTTCCCTCATGGCAAACTCTTCAGCTCTGTTTGTCAAACACAAAAGATCTATAACTGGTGAGATGTTTCACATTTAGAAAATAGTTTGGCATAAAGTCTCTGCTAAAAAGCCTGGAATTATCTCTTATTGGACAGCCTTTTCCAATATCACATTTTAAGAGGTTGATCCTGTATGTAAAGCAAGACTCCTCTACAGTTGAGAATTAGTCGAGTCAATTTTGTAACACTACATCACTTACTTTTTATTTAGGAAAAAATGTTTCAGTAGCCATGTGCTTCCATTGTCAATTCATTTGGTCGACTGCCGGCATTGCTTCCATTGTCAATTCCTTTGGTCGACTGCTGGCATTGCTTGCTGTAGTGGTTGTCTCTGTCCCTGGTGGTGGTTTGATGAACCTCTGTATCAGTAGGTTGCCTGGCAGGATTTTGAAATTGAAAATGTGGTTCTTGTTTTTCCAAATATGTTTTCCCAAACCTTTAATTCTGTCTTCCTTGTGATGTTTTTGAGGATTTTTTGGCTTCTATTTATGGTGTGTTTCTCTTTCCATAAATGCCAAGCTACCACAGATTTGTCTTCTTGGTTTAGTTTAATATTTCTGTAGTGTTCTTTTGCTCGTTTTTATATTTCTTTTTGTTTGGCTGATGTAGATTTTTTCACAGTCATTGCAGGTGAACTGATATATTCCTGGTTTGTTTTCTTGTGGGATGTCATCTTTTAATTTAGAATTTAAAATGTTTTTATGGAGTAATTGTTTTTTGTGGCTAGAATGATGTGTAGTTTGAAGATCCTCCAGAATTTGTAGAAATTTGTAGGGTGGTATGTAAACTTCTTGTACATCTTGTTTTCTTTCTGGTTTTGAGTGAGTGTACTGACTTCCTCTATAGTTGCCAGACAGAATACCACTGATTCGGAATGGAATTAAACTTATCAGTTCCTTAAAATATGCACACCTCCAGACATTGACCAAATGGATAACATAGTGTTATGCTGCATTTTGCAGAGCTATTCCACATGACAGAAAACAAAGGGATTGTCTCCCAGGTGAGTAATTTATTAATTGCTATTTTATAGATTTCAAATGACATCTGTTTTTATTGCAGTCATGAGTCATGTAAACCATTTTACATAATATGAAACTTTTCCTGAACAAAATTGCAACCAATATTATTACAAAATCTATTGTATGTATTGTTAACTGGTTGGAATAAATGAATACATTTAGAAGCTTCAGATAACTTATATTATTGCCCACAAGAGAACATACCAAAATTTGAACACTTTGAATTTTTTTTTTTGTGGAAGAGAGGCGCATCTCTATTATTTTGAAGAAAAAAAAACCTTCTTTTTTAAAGCCACTATTAAATAATATGTACAAATAAACCAACCAACCCTACTGAGCGTCCAAATAATATAACTAAAAATCACACCTTTTAAGCAATACCTTCTTTTTTTCAATAATTATTTTGGTTCGCTTTAACAGCATGGTCATACCACAACCTTTCAAATTGTACATAAAATAATTATTTACATGATGGTAAAATACAAAATGGTTATGTTTATACCTAACAATAAACCAAAAGTTTACATTTTATTATAAATATTAGTCTTTTTAATTGTGTGATGGTTGTGTAGAGCACTTGGTAAGTCACTGAAGCCGGCCAGCCTGAAGTCTCTGTTTGGTATATTTCAGACACTGCAGCAGGATGTGTTGTACACTAGGCAGTGTGTTGCAGGTCTCACATTTTGATGCTGGCTCTTTATTAATGATGAAGGAATCTGTCAGCTTGCAGTAACCAATTCTGAGGCAGGTGATTACTGTTTGCTCACAATGTTCTAATCTTCAGAGAGATTCGAAGAAATTGATAGATCCAGCATGGGCGTCAAGCAGTTTGCTGTGGAATGCTGACCATGTCATCTTCTATTTTCCTATAAATAGTTGTTTGTGTATCTAATGACATCATGATGTGTAGAACTTATTCTGTGGTCACTGATAGGATGTCGGGTGGCTTCCTTTGCTGCTATATTAGTGTTTTCATTTCCATCAATATTTGCATGTGACAGTACCCAAGTAAGGGTTACTTGTTTTCCAGAGAGCTGAATGATAGAAAATATGTAAGGCATGTCACTTATTAAAGGATGTATAGGACTTAGATTCTGAGTGGCAAGAATTGTGCTTAGTGAATCAGTGTAAATTACATATTCTGTCTGATTGGCAGTCTGAATGATGTGCTCAGTGCTTTCTTACTGCAAAAGTGTCACAGGAGAAAATGGAAAAATATTTTGGTAGTACGTAGAACATGGTGTGAGTAGGATATATAACTGCACAGCCACGGTGTACTTCATTTGTTGCTGATCCATCCATGAAGACCTACATAGCATTTCTATGACTGTCTCGTAGAGTGTTGTGCATTTGCTTGCAGATGAAATTAGGGATTTTAGTTTTAATGTAACAATGAAGTTGAATGTTGATTGTTGGGCACAGAAGGTACCAAAGATTCATGAAGTTGGGGATGAATATTTGGCATTTTAAAACCTAATTCTTTACTCTAATCCATAATTCTGGCATGGAAAGGACTTATGCAACATTGTTTAGATGATCTCAGTGACAAGCTAATTAGGAAGATGTAGCTATGTGCTGCATTAAATGGAACTGAAGCTATCTTAATTGCATAGGAGAGACTTGTCTTTCTGTGCTTCATTTGCTTCTATCTGGAGACTTGCCACTGGACTAGTAATATAGGCACCAAGAACTAGTCTTAGGGCAATGGACTGTATTTTGTTGAGCTTCTTGAGAGTTGTAGGGGATGCAGAGGTATAAATTGCTGCTCCATATTCTAGCTTGGATTTAACAATAGCCTTGTAAGCGTTTAGCAAAATGGTGAAACCAGCACCCCAACAGGTGACAGGCTCATAATAATATTTAGGCGTTTTATGCAATCATTTTTTTAACTTTTGCAGGTGTGGCATCCATGAAAGTTTTCTGTCAAATACCAGTCCAAGAATTTTAATAGTTTTAACATTCTTAAGTTTGTTCTGATTTAAGAACAAATCTAATTCTGTCATTGGGATCCTTTTCCTGGAGAAAGTAATACATTTTGTTTTAGAGACAGAAAACTTAAAGCCAGTGTCTAACGACCATTGTTGCAGTTGTTGAAGAGTTGTTTAGAATAATGCTTGTGTAGAGGTTAAATTTTTACCTTTGTAAAATATTGTTACATCATCAGCATACAGACAAGACTTTATAGGTGCACTTAGATAATTAGTAACTTTATTAATGGCAACAAAGAATAAAGTCACACTTAGTGCCGATCTTTGGGGGATTCCATTCTTCATTCCAGTTTGTTGGAACATTGCACCATTGACTTTTACGCTAATGCTATGATTCTGTAGAAAATTGTATACAAAATGGATCATATTTCCTGTAATGTTGGAACCTAGAAGGTTTGCAGTATGCAATGTTTCAATGCTGTCATAAGCTTTTTTCAATATCCAGGTTAATTAAAGATAAATGCTGTGATGATATAAATGCACTTGCTGTTTTTCTGTTTCCATGGTCATTAATAAATCAAGAGTTGAGTGATGATTCCAAAAGCTATTTTGAGCATAAGTAAAAAATTGTATCTTCTCTAGGAACCATTTAAGCCTTTTGTTGACAACCTTATCCAAAAGTTTACACATTGTGCAAGTCAGGAAAAATGGGAAGTTTTGGGGGAGTGACTGATCCTTGTTTGGTTTCAGAATTAGGACCACAATGGCTTAACACTATTAGTTACGGAAAACTTTCATAGTCCAATTAAAGTTATAGAGCTCAGTTAGGTAAATTAGTTCATCCTGTGGAAGTTGTTTTATAAACTAGGGTATATTGTCAGGTCCAGGTGCATGTGAAGAACATTTTTTCAACACTTCCAGGATTTCGTTCATTGTTAGTTCTTTATTTTAGTATTCTTCACAGTTGTCATTGTTTGACTTCAGTATTTGGAGTTGATGGTAGGTGAAACATTTCATCATGAGTAGAGCAGTTTGGAATATTTGCAAAAGTATTTGCAAATGTGGCTGCTATGTCTTCGGAGGTGTTTATGATCTTGTTCTCATTCTCTTTTCGTAGGCAGCTTCTTTAGTTTGGTCTAAATTTACCACTAATTTTCCTAATCCTATTCCAGATGGTAAAAACAAGGATATTTTGGTTTAGGGAGGAAACAAAGGAAGATTTTGCAAGCTTTTGAGTAAGCCTTTTTAAAATTAATTTCATTTTCCAAAGATGGATATCTTTTGTATTGGTAAAATTCCCTACTCTTCTTTTTGATAGCATCTTTGCACAGTTGATTCCACCACAGTACTATTCCTTTATTGGGAAGTATATTTGCTTTTGGTATGCTTAAGTCTGCTGATAAGATAAGATCTGTTATTTCAGTGAGCATAATATCTATGTCAATAGGATCTCTATTTCTGAGGGGAGGTAACTTCTGATGTCTTCTGAAATTATATTTTTGTATTGCGTCCAATTGGCATCATTGAATTTCCATTTGGAGTAAATAATATAGGACACTTTAGTACTATCAAGGTTGACAATAATAGGAAAATGGTCGCTACCCTAGGGAGTAGAATATACTGACCAAGTGAGCTTAGACCTAATTGAGGGAGATGATATGGTTAGATCTACACTGTTGAAGGTTGTAGCAGTATTGAAGTGTGTGGGTTGTAATGTATTTAGGATGATATATCTGCAAGTTTCCAAGGCTGTAGTCCATTGAGGTTGTGGTTTCCAGTGCAGGCTGCGTCATATCTTACACTGCTCTCTGCTGATGTTTTCCTGCAACTTACGTTGATCTTCCATGGGCCACTGGCACTGCAAGTCCTAGCAAGCTGATATACTCATATTGTACTGTCCACTAAGTCTCCGAGAGAATATCTAAGCTATTAATAAAACACAACATCAAAGCCAGGTACACAAAAAGCAGGACAGTGCAATCTAAAGTATTAGGTGTGAAAGATAAAGCAGCACCTCTACCAAATTCTGGGGTGTCTCAAATTAGCTGTGATAGTGGGGACTCATATGTTGGACAGACTGGCAAATCCATCCAGACCTGCAGAAATGAGCACATCAGACATATAAAACAATCACAAGCAGAAAAATCTGCTCTCGCAGAACACATGGAAAAAATGGGACATTACAAAGATTTTGACAATATAAAAATTCTGGCAGTAAGCAGTTGTTACACACACAGAATAATAAGAGAGAGCATCAAAATCTTTAAACAAAACAGCAAACTCAACAGAGATGGAGGAAAACCACTTAATTCAATTTGGAAAGTCTTACTGATAGAGCTAGAGGGGATTGGCAGACCAACAGCCAATAGGAGAAGAGAGGAGGGGCCCATCAGCATATGAGTATTAATATCAGCTCGCTAGGGCTTGCAATGCCAGTAGCCAATGAAAGAAGCTCAACATAAGTTACAGCAAGATGTCGTCAGAGAGCAGTATAAGAAATGATACGCCCTACACTGAAAACCATAACTTCAAAGTATTTAAGATGGCTAAATTATTTTGAAGCACTACATTTTCTATGGTTTTACCTCTGTGTTTGTGTTAGTGCAACCCCGGAGAGCATTGTGACTATTAAAATCGCCTACTAATAAGAATGGCTGAGATAGTTAACATAAATCTTACAGACCTGTGGGGTCCAAGTCAGTACTGTTAGGTAAGATTTTGCAGATACACATAGAAATAGATTAGGGTTAGAAATACTGCTACTGCTTCTTGTGTGGTGTTTAATGGGATGTGTTTGTGTGGAACAGTATTTTTAATATATGTGGCTACTCCTCTGCTAGCATCATGTGCCTGCGTATGGCTTTTGTTGAATAGTGATTTAATTGAGCTGCATGTCCATCATGGAAGTTTATTTCTTGAATGCAAATTTTTATGGGATTGTGTTTCTTTAGTAACAGCTGAAGGTATTCAAGCTGTGTATAAATGTCATGGAGGTTCCACTGAATTATTGAAGGCATGCTTATTCAATTGTTGCACACTAAAGAACTTTTTACTCACTATCTGTACAGGCACTGTTGTAATCCATGTTTTCATTAATTATGGCATGCAACTTTTTGTCTAAACCTGTGGTCTTATTCTTTATGTTCCTATTGGTATAATGTAGTTATAGCAGCCTGAATGTATCTCTAAGGAACTGTAGATCTTCAGTGTATTCTAGGGCTACTGCAACAACATCTGCGTTACTGGTTGTCCTGTCATAAAGGCTTTGAAGTTGGAGGAAATTCATAGCAAACTTCACAGGATTTGCCTCCATTAAAGACTTTACAAGCAATAGATGTTCCAAGATGGACTATGATTTGATTTTCTTCATGGCAGGTGCTGTTTGAGATGATGTTAAGTCATGTTTATAATTGTCATTAGCTTCATTAGAAAACTTTGACATTCTCTTATTTATCACCTCGTCACAAGTGCTTAGGCTCGACAATGAAAGAGGGCACTTAGTACCCATTGGTACCTTATTGGCTGAAATGTTGGCATCAGAGGTTTTAGGTTGGTCTTTCGCTATAGGCTTAGGTGACTTGGATTTACATTCTCTTCCCCTGCTGCACTTTTTTTGGTTTTGGCGGAGCACACATATCATTGTTTAGTGAGGTTGTGTTTGTGTTCATTGTTGGATTCCCTGGTTATCAGGATTGATGAAGTGTTAAATCTTCTATTGATTGTTCATCCTTGCAGTGCTTGGAAATGTGACCTTCCTGTTTACAGCACACTGGGGTATCAGAAGAGAAGTAAATCCAATAATTAGTGCCTTCAAATCCTATTTGCATATTTGGTGGTAGCAGGTCAAGTTCCCATGGGGCAATGTACACCTGCCAACGGAAGCTTAACACATGTGTTACACCAGGTTCGGAGATGCCTGCACAGAAGTAGGTTATAGGAGAAGCAGATTTCACCCCACATTTCCCTAGCTGCTGTTCAATTACATAATTTGGTATTATGAGGCAAATGTTTGATTTAACAACCCCCTGATTGGGTGTCAAGTGGACAAGTGGTAGGATAACATTGTTAACCTGTACCGTCTGATATTTTGAGAGTAACGTTTCAGCAATTTTTGCATTAGCAAGATAGATGCATACTCGTGAGTTTGATATGAGTGAAGCAAAATGTGGATATTGGAAGCATCAGTAATTTTACTTACTGCAATAACATACTTTCGGTGGGGATACCCCTCAGATTCAATTATGATAGCATGGTTCTTTTTGGGTGCAGTTTGGACAGCATTAGTGTATATGAGTGCTTTGCCCATGTTGGATTTTGGTTGGAACAGCTACCGTGGTCAGTAACCTCCGTAAATAGCAAATAAATCTGCAGGTAGACAACTAGCCACTGTAAATTCCAATGTGGAATTAATATTAGCATAATTATCTACAATGCAAATGTTGTTTATGTAACAAATTTTAAAATAAACTTGGAGCATCACTTATAATTCACAGTCAACAAAGAATCCTCGGCCTCCTGAATGAAGTAATACTTATGAAGAATGTGCAATTATTGCAGCATAAAACAGTTTTTTGCTTATCCAGAAAAGTTATAATGGACATACACCCCTTTCCTTCTCAGGTATGGTTATAAGGTTATTAAAATCACATACTCAAAAAGCAAAAGTTGTACTTCTTCATGCACTGACCTAGAGCTACTTTCACGGTTTAATGTTAAATTCAGTGCATTCTTGCTTCATATATTGGAAACCCTCAAGTTACTTAGGCCATGCCTTTGCTGCTTTCATACATTGTTACCTCATATAGGTATTTTTTATAGCAAAAAGTTTCTTAATATATTTCCACTGAAAATTTTGCATGTGAAATATCTTAATGCTTACATTAAATGATGTTATAGATAAATCTTGCTGAAGAAGTATTTATTACTCATCTATGTAGCCAAGCTCTTTGTTTACTCTTAAAAGTTAACACAAATATTTACATAGAAATAATAATTGGCATGTGATGCAAATTAAATATTATGTGGTAAAGCAGTTAATACTTTCTTATTCCAATTTCAAAAAATGTACACATGTTTGAATAAAAGAACCATTTTAATCCTATGCTCACTTATAATCCAAAAAGACATTATGCCATTATTTGATAGTGATTATAATCCTTAAGGTTTATATTAAATGTAAGGAATTTAGGGTGATCTCCTACGTCTGCAATGCTTTTTGGCCCATTGTCGAGAGCTTAAGCCGCAAAACATAGCCGAAGGATGTTTTTAGAAAAAGAGTGGTGCAGTTGCTGCCTTCTGCAGAATGGCAGCATAATCAAGGGATCTGCGCAATCAAAACTCCAATCATCCACACAACAGTATAGCAGAAACTCCTGTGCAGCCTACAATTTGCAATTCCATTTTATGCAATTGGTCAAGCAATGATTGAATGACTGATTATTTAAGAAATTGAGTTTCTTTACAGAAATTGCAGACATACTGAACTAAGGTGATACACAATTTTCCACATCAAAGGTAAAAATTGGTAATACTACCATATACACATTTTATTCATATATATATATATATATATATATATATATATATATATATATATATATATATATATTTTCTCCTTAAAGCAATATAATACGCCAGTTTCTAAACTGGTTAAGTCTACTGAAGCCATCTACTTTTAATACTCGCAAAGCTATAATTATTTATTCAATAAAATATAGGGTAAAGCTATACAATGGTTGCAGCACACACACGAATTGGACACAGACAACAATCTTAAGTAGTTTTTAGCGTCGATATTTGAAAACAAGTTGTTTGCGGAGTTTGAAATGGGCAATCATTAAGCATGGAGTCCCTCAGGGATCAATTCTTGGCCCGTTACTATTCTTGATTTATATCAACGACATCTCCTTAGTAATGAGAAGATTTGCCGACACTGTCTTATTTGTTGATGATACTAGCATTATAGTCACAAGTATAAATGTACAAGACTTGGCACCCAATTTGAATAATGCATTCAACATTATATACAATTGGTTTACGGCCAATAAACTCTCTTTAAACATTGACAAAACCAAGGTTGTGAAATTTGAAACATACAATTCAAAAAATCTTACTTAGCAGATAGGAAATGACAAAGGCCACACTGTGGCCAAGTGGTCAGATCACTCGCCTCTCACCTAGGCGGCCCAGGTTCGATATCGAGTATTTATATTATAAAAGAAAGCCATCAGAACCATGTATGGTATCAACAATAGAGCTTCATGTAAGATACCGTTTCAAAGCCTGAGCATTTTGACACTTCCTTGTGAATACATTTTCATGCTTAATGTGTTTCCATATCAAAAATCAAGAATACTTTACAAAAAATGTGAATATACATAACTTAAATACAAGACAAAGAATGGAATTGCACAAACCTAGTGCTAGCTTTATATTAATAAAATAACTGTGGATTATTACTAATAAGTGATCTAGAATATTGCAATTGTAGTACCAATTGGAAAAGATATTAAAATTTTAGATATTGATTCATTTGTGGTGGTGGTTACAGAAACAAAAAACAAAAAAAGTAGTAGTTTTGGCTACTCCATGGGATCATTGGGATTTTATCTTCACAGATCCCTCGGCAACGCTTTGCGGCTTAGGGCCCTCCACTTTGTGGTACGCTTTACGGCTTCAGGCCGTAAACTTTTATGACAGACCAGTAACTAAATAAAAAGCGGCCCTAATGACAGAATAACAAAACTACCAACGTATTAAAGTAATGCCAAGTGGTGTAACCATCCTATAGTAATAATAAACATAGTTTAGATACATTATTACATACAGCTTACTATCAGTTTGTGTTGATACATGCACTAAAATGAACAGTTGTAATCCATGAAAATATGCAACAGAAAAGTCAATATATCTCCCGAACGGTATTACCTCTCAGGACGCATCAAGTAGCGTTCTTTATTCTTACAATTTTTTTTTCTAACACCAATGAAGATGTGATGGAATTCTTCTGCTTAATCCATCCACCATCAGCATGCAAAATAAAACGTCTTACAACTAAACCGGACGATTTTTGGTCAACCGTAAAATAAACTGCCATGACAATCAGAGTGACCAACCTAAATATAAGAAATCCACAACCTCCACAGTATTGTTCAGCCCACGATATGACCTTAGATGTTAAAGGGGGCTGTATAAATGAAACAAACAACCAAAATTGTTCATGTCAGGAGCGCTTTTACCTTAGAATTTGATTCCATTATCATTTTATTCCCACACTAGTTATCAACCATATCTACAATAAAAACTATAACTTTACAAGTTTGTTCCTTTTATAGGAAATGAAGTATACATTACATACCTACATGATACCCACTTTTTTATTTTTTATTTTTTTTGAAAGGGGATGACGATACCACAGATAAAACATACTATTTGCGAAATTCTTAAAACAAGCCCAGTTAGTCAAGTGAATTATTGATAATAAGGGTAAGTGGTTCGAATTCTGTACCTCAACATCGATTTTTTTTTTTTTAATTTCCTTAAGTAACTACCGTAATTTAAATTGATTGTGTTTTGGGCCCATTTGGGTTACGGGTTTGGTCTTAACATTAATAACAGAATTATAAAACGATCGTTTGTGATTGTACAGAATAGCAGAATACAAATGTCTACCCATGTTTCACATCTAAACATTGAAAATATGCTCTATGATTTATATTGGTTATGTTTTGGGCCTATTGAGAACGCACTTGGTCTTATCATTAATCACAAAATTATTGAACGATCCTTTGTGATATGTACAGCATAGCAGAATACCTATAACTGTCTACCCATTTTTGACATTTAAACATCGGAAAACCTTGTTTAAAATATCATTAATTATTCAGCCATCATATTTTATTTTAGCTTGTATTTTTTGTTTCTTTATCACGTACAATGTACATAATAGGTAGCGAAGGTATTGCATTCCTTCCAGAAATTTAAAGGTGATATGTTATCGAAAATAAATGCTTTGAGGACACATGAATCCCAGAAAAAGGTGTTTTTAAAATAAGATCTGCTTGTGCGTCCGTGAACAGCAAACTATAAAAGTAGGCTAAGTACCAAACTTGGTATTTGAGTTTAGCATCTTTCAAACATGCGACGACAAAATGTTTAGGAAAATTCCCCATCCTTCCCAATATACCATTTATATGGAATATTTTTTAAACTTGTTTTCTAAAAAATGGCTCTAACAGTTTGGATTAAATACCACCATATACTAAACAAATTTAGAGGCAAATAAAATGTAGGTATATATTGAATTAGTGGCAATAGCCTCTGAACCCTTCTTCATTCTGGAGAATTTAACACAAACATAAGATATAGATAAAAACTCATACTACACAACATGTAGGTCTCATTAAAATATTTTACATTAGAACATTTTTTGTAGAGATAACCATTTCGGAGTTATTCCTTGTTAATGCAACGAAAACACCTGACCATATAAAGAGAACGGAATATCCAAGTCATCACTTGGCAACCAGCTTTTAATAATTTGATTATTGCTTTAACCTAACATATTCCCTTATTTCTCCTGTACCTATAAGGAAATAACTAATGATTATTATTCGAAAAATAATCGGCCGAAAATTTGCGATTATAATGCAGTTATTGTAAATCGGCTTTCCTAGTTCCTCGGCGGATATAGTGCCAACCATGGAATGACTATCACTTTAAAAAGGGACCAAATTTTGGGCAATTATGAAAATTGTTTTGTGAAATTGGACATGTACCAACTATTTCAGATATACCACAAAGCCTAAACATTTCTTTATTAGTTTAAATGCAATAAATTATTTACCATGTTTTTTAACTTATAACATGGTTTATATTAATGGTTTTATTTATGTTTGATACAATAATGCTCTATTTTTATTTTTCTTACTTAAATCTCTCAGTATCTGTAGCTCAAATAACAATGCGATTTGATTTACCAGCTTTGTAGACTAATGATTAATGTACAGTGCTTGGGTTTGATTTGCCTAAATAAGTTGTACGTAATTTTAACGAAAAAATGGTAAATTGATTAAAAAAGACTGATGTGTTCCATTCATATAACTTTCTCTACATCTCTGCAACAAATTATTGCTAAATAAAAAACTTATCCTTCTATTTACTTCATTTTAATCGAGTAAAAATAAGCAGGAATGGTCTTATTACTTGCTTCCTTGCAAGTAGAAGCAAAATAAGGGAGAGCCATAGGTTAAAGTGATAGTCAAAAGCTGGTTGCTAAGTGATTGAAATTCCTTTATTTGAATGGACAGGAGTTAACAAATTCCTATATTAGAAAGTATGTTTTTAAAGCTGAAACAAACAAAAAACAAGGAATATCTAAGTAAACGATCAACCACACGAATATATAAAACATAAATTGTGTGTTTTAACGTGCTCTACATTTTTTGTGTGGTAAGTTTTTGTCCATCTCTTACGGTTTAGCAGTTATGTAAAATTCCGTAAAATGCATCCTGAATAAAGTAGTCTTCAGAGGCTATTTCCAGAAAATTCAAAACATTCATTTTATTAGTCAGGAAAATATCTTTAATATACGATATTTTAATCAATATCGTTAGCACCATTTTTGAGAAAATAAAAATTGTCGAAAAAAGCTCCATGTAAGGGGTAGTTAGGGGTGGGGAATTTTTCTCTAAATCTTCGTGTCGTATCCCTGGAAGATAAACTTAAATACCAAGTTTGGTATTTTACCGACTTTTCGCTTTTGAGTTATCATGTTCACAGACACATGGGCGGACACACACAGACTGACCTTTTTCTGAAAATGCTTTTTTTTTTTTTTTTTTTTTGGATACAGGGGACCCTAAAACATATTTCCGGTGAAATCTCGGTTTTACAGAATAGCGTACATAAAACCGGTCGCGAGTATTAGACTGCACATTGTCGCCCGTCAATTGTTATCTATTGTTGCGAAGCTGTTTCGTCTAGTTTTATAAATATAGACATTTGCATTAGATTATTGGTTATTTCTGTATTATATAATTATGTTTACCTATTTGTTGTTGAATCTCCTCGAGGCGGGCAACAATTTGCGCCTATTTAGCTGGCGAGCAGTCTGTACACGGGCCGGTTTTCATGCGCTACCCATGCGGAAAAACAATCAAATTCTTTTTGAATAAAATAATTTAAGAATAAGAAGCAGCTATGCAAATCTTAAAGTAACTAATGAAGTGCCCAATATCATTAGGATTGATGGAATGAGATGTGTGTTTTGACTGGGAATGAACTTAAGACGTCGAAGCTTTACTACTTGAAAACTCAGCAGTACATTATTAATTTTCCCTGGCACTGCGTTGGTCAGTTTTAACATTCTTTGTTACTTTCTGAAATTGAGCCAGTTGCTTTCCTTTTAAAAAAGGAATAAATAGTGCTGATACTGGTGTAAGCCTACCATTTCTTTCCATTAAAATACGAGACGCCTGAAAAGGTTGGATTACCTGATCAATACTTTCTGAATATCGTATTAATATAACATTAGAATGAAGGAAACATGATATTGAATAAATGCACTTTACAATATCAGAGTTCCCACCATGTGCAATCGAAAATGTTGATTGCAAATTTTACACTGAACTCTATAATTAAGCCTGGTCTCTTCGAAGAAAAGATATCTATCCTGTAAATTGGATAAAATGGTACATTTCCGGTTGAACATATTAGCTTAAGTTCTTGCAAATATCGCAGCACATCAACTGCCAACAGCATACTGGGCAAGACTATTGCTCACAGAACGCGCTAAACCATCACAAAAATAAGCGAGATAGGCGCCGACTCAGCATTTCTCACAACAAGAAATGGCACATCTTTAATTAGTTTTTAATTTAGGAAGGCGGTGTCAAGAAAATACGGGGCCTTATCGCGTTCCAATAAAAATTCTCGGGTCGCGAGAAGTAAAAAAGGGGACTGTATTATTTTTACGGGACAAATGGCAGGCTTATACCGATATCGTCAGCTTTATGTTTTTTTTTTCATGTCAATTAAATTGAACAATGAACAAACAAAATAATAATCTTGTTTATATACTAAAGTTAAATATATTTCTTTATTTCTGTGGTATAGCAGAAAGCTGTTTATGACGAAGAATTTCAATGAATGTGCCACTTTTAAGTTAAACAAATCTAAGACACGGGACCCACAGCTTTACTTCCCTTCCGAAGGAAGCCATGCTAAGGATTTTTACGCCCGAAAAAATCCATCGTCCTCCGCCGGGTTTGAACCCGCGACTTTGGGTATATGAAGTTAGCATGGCAACCATTACACCACGGAAGCCGACACACACACACACACAAGAAGGTAGGTGGAAATATGATGATCAAAGAAGGTGCATCAGTGGCGTATGCCGTGACTATTACTTGGGCTACAATAGACCTACCAAAGCCAGACAATATATGGGATTGTTCTTTTTAATGTTAACTTCACGAGCAATGCATTCAAGACAGTTTTCTTGAAATAAACTGTAATGTGGTGTAAGTTAAACAACATAATTACAAAAGGACTATAAACAATGCAATCATATGATTAGCAATTATAACCCCGGATTAGTCATTTGGATAAACAATAACCCCCCCCCCCCCGCTAGTTTCGCTGTTAATCCGGATTATGGTGGATTAAGAGCGACGGTGGTAAGTTTTAAAAGCAGTAGGATTATCGTTATCGCAATTGGGTAATCCTTTGTCTAATTTACTTATATATTTATACATTACCAAACATAGGTATAAATGAGAATGGCAATATGATATAATTATAGAATGTCACTATGTGAAAAATAAGTACAACTGTTTTAAACACTGTATGATAAACAACAAAACACCTAAGAATAAAAGCGCGAAATGCATATATGTGGAGATAAGTGGAACAAAAAGTTTGAGTTTTAAGCACTACCTACAGAATGATAAAGTTCAAAATAGATATAGGTTCAGTGTTTTGTTACTATTTTTATATACAAAGGGCTAGCGAACCAGAATAATCTTAAAATGCGTGGTGCACTGTAAATTGGTGTCCTCGTCATCACCGCTACAGCTATTGATGTTAAACTGGCTGCGGTCGTTTGTGGGTGTGGTGACGTAAGCGACCAGCAGATGTGAACATTCTTCGTTGTCGAACACGGTGTATGATAGCATCTACACGGGGATGGCAAAGTCGATGATGCGGTTGGTTGAGAAGCCCTCGTAGGTGTGGTTTTGTTGCAGTTTTTCTGTTGCTGAATTATATTTTGTAGAGTGCGTCATCTTGTTGATAGTGAGCTTTGGTAGGCGCACATTTGATGTAGATAGCGTCAGCACCATGGATGTCATGCGTGACAGTGATAATCCTGATGTTGCGGAATAGGAGATGGAGATGCAGAGGATACGCATATGTGATGGAAATTCTCCATAGCTGGAGGATTGTGCTTTGAATAGGCGTTTGAGGCCTATTTCGTTGCCAACATGTACAGTATAGGTTTCTACGGACATTATTTTGTGTTGTACACGGTGAACTTAACGACGTTTCGTTTGAAGCCGCTTCGAAGCTTTTCCTCACCTTGGTACACGTTGCAGAAAGAAATAGAGTTGAATTTACTGATGAACTCCATAGTGGATTTTCCGAATCTGCCTGGCAGAAATACTTCAGTCTCGTTATCCAATTTGGCGAAAAGTTTGGTTCCGTATATGGTATTGAGGGTTTCCACACTGGTGACACAGTAAGCGACGCTTTGTTGAAGCAAATACATGCTAACTGTGTCGGAGCTGTGTGATAAATTTGCTTTTGGTTATGCACGTCCTACGACATTATCAATCTCAGGACGCATTTGACAGTTTTTAACAAATGGAGCAGGGCCGTCGAAATGAGTGGATCGGGAGGTTAGGTTGTAATGCTGCTTAAATCTGCGGAACGGTTCACAAACTTGCAATGCATGTATGGGAAGCTGTTTCCACACTACGTCGACGTCGTATGGGAGGTGACGATTAAAGATGGCGTTAACGTTCTGTAGCAGCACTTGGGTTTCCCTAAGCTTTATCATTTGGATTCGTCGTCCGTTTTCCAGAAACCTTAACAGCACGGTGAAGCAGTGTTCAATCATGTTCTGTTTCTTGTGGTGTACTTGTGAAATAATTCTTGGATTCGCTTGCAGCGTTCAGCAAGGTCTTCGTAGAATCCCAGTTGGCACCACGTGCACAGGTAGAAATTGCAGCTGCATGGAAATTGCAGCTGCACGTTTGCTGAAAGTAAAACGAGCTGTAGAGGTATTTACACGTCGATTCTGGTATTCCCCCACGGCTGTATAGCTCACCGAATGCGTAAACCGGAGGTGCACATACACAGGGTTATTCTAAATTAGTTACCTGAAAGTATGCATGAATTATTTAGAAACTGTTGAAGGAAATTTATTCAGATATTCATCAAATCTTATGTCATATCATCAAGTATTAAACCTGGTCGGCAGACTTCCCTACATGCATTCTCTCTCTCCTCTGGCGGGGAAAATGTGAAGCACTCGCACACCTGGAGCCTAGTAAGCAGTCACCATGGAGTCTTACAGCGGTGCAGAGCGCGAGCAGTGTTGTCTGTGGTTACATGAAACTAAATTACAAATCACCGTACAAGGACTTTTTAGTACAGAGTAGCAAAAACCTCTCCCGCTGGTGAAAACTATCAAAGTATGGTATGCTGGATTCGTAGAAATAAGTTGTGTGGGACACCGAGAGAAAGGACAGGGACGCCCTTCTGTAGCAGACCTCGTTGAGGAAGCAGTGAGAAGAACCTATGCACGAAGTTCAAATATCTACAACTAGAGCAAGTTTGGAGCTGACCATTCCACAACCTACGGTATGGAGAATTTTACGACTGCGGTGTAAGGGGTACAGGTTGCAACTGACTTAGGCATTGAGTGCTAATGACAAGCTTAAGCGTTATGAGATCTGTGCGGACATGCTAAAAAGGATGGAAAAAGATGATAGTTTTCTAAACAAGATTGTGTTCAGTGACGAGGCAAATTTTCTCCTTAGTGGTACAGTTAATCGCCACAATATAAGGATATGGGGTACAGAGAAACCGACGGAATGCCTGGAACATACACGTCACTCACTAAAACTGAATGTGTTTTGTGCGCTAAGCTCCGTGAAAGTGAATGGACTATTCTTTTTTATGAGAAGACTGTGACTAGCATCACAATCTAAATATGTTACAAAACTACCTGATGCCACAGCTGCAAGAAGATATGAGAGAGCATTTCATTTTTCAACAAGATGGAGAACCTCCTCATTACGACCATGAGGTCACTATGTACCTATCCCACATCACTCTCGCTTGGATTGGACGTGGCGAGAACATAGCTTATCCTCCACAATCTCCCGATTTAACACCGCTAGATTTTTCTGTTAGATTACGTCAAAGGTAACGTGTACACCCCCCCCCCACTGCCGACTAATATCGATTAGTTTCGACAACGACTTATCGTGGTGGTAGTTCGGGTAGATGCGAACCTGATCACGCATATTTGGGATGAACTGTCGTTCAGGTGGGATATCCGCCGAGTGACAAAGGGAGTCACATTGAACCTTTGTAAACATTGCAAATAAAACTTAATGTTACGTCAATGTGTGTAATGGAAAATAGAAATAAACTACGTAAGAGCACCATGTATAATTTAACTTTATTATCAGGTAATTAATTTAGAATAATCTGTATACACCCACACATATGTAGCTGGATTTTCATCGACATTGAACATCCAACCACAGTGTATGTGATCGGGTACGATATAGAACGAGTCATGGCCCAAATGCGCCGCCCATCACCTAACATAGTAAACGCGGTCTTCTTTTAACATTTACTGCATTTTAGCTGCAGGAAATACATTGTTGTTCGTAAAAAAGGATTATTAACCCCTTGCTCGAACAAATTGGAACCATTGTTCTAGTCCATCGTTCTCCTTTTCTTCTCCACTGCCAGGACCTTCATCGCTGGAACGCCAGAAGTTTGGTTCAAAGTGGATATCGTTGAAACTCGTGTTAGTTAGCACAAAATGTATCCTGTTCTCATAGCTGTGAATTTGACAGAGATGAATTTGCCGTTGTGGATTATATCGATGAAGCGAAGTGCATAAGGAGCATTATTATGGAGGTGTCCGTCTACTTCGCAGTTTTGAAACAGCTTATGCCTTAGCAGTACACGGACAGGTAATATCTATATCCTATGCTGGAGAAAGCCTCTGATGGGGCACCGAAGCGCGAGGGGTGACTGAGTGAGATAGGAGTGGAACGCAGGTAGAAATACATTAGCACAAGGACAATTTTGTGAGATGCGCGAAGTGAATGCTGAGGGAATGATGCACCTCGAAAAACGTTCTAAATGTAGTGCACCGTATGTACTTGAACTTCGTGAAGTTCATTTTATCTAAGGGAAGCGCCGGACGCATGCTTGTAAAACATGTACCTGTTGTACAACCATGATATGATTTTGCACATCTATCTCTTCTTTCTTTTTGTGCAGTCGTTGAGGGCTATCCAGCACGTGCCACTCTTGAAGGCTGAGCGTGAAGGGGACGCTTTGCAGATCCTTGATTGCGTGCTCTATCGTTACGAACACACCCTTAAACACAATGGTGAGACTGCTGGAGAACTAATACTCTAGAAGTCGCCCCTCGGGGTGATACAAGCGGCGGTGCATAATGAGCATGGCTTCGACGAGATTCTGTAACTCTGTGTAACCCAGGATCATACCTTGCGTTGTCCACATTTTTCAATGTTGAATTCCAGTTGGTGCGGCGAAATGTGGCGAGAAACCCACACCCACGAATTCGCTCTCTGCGGCTTGATGACGATATCCGAAGGTGGGCCCACAACTGCGCTGTGTTGGACCTGTTTTTGGTGGAACAAGGCTGCCGGGCTGCTGTGCCAGGTCGTTATCTCGGAAACGAAATTTAAATTTTGCTCCGCATTTTGAGGTTGTTGGGGTTTGAATTCCGGCTGCACAGAAACAGAGGAATCTAAAAGCATTAGAGGGATACCGATAAACAGCAACAGCTTAGGAAAAGCAAGCGAAAATAGGTATGGACTGATTTGGGTAGCGTGGCTGCCTTCTTGTGCTACACGTATAATCGTAAATGAGGGAGTCCGTCAGTCTGAGCTCTGGTGGACTCGTGTGAGACTAGGTGTACCTACCCTGGTTAGGGCTTAATCATATGTATAAGGAGAATAGTTTAGATGTGGTAATAGTGAGGTTTCAAGAGATGATGTTAAGGAGGTAGCGCTAGATAGCATCCTCGAACGGGTGCATCATTTTAGAAGCAACACCCTTTTATTCTGCTCCACTGGTATGAGGCGAGTAGTGGCATGCCGAAGGTTTTATATCAGCAGGTGTGTGTTCTGAAATTACATACAAAGCAGAGTGAAAAAAATCTGCTACCAGATAGGTCAGGCTAGTTGTGATGAATTGTAACGAAATGGCACATGCGCGCTCACGCACGCATACACTTACTCACACGCGCGCACGTATATTTCCAGCGGTTGGCAGGTTTGCTTAGCATCAGAGCACTTTTCGCGGCATACAACATCTTCGTTATGAGCGTAATTGCTGACGTGAAGCTTAGAGAGGGAAAAAAAAACAAAAAACAAAACAAAAAACGTATGCTTAGACAGGCTGAAGCAACTGCGGGTAAGGTAGTTAATGACATAAAGACCGCAAGTGATGCTGTTAAAACCTTGATGCATTTTGGAGTTGATCGATCATCGCATCTCACAATCTGAATTTAAGCACCGAAGAAAATGTTGTGAAACATGACCTATGCCGTAACTGTCAAAATATTGTTCCTGTGCCTTCTTTTCCACAAGTTTGCAAACGCAGTGTTGCCCAGATTGGTGCTGGGGTCGGTGTAAATCACTTGTGCTAAGGGAAACGTTTGAATGGTGTGAAGGGCACAGCAGTGACCACTTTCCAGTTCTTATAGGTCTCTTAGCCCAAAACGTATGTTCCATCCGTTTCACTAGAAGGCGCTTAGATCAAACTAATTGGAAACTTTACGCCCACTATGTTACTTTCGGCTACACTGAGCACGATACTGTGGATTCGTTATTCGACCACCTCACAGAGTCCATTTTTTCAGCTGCTAAGATACTTATTCAGCGGTCGACCGGACAACTATGGCAATTCCCAGTGCCTTGGTGGAAAGATGAATGCTGGCATTCAATTCGTGCTCGCAGGCGTGTTCTCAGGATTTACAAGCATTGTCCTACACTAGATAACCCGATTAATTATAAGGAAATGCGTGCCATATATAGACAAGTTATTAAGAATAGCAAAAGGACGTCATGGAATAAATTTTTGGAATCATATAATCGACGTACCCCTTCCTCTGTCGTACGGGATAACTTGAGGCGTGTGGCTGGAAAATCGACACAAATGGCAATCGCCTGGTTCCAAACACCTGATGGAGCTGTTGTTGATACGCTAGGCCTGGCTTCTGCGTTAGGCAGTAGTTTCACTCAGGGGTCTAGCTCGGGAATTTATTCACCTGAGTTTGTTACAGTTAAGGCTCAGGTGGAATCTCAAGGTTCTCCTTTTGTTTCAGTAACCTTGAAGATTACAATCGGCTTTTCACCATGGCGGAGATAGACCTTGCACTTTCAGCTTTGCCGAACTCTCCACCAGGTCTCGATAGCATACACGTCCTAATGTTGCAACGTCTCTCTCCTGAAGGAAATCTTGGGGATCGGATTGGACAGTGTTGCTGCGACGTTATCGTGCACTGATCCGGTCCTAGTTAGACTATGAATGCATTGTTTTTCTTCAACATGACCATCTGTGCTGAGAAGGGCATCCGTGTGGCTGTTGGAGCATTTCCAACCATCCCGGTTGTTAGCCTCTATGCCGAATCGGCGGAACCCCATTGCGATGCCGACATAATGACCTGCTGCCACATTAAGGCTGCGGGCATATGTGTATGCCTCCGATCCAACGGTTACTATTTTATCTCTACCGAGCTGGACGAACTTTATCGCACCCTCTCACTTATGGCTTTCGTTTCCGAGAGCTGCTTCGGAAGTACTATACTCAAATGCCTAGAATCTTTCCCAAGGAGGATAGGGTACAGCCACCTTGATTGCATGCTACGTCACATGTAAATCTGGCGATGGCCGCATACGTGAAGTCTGCGACGCCTGCTGCTAGTATCCGTACTTGTTTTGCAAAATTTTTATCCCATTACAGTAACCGTAAATGTATAGCACTGATGGAAGTAAGTGCACCGACGATGTTGGATGTGGTTTTGTAAGTGGGACCAAACCATATACTTTCCGTTTGCCTAGTAGCACGTCCATTTTCTTTGCAGAGCTTTATGCCATATATCGAGCCATTATCTATGTTCGTCTTCGAAAATTGTGTAATTGCTTTATACTGAGTGACTCCCTTGCTGCCCTCCAGAGTATTCGTGAACTGTACAATTACCGTTCTCTTGTACAGTGAATCCAGGATACCCTCCTCATTTTGTAGGTTTCTGTCTTTATTGTGATATGCGTTTTTATCGCTGGTCACGTAGGTTTACCCGGGAATGAACTTGGGGATTTGAATACAAAAAGGGCTTCCATGAAACCCAGTCCTGCAATTCATTGCGTAGCATCTGATGACTTTAGACTTGTTCTGTGGAGAGCGATGCTGTCGGGCGGGTAAGAAGAATGGTCAGCTGTTCGTGGAAACAAGCTTAGGGGGAGTGAAACATCGCAATGTAAACTTCCAGTTTATCCCGTTGGGAGGAAGTGATACGGGCTCGCTTGCGGATCTGCCATTGTAATTTTAAGAATAATTATTTTTTTTTTAAGGGGAACCTGTTCCTTGCTGTCCATTCTGTGGGGCATCATTATCGGTACGGTATGTGCTGCTAGAGTGTACTGCTCTAACAACCCTTCGCTGAGCTTTCCACCTGAGGGCCTCCCTCGCGCAGGTGCTTGTCGATGACCACAGAGCGGTCATTGCACGCCGCTGACCTAGGTAATAGTTAAACACATAATACGAAATGAGTACGTAAGTCAGTATTAATCTTTACTATTCCATTGTGTTTAACGATCACGCAATAAGTTTGAATAGAGAAGTCCAGAATGATGAATTTTATTACTCAATGAAGATGCCTTCAACTTTCTAATTGTTTCTTGTGTGCTTTTGTTTCGAAAACATACATCGGTGACACAGAAAACCTTCAAATCAAACCTAAAGCAATAAAATTGTGTAGCTATCTGAGTCGTACCTGTATAAACTTCGTCTATTACGAATAAGAACAACTATCAAGCAAAATTAAGTCCTTCCTAAACACATTTTCAGTATAATGTAATTTTTAACCTCACTTTAAGATACACTACGTCATATAAAGAGCACTGAAGTGCCAACTTAACTCTTCGTTGGAGCTATCGGAAATCTATAGGAAATATTCATTTGTTTCGGCTTCTTAAGGGACACTGGGTCTGAGTGTTTAGGTGGAAATGACAAAATTTTGTATTTTTCAATTTTATTATACAAATATTACATAGAAATGCTCTGAATAATTTGGGTAAAATATTTTCTCAATCTGCCATTTGAGAAACCGCATTAGCGTGTTCTTTCGTAGTGTTCAACACCCCTTTTACTACTTGTGGTACCGCAGGCAATGACTGACGATAAATGGAATGAAGATGGAGCATCGGTGGAATACGAAGGCGGGAGAAACCGGAGAACACGGAGAAAACCCGCCCTGCGCCATCTTGTTCTCCACAAATCTCACATACGGTTGCTTGGGATTGAACCCGGGCCGTCTAGATGAGAGGCAAGTGGTCTAACCACTCGGAAGGCATGTTTAAGGGACACTGGGAGTGAAATGTCATATTTCAATATTTTGTATAGATTTTTCTGAAAAGTTTGGTCTTTTAGCTTTGCTGTTATGTTAATATGAACACTGAATTTCATTTAAATGGGTAAATACTTCCCAAGATATAAATTATTTCATGAATGTACACATAAACTTTACGCGATATTTCAATAACTTTGATTATTACATTAAAATAATTCTATTAAAGAACTGAATATTTTAATCTGTACAATTAATTTAATTGTGTTGATGTTAAGATGATTTTCTTAATATATAATATTACAAAGGCACTTCTGCACATTCTTGCAAATTAAGAATTCCAGAAAAACTCAAGACACTAGGAACATTTTGAAATTCTGAAAATAAACTTTTGAGATAAAAATAGTTTTATAAAATAGTACGAAAGGAAACAGGTGTATTGTGAAATCTTTCAATGGCTCAATGGACTTCCAAAGGTTCCTACAACCATATAAGTTTAGAACTTTTTGATGGTTTGCATTCTAAATTTCACCCTCAGTGTCCCTCAAATAACCCATGCACTACCGTGTGTACGTGGGTGGGTGGGTGGATGGTTGTGTGCGCTCGGGCGCGTGTGTTTCTTAGTTTCGCCTTTTTTGTACATGAAATATATTCCTTCCATTTCAGTTTTGCTCAGACTTATATGAACATTACATACATGATCTCAAATATGCTGTCTAAAACATTTAACAAAGTAATTTAAGATTACGTTATTTACCTAAAAAAAAGTATAAGGAAAATGCTAATACAAATAACGTCAATCAAATATATATATATATATTCATTCCCCTCTAATACCATTGATAGGAATCGAATCCTTACATTTATTTTCACTCTTGCAATGTGTCAGTTAAAGTAACTGTCACACTTTCACAAAAACTGTTTGTTTTACTCCAGAAATTGATTAAAATGACCGCCTTGACTTCTATAGTACAGATAGTCTTTATTTTGATGCTTGCAACACAGTTTTTCCCTTGTTGCTTGGACGCATTGACAGTGGACACGCACTCACTCACTCAATATCTCTCTCTCTCTCTCTCTCTCTCTCTCTCTCTCTCTTACGCACACACAAACACACTGCGCGCTAAGAACTCACAGTAGAATTTAAGTGACTGGGCTTTTTTGTGTTTAATGCCCGTTTTTCACTTCATAGGTACTGCAAACTATGACACTAATGATTCATGGAATGGAGATGGAACACCAGTGGAATGCGCGGCGGGGGAAACTGACAAAACACGCCATTGCGCCGCTTTTTCCACCAGAAATCCCACATGCAGTCGCTTGGGGTCAAACCCAGCCATCTTAGTGACAGGCGAGTGGTCTAACCGTTCACTGCGCGGCTAAGTTTGGGACAGCAACCCTTGCTCCAAGTAGGGACTCTGCTGGAAATCTCGGCCGTTGGCCTGCAGATCATAACGGGTGTTCATCCGGTCCATCGCTACCTGTATGCATTGGCTCGTCATCGCATGCAAGTTGTGAAGTTTACCTATAGTATGCTCCATATAGTGTTCTGCCCCAAGAAGACTCCCAAATATTATGTCCCTGCCATAGACTAAAGTAGCTAGTGTCAACTCGGTAGTGGTGCGAATTGAAGAGCGTTAGGCCAGCAAGAAGGAAGGGTCTCTAACATCCAGTCCCTCTGATGGCTGTCCAGAGCTTCCTCAAATATTCTTTAGAGTTCTTGATGTACCGCTCAAACTACTCGCTGTCAGACTAGTGGTGCACAGGTGTTCTGTGCCTCTGTACTCCAAAATGCTACAGTGTTTCCTTCAAGACGTTGGGCGCATTACTGGTGCACAGATCTCTGTGTAGCTCCAAACGTACCACATAGGAACAAAACAATTCTTCTACGAGGCAATTTCCTATGGTTGTGTCCTCCTGGTTAACGATTTTTTTTGTAGTGTTTAATGTCCACTTTTGCCTCCGAAGGCAATGACAGTGGTGATACATGGAATGAAGATGTAGCAACGGTGGAATGCAATTGCGGGGGAAACCGGAGAACCCGGAGAACACCTGCCCTTGCGCCGTTTAGTCCACCACAACTCTCACATGCAGTCGCTTGGGATTGAACCCGGGCCATCTAGTGACCTTCAGCCACTTGGTGAAACAATCCATGGCGACCAACAGATACTCGTTTCCTCCCTCTAACAAAGGGAAAGTCCCAACCACTTCAAAGACTATGCGTTCCACATTATATTGCTACGTGCGATCCAGGCTCAGGGTGTGCTGATCGTGATTTGCCCTACACACATGACATTCTGACCATATATAAAATGTGTGCTCTTCCGTTAGATGAGTGGACCAACCACCCGTTAGGCCGTTCGTAACTGCTGACCATCAATCCCTCTTCAACCTCCATCCTGGCGTGATACTCGCCGGGTAATTTAATGCAAAACACCAGCGTTGGCATGCAGATCCCCGCGCGGATCCTAGAGGCAAGGCAATGATGAGAATGGTTGATAGGGATCCAAAGCTAAGATTCCTGGGCCCCTGGCAACCCACACACCATTCGCATGGTCGAGGAAAACCATCTGTCATCGACTTTGCCATCGTTAAGCACTACTCCTTTCGTCTCATGCTCACTTCACTCGCAGCACTTCATTCCGATCACAATCCCATGTTGGCAGAAGTTAACAACAGGGTTGCCAGCCTTGACTTCTCAGGTCACACCAGAGAAATTACCTGGGAATGTTTAAAGAATTGCCTCAGCGCATCAATCCCCCCTCAACCCCAGAATCATAGACATACCCACCCTAGAGACAGCAGACCAAACCTTCACTACCACAGTGGTAAAAACTGTACACGACCTCACCAACCGCACCCCCCAGCACCCATCCTGACGTCTACCCGTTAGAACTGGAAGTCCTTATCCGCCGTTCCAGGGCAGCCAGCAGACTATTCCAGCGAAACCGGACGCCAACAAGCGAGGTCTTCTACGGCACCTCCGTCAAGAGGTACGTGTCCGTCTACTCGGGCATCGAGTGCAAGCGTGGGAGGCTACAATGGCTGTGCAAGACCTGGAGGGTGGCGGCGTCTGTTGCATCGCAAAAATCCTCCGACGCCATCGGAACCAGTACCTCTCCCCGCTTCAAGGCAACTTTGGCCTTATATACGAACCACAAGCCAAAGCAAATGTGCTTGCGAACTACATAGAGGATACCTGCAGGCCGAGAGAGGACCCCCAGGACGTGATCTGCAACTTCCCGTGTTCATGAGGATTTTGACCGCTACCTGCGGCTTCAGCCTAAAGAAGCGGAAGATTTCCTCCCATTCATCCGCCCTAGTTAAGTCCATGGCGCACTCCGGCGTTTCAACACCAAAAATGCTCGCGGGCACGACGGGCTGACACCCGCCATGGAAAGCAACCTTCCCGTCAGAGTAGTGCTGTTCCTCACAAATGTGTTCAACATGTGCCTCACCCTAGACCACTTTCCGCGCGAGTGGAGGGTGGCGCATGTGGTGTGCATTTTGAAGCCAGGTAAGGACCCTGTGCTTCCTTCGAGCTAACGGTCCATTGGCTTCCTTCCCACTCTGGGGCTCCAGGAAGGAGCCTTCACGCCAGCGGTATCATTGGACGTCGAGAAGGCTTTCTCAAACACCTGGCATGAGGGACTCCTATTCCAAATCATCTAGATTGACCTACACAGACAGCTTATCAACACTATATACAGCTTCCTACAGCAACGCACCTTCAGCTGTTTCTGCAACATGGCGAAACCATTCACACGTCTGTTCGTGCGTGCGTGCGAGCGAGATCTGATGGACTGGTGAGCCTAGGTGTTGCTGCTGTATACCTACACTGGTAAGGGTTTAACCACAGGAATTGAGGTGAAGTTTAAGGTTTTGTGTTTCGGGTGATGTGAAGGAGGTAGCGCGAAATAGGGTCCTCGAACGGCTGCGTTTTTCAGGAGCAGCATCATTTTCCTCTGCTCCGATGTTTTTGTTGGAGAATTTTGATTGACCACTCCCAATGGTGGGAGGGGGGAATACTTGGCTCAGCTGATTTTCTGTTGACTGGTTTGAAGCCGTTGTTACCGGGGGTGCCCATATTGGCGTTCAATGGGTAAGTACTTCCCCAGCGATCTCGCAAGTGCGGTCTCATGTTCGCCCAATCTGGCGTAAAATTTCTGAGCCCGGCGCCTAATGACATCTTCCACATATCGGAGAACCAAGGCTTTATGTGGGAGCCACAAAAGGAAACGTTGACATACAGAATATATGGACCGGGGTCCTCTATTCTGTACCCGCTGTAACCAGAGAAGCCAGGAGTCTGCTTCCATACCCCACGATTCGCAGGCGTAGAGCACCAGGGGAACTATGAGCGCCTTGAAGAGACGTAACTTTAAGTGAACCGACATTTGGGAGGCCAGAACAGGGTAAAGGGAGGCCACCGCCACCTTCGCCCTATTCGATGTTCCCCGCAGGTGTTCATGAAAAGTTAGGCCCTTATCAAGAGTGACGGCTAGGTATTTGATGGAATTTCCCCCACTCCATCCACTGGCCTTGGTAGGAAAAGTTGGGTATCTGGGCTGCGGCGGGGCATTTTCTAGTGAACAGAACAGCATGACTTTTGCCCGCGTTGACGGACATCCGCCTCTGTCTGCATCCAATCCTGGAAGACACGGGGGTGTCTCTGTATAGGGTTGAAGGATCTGAATATGTTCCTGTCTGTGCGGTAGAACAGGACGTCATCGGCAAAGTGGGCCATGTTGGCACTGTAGGCAACTCTGCCATAAAGAGTCTAAACAAGGTGGGTGATAAGACGGAGATTTCGGGGACTCTGCCTTGTAGGGTATTTTGTTTTGATGTTTGCCCCGCTGCCGCTACTATGAAGGTGCGTTGCTGTAGGAAGCTGTGTATAGTGTTGATCAGCTGTCTGTGTAGGCCAATCTAGATGAGTTTGAATAGGAGGTGGTTGAGAAAGTCTTCTCGACGTCCAATGATACCGGTGGCGTGACGGTCCCGTCCTGAAGCCCCAGAGTGGGAAGGAGGCTATGGACGGGTAGCTAGAAGGAAGCGCAGGGTCCTTACCAGACTTCAAAATGCACACCACATTTGCCACCTTGCACTCGCGCACAAAGTGGTCTAAGGTGAGGCACATGTTGATCACCTTAGTGAGGAACAGCACTGCTCTAACGGGAAGGCTGCTTGCCATGGCGGGTTTCAGCCCGTCCTGCCCGCGAGCTTTTTTGGTGTTGAAACGCCGGAGTGCGCCATGGTCTTAACTAGGGCGGATGATTGGGAGGAGATCTTCCGCTTCTTTAGGCTGAGGCCGCAGGTAGCGGTCAACTTCCTCATGAACACGGGAAGTGCAGATTACGTCCTGGTTATCCTCTCTCGGCCTGCAGGTAACCTCTATGTAGTTCGCAAGCACATTTGCTTTGGCTTGTGGTTCGTATACAATGCCAAGGTTGCCTTGAAGCGGGGAGTGGTACAGGTTCCGTTGGCGTCGGTGGCTTTTTGCGATTTGGCAGACGCCGCCATTCTCCAGGTGTTGCACAGCCATTGTAGCCTCCCACGCTTGCACTCGGTGCCCGCGTAGACGGACACGTACCTCCTGACGGAAGTGCCGTAGAAGACCTCGCTTGTTGGCGTCCGGTTTCGCTGGAATAATCTGCTGGCTGCCATGGAACGGCGGATAAGGACTTCCAGTTCTAAAGGGTAGACGTCAGGATGGGTGTTGGGGGGTGCGGTTGGTGAGGTCGTGTACAGTTTTTACCGCTGTGGTAGTGAAGGTTTGGTCTGCTGTCTCTAGGGTGGGTATGTCTATGATTCTGGGGTTGAGGGGGATTGATGCGCTAAGGCAATTCTTTAAACATTCCCAGGCAATTTCTCTGGTGTGACCTGAGAGGTCAAGGCTGGCAACCCTGTTGTTGACTTCTGCCAACATGGGATTGTGATCGGAATGAAGGGCTGCGAGTGAAGTGAGCATGAGACGAAAGGAGTAGTGCTTAACGATGGCAAAGTCGATGACAGATAGGTTTCCTCGACCATGCGAATGGTGTCTAGGTTACCGGAGCCCAGGCCTCCTAGCTGGGGAACCCTATAAACCATTCTCATCATTGCCTTGCCTCTAGGATTCGCGCGGGGGTCTGAATGCTGGTGCTTGGCATTAAAGTCCCCGGCGAATATCACGCCAGGATGGAGGTTGAAAAGGGATTGATAGTCAGCAGGTAAGAACAACCTAACGGGTGGGTGATCCACTCATCTAACGGAAGAGCACACATTTTTTATATGGTCAGAATGCCATGTGTACGGCAAATCGCGATCATCGGACACTGAGCCTGTATCGCACGTAGCAATATAATGTGGAACGCATAGTCTTTGACGTGGTTGGGACTTTCCCTTTGTTAGAGGGAGGAAACGAGTATCTGTTGGTCGCCATGGATTGTTTCACCAAGTGGCTGAAGGTCACTAGATGGCCCGGGTTCAATCCCAAGCGACTGCATGTGAGAGTTGTGGTGGACTAAACGGCGCAAGGGCAGGTGTTCTCCGGGTTCTCCGGTTTCCCCCGCAATTGCATTCCACCGTTGCTACATCTTCATTCCATGTATCACCACTGTTATTGCCTTCGGAGGCAAAAGTGGACATTAAACACTACAAAAAAACAATCCTTAACCAGGACGACACAACCATAGGAAACTTCCTCGTAGAAGAATTGTTTTGTTCCTATGTGGTACGTTTGGAGCTACACAGAGATCTGTGCACCAGTAATGCGCCCAACGTCTTGAAGGAAACACTGTAGCATTTTGGAGTACAGAGGCACAGAACACCTGTGCACCACTAGTCTGACAGCGACTAGTTTGAGCGGTACATCAAGAACTCTAAAGAATATTTGAGGAAGCTCTGGACAGCCATCAGAGGGACTGGATGTTAGAGGCCCTCCTTCTTGCTGGCCTAACGCTCTTCAATTCGCACCACCACCGAGTTGACACTAGCTACTTTAGTCTATGGCAGGGACATAATATTTGGGAGTCTTCTTGGGGCAGAACACTATATGGAGCATACTATAGGTAAACTTCACAACTTGCATGCGATGACGAGCCAATGCATACAGGTAGCGATGGACCGGATGAAGACCCGTTATGATCTGCAGGCCAACAGCCGAGATTACCAGCAGAGTCCCTACTTGGAGCAAAGGTTGCTGTCCCAAACTTAGCCGCGCAGTGAACGGTTAGACCACTCGCCTTTCACTAAGACGGCTGGGTTTGACCCCAAGCGACTGCATGTGGGATTTCTGGTGGAAAAAGCGGCGCAATGGCGGGTTTTCTCGAGTTTCCCTCGCCGCGCATTCCACTGGTGTTTCATCTCCATTCAATGTATCAGTAGTATCATAGTTTGCAGTACCTATGTAGTAAAAAGGGCGTTAAACACAAAAAAAAACCCAGTACTTAAATTCTACTGTGAGTTCTTACCGCGCAGTGTGTGTGAGCGTGTGTGTGTGTGAGAGAGAGAGAGAGAGTGAGGGAGATAGAGAGAGGGAGAGAGAGAGAGAGAGAGAGTGTGTCCGCTGTCAATGCGTCCAAGCCACAAGGGAAAAACTGTGTTGCAAGCATCAAAATAAAAACTACCTGTACTATAGAAGCCAAGGCGGTCATTTTTATCAAGTATGGGAGTAAAACAAACAGTTTTTATGAAAGTATGACAGCTACTTTACTGACACATTGTAAGAGTGAAAATAAATGTAAGGATTCCATTCGTATTAATGGTATAAGAGGGGAATGAGTGTTTTTTTTAATTGACGTTATATGTATTAGCATTTTCCTTATACGTTTTTTTTTTTTTAGGTAAATAACGTAATCTTAAATTGCTTTGTTAAATGTTTTGGGCAGCATATTTGAGATCATGTATGCATTTTTCATATAAGTCAGAGCAAAGCTGAAATGCAAGGAACATATTTCATGCACAAAAGAGGCAAAACTAAGAAACACACGCGCCCGCGCGCACACACCACCCAACCACGCACACACGGTAGTGCATGGGTGATTTAAGGGACACTGGGAGTGAAATTTGGAATACAAACGATCAAAAAATTCGTAACTTATATGGTTGTAGGAACTTTTGGAAATCCATAGAGCCATTGAAAGGTTACACAATACACCTGTTTCCTATCATACTATTTTATAAAACTATGTTTATCTCAAAAGTTTATTTTCAGAATTTCAAAATGTTCCTAGTGTCCCGAGTTTTTGTTGAATTCTTAATTTGCAAGAATGTGCAGAAGTGCCTTTGCAATATTATGTGGTAACAATATAGTCCTAACATAAACACAATTAAATTAATTTTACAGATTAAAATATTCAGTTATTTAATAGAATTATTTTAATGTAATTATTAAAGTTAATGAAATATCATCGCGTAAAGTTTGTGTACATTCATGAAATAATTTATATCTTGGGAAGTATTTACCCATTTAAACGAAATTCAGTGTTTATATTAACATAATAGCAAAGCAATAAGATCAAACTTTTCAGAAAAATCTATATAAAATATTGAAATATGACATTTCACTCCCAGTGTCCCTTAAACGTGCCTTCCGAGTGGTTAGACCACTTGCCTCTCATCTAGACGGCCCGGGTTCAATCCCAAGCAACCGTATGTGAGATTTGTGGAGAACAAGATGGCGCAGGGCGGGTTTTCTCCGGGTTCTCCGGTTTCCCCTGCCTTCGTATTCCACCCATGCTCCATCTTCATTCCATTTATCGTCAGTCATTGGTTGAGGTGCCACAAGTACTAAAAGGGGTGTTGAACACTACGAAAGAACACGCTAATTGGGGTTTCTCAAATGGCAGATTGAGAAAATATTTTACCCAAATTATTCAGCGGTTTTCTATGTAATATTTGTATAATAAAATTGAAAAATTTAAAATTTTGTCATTTCCACCTAAACACTCAGACCCAGTGTCCCTTAAGTAGCCGAAACAAATGGATATTGCCTATAGATTTCCGACAGCTCCAGCGAAGAGTTAAGTTGGCACTACAGTGCTCTTTACATGACGTAGTGTATCTGAAGGTGAGGTTAACAAGTTACACTAGACTGAAAATGTGTTTAGGAAGGACTTAATTTTGCTTGATTGTTGTTCTTATTCGTAATAGACAAATTTAATACAGGTACTATATACGACTCAGATAGCTGCACCATTTTATTGCTTTAGGTTTGATTTGAAGGTTTTGGGTGTCTCCGATATATGTTTTCGAAACAAAAGCACATAAGAAACAGAATTAGAAAGTTGAAGGCATCTTCACTAAGTAATAAAAATTATTATTCTGGACTTCTCTATTCAAATTAAGGGTGTGATCGTTAAACACAATGGAATAGTAAAGATTAATACTCACTTACGTACTCATTTCATATTATGTGTTAAACTATTACCTACGTCAGCGGCGTGCGATGACCGCTCTGTGGTCATCGACAAGCACCTGCTCGAGGAGGCCCTCGGGTGGAAAGCTCAGTGAAGGATTGTTAGAGCAGTACCCTCTAGCAGCACATTCCGTACCGATAATGATGCCCCACAGAATGGGCAGCATGGAACAGGATCCCCCTTTAAAAGATAATTATTCTTAAAATTACAATGGCAGATCCGCAAGCGAGCCCGTATCACTTCCTCCCAACGGGATAAACGGGAAGAAGTTACCCATTTTACAGTGCGGTGTTTCACTCCCCCTAAGCTTGTTTCCACGACCAGCAGACCATTCTTCTTACCCGCCCGACAGCATCGCTTTCCACAGAACAAGTATAAAGTCATCAGATGTTACGCAATTAATTGCAGGACTGGGTTTCATGGATGACATTTTTGTAGCCAAATCCCCAAGTTCATTCGCGGGTAAACTTACGTGACCAAGGATATAAACGCATATCACAATAAAGACAGAAACCTACAAAATGAGGACGGTATCCTGGATTCACTGTACAAGAGAATGTTAGTTGTACAGCTCACGAATACTCTGGAGGGCAGCAAGGGAATCACTCAGTATAAAGCAATTACACAATTTTCGAAGACGAACATAGATAATGGCTCGATATATGGCATAAAGCTCTGCAAAGTAAATGGACGTGCTACTCGGCAAACGGAAAGTATATGGTTCGGTCTCACTTACAAAAGCACATCCAACACCGCCGGTGCACTTACTTCCATCAGTGCTTATACATTTACGGTTACTGTAACGGGATAAAAATTTTGCAAAACAAGTGCGGATGCTAGCAGCAGGCATCGCAGACTTTACGTATGCGGCCATCGCCAGATTTACATGCGACGTAGCATGCAATCAAGGTGGCTGTACCCTATCCCCCTTGGGAAAGATTCTAGGCATTTCAGTATAGTGCTTCCGATGCAGCTCTCGGAAACGAAAGCCATAAGTGAGAGGGTGCGATAAAGTTCGTCCAGCTCGGTAGAGCAAAAATAGTAAATGTTGGATCGGAGGCATGCACTTAAGCCCGCAGCCTTAATGTGACAGTAGGTCATTATGTCGGCATCGCAAAGGGGTTCCGCCGATTCGGCATAGAGGCTAACAACCGGGCTGGTTGGAAAGGCTCCAACAGCCACACGGATGCCCTGTTGATGGATAATGTCCAATCTTCTCGGCACAGATGGTCATGTTGAAGAATAAACAATGCATCCATAGTCTAGCTTGGACCGGATCAGTGTACGATAAAGTCGCAGCAACACTGTCTGATCCGATCCCCAAGATTTCCCTCTTAGTATCCGTAAAATATTGAGAGACCAGTCACATCATGCTTCGTGCAATACTATATGCGGTGACCAGCAGAGTTTTCAAGGAATAGCAACCCAAGGAATCTCGCTTCATCTGCGATTGGGAGTGAATCTGGCCCGAGTCGAAGAGAAGGAGGCAAACCCATCCTACGGCGCCAGAAGTTAACACAGACGGACATCTCACTTAACAAGCGAAAGCTGTTTTTAGAACTCAAAGCAGAAAGATTGTCTGAACACCACTGGAGATGGCGTTCCTAAAAAAAAGGCCTACCGTGAAAGGTACAAACGATGGCAAAGTCGTCTACAGATAAGCAGGACAAGACATCTGGGGGAACGCGTTGAGGTATAGAATTAATCGCTTTAGCAAACAGCGTCATGCTCAGAAGCAATCCCTGTGTCACACCAGTCTCTTGAATTAAAACGTTCGAAAAAACCGAGCGGACTCTTATTCGGATAACGCGGTCTGTCATAAACTCCTGAATGAACAACGTTAGGCGTCCACGTATATTATAGTTGTGCAGGGAACGTAATATCCCCGCTCGCTAACACGTATCATAAGTTTTATGGAGGTCAAAAAATACACTAACTTTTTGACAGTTATTAAGAAAGCCTTCATGATCCTCGAACGACAGCGATAAGATGTGGTCAGCTACTGATCGACGTCTTCGAAAACTGCAATGCATGTTAGTAGATCGTGGGATTCCACCCACCACACCAATCGTTCGTTAACAATGTGTTCCATCACCTTGCAAGCGCACCTGGTGAGGAAAATAGGACGGTAGCTGGAAGGAAAATGGCGGTTCATGCCAGGTTTCAAAATGAGTATTATGGTGGCCTCCTACCACTTAACTGAAATATTGACGTCAACCTAGACACGATTATAGACCTCGAGCAGGACAACCTTACCTTCAGGGGAGAGACGTTGCAACATTAGGACGTGTATGCTATCGAGACCTATTGCAGAGTTCGGCAAAGCTGAAAGTGCAAGGTCTAACTCTGCCATGGTGTAAAGCCGATTGTAATCTTCAAGGTTACTGGAACAAAAGGAGAACCTTGAGATTCCACCTGAGCCATAACTGTAACAAACTCAGGTGAATAAATTCCCGAGCTAGACCCCTGAGTGAAACTACTGCCTAACGCGGTAGCCAGGCCTAGCATATTAACAAAAGCTCCATCAGCTGTTTGGAACCCGGCGATTGCCATATGGGTCGATTTTCCGGCCACACGTCTCAACTTATCCTTACGACAGAGAAAGGGGTACGTCGATTAAATGAACCCAAAAATGTATTCCATGACGTCCTTTTGCTATCCTTAACAACTTGTCTAGATATGGCACGCATTTTCTTATAATTAATCAGGTTATATAGTGTAGGACGTTGCTTGAAAACCCTGAGATCACGCCTGCGAACACGAATTCAATGCCAGCATTCGTCTCTCCGCCAAGGCACAGGGAATTGCCATAGTTGTCCGGTCGACCGCTGAATAAGTATCTTAGCAGCTGAAAAAATGGACTCTGTGAGGTGGTCGACTAACGAATTCACAGTATCGTGCTCAGTGTAGCCGAAAGTAACATAGTGGGTGTAAAGTTTCCAATTGGTTTGATCTAAGCGCCTTCTAGGGAAACGGATGGAACATACATTTTGGGCTGAGAGACTTATAAGGGCTGGAAAGTGGTCACTGCTGTGCCCTTCACACAATTCAAACGTTTCCCTTAGCACAAGTGGTTAACACCGACCCCAGCACCAATCTGGGCAACACTGCATTTGCAACATTGTGGAAAAGAAGGCACAGATATAATATTTTGACAGTGACGGCATAGGTCCTCTTTCACCACATTTTCTTCGGTGCTTAAATTCAGGTTGCGAGATGCGATGATCGATCAACTCCAAAAGGCATCAAGGGTTAAACAGCATAACTTGCGGTCTTTATGTCATTAACTACCTTACCCACAGTTGCTTCAGCCTATCTAAGCATAAGTTATTTTTTTTCTTTTTTTCCCTCTAAGTTTCACGTCAGCAATTACGCTCATAACGAAGATGTCATTCGCTAAAGCTAAACATTTGTATGCCGCGAAAAGTGCTCCGATACTAAGGAAACCTGCCAACCGCTGGAAATATACGCGCGCGCGCGTGTGTGTGTATGTGTGTGTGTGCGTGCGTGCGCGTGTGGCATTTTGTTACAATTCATCACAACTAACCTGACCTAACTGGTAGTGGATTTTTTCACTCTGCTCTGTATGTAATTTCAGAACACACTCCTGCTGATATAAAACCTTCGGCATGTCACTACTCGCCTCATACTAGTTAAGCAGGGGAAAAGGATGCTGCTTCTAAAAAGATGCAACCGTTCGAGGATGCTATCTAGTGCTACCTCCTTAACATCATCACCCGAAACCCCTCTGCGGTACCATTAGTATTTAAAGCGGGCGTCAAACATTACCCCCCCCCCCAAAAAAAAATCACCCGAAACCTCAATATTACCACACCTAAACTATTCTCCTTGTTCCTATGATTAAGACCTTACCAGGGTAGGTACACCTAGGCTCACACGAGTCTACCAGAGCTCGGACGGACGAACTCCCTCATTTACAGTGAGACCTGTAGCACACGAAGGCAGCCACGCATCCCAAATCAGTCCATGCCTATTTTCGCTTGCTTTTCCTAACCCGTTGCTGTTTATCTATATCCCCCTAATGCTTTTAAATTCCTCTGTTTCTGTGCAGCCGGAATACAAACCCAACAAACTCAAAATCCGGAGCAAAATTTAAACTTCGTTTCCGCGATAACGACCTCGCACAGCAGCCCGGCAGCCTTGTTCCAGCAAAAAAAGGTCCAACACAGCGCAGTTGTGGGCCCGCCTTCGGATATCGTCATCAAGCCGCAGAGACCAAATTCGCGGGTGTGGGATTCTCGCCCCTTTCGCCGCACCAACTGGAATTCAACATTGAAAAATGTGGGCAACGCAAGGTGTGATCCTGGGTTACACAGAGTTGCAGAATTTCGTCGAAGCCATGCTCATTATGCACTGCCGCTTGTATCACCCTGAAGGGGGACTTCAAGAATATTAGCTCCAGCAGCCTCACCTTTGTGTTTAAGGGTGTGTTCGAAACGCTAGAGCTCGCGATCAAGGATCTGCAAAGCGTCCACTTCACGCTCAGCCTTCAAGAGTGGCACGTGCTGGATAGCCTGCAACGACTGCACAAAGAAAGAAGAGATAGATGTGCAAAATCAAATAATGATTGTAGCACAGGTACATTTTTTACAAGCACGCGTCCGGTGCTTCCCTTATATAAAATGAACTTCACGAAGTTCAAGTACATACGGTGCACTAATTTTAGAACATTTTTCGAGGTGCATCATTCCCTCAGCATTCACTTCGCTCATCTCACAAAATTGTCCTTGTACTCCTGTATTTCTTCCAGCGTTCCACTCCTATCTCACTCAGTCACCCCTTGCGCTTCGGTGCACCATCAGAGGCTTTCTCCAGCATAGGATATAGATATTACCTGTCCGTGTACTGCGAAGGCACTAAGCTGTTTAAAAACTGCGAAGTGGACGGACACCCCCATAATAATGCTCCTTATGCACTTCGCTTCATCGATAGCATCCACAACGGCAAATTCATCTCCGTCAAATTCACAGCTATGAGAACAAGGTACATTTTGTGCCAACTAACACGAGTTTCAATGATATCCACTTTAAACCAAACTTCTGGCGTTCCAGCGATGAAGGTCCTGGCAGTGAAGAAGAAGAAGAAGAAGAAGAAGAAGAAGAAGAAGAAGAAGAAGAAGAAGAAGAGGAGAATGATGGACCAGACCAATGGTTCCAATTTGTTCGAGCAAGGGGTTAATAATCCTTTTTTACGAACAATGTATTTCCTTCAGCTAAAATGCAGTAAATGTAAAAAGAAGATCGCGTTTGCTATGTTAGGTGATAGGCGGCGCATTTGGGCAATGACTCGTTCTATATCGTACTCGATCACATACACTGTGGTTGGATGTTCAATGTCGATGAAAACCCAGTTCTGGTCCAAGAGGAGGTCTAAACCAAAGCTATTAAATATTTAAAAGGAACGGTTGACTGCAAATCCAACAATCTTTTCTAACAAGTGTTTTCCTGAATATGTTGCGCTTCCTGTGAGTGTGTGTGTGTGTGTGTGTGTGTGTGTGTGTGTGTGTGTGTGTGTGCGTGAGCTCGGACTCCTAAAGCAATTAGCGCTTCCAGCGAATGAAATAAAATCTACTCTCCAACGCACTTTTTCCCCACCAACGTTTTCCTGCGAATGTACTGCTTCCTGTGATACCTCCCACGTAATTAGCACTTCCGACGGTTGCTATATATAGTGTGTGTGTACAGGTAATTCTAAATTAATTACCTGATAATAAAGCTAAATTATACATAGTGATCTTACGTAGTTTATTTCATTTTCAATTACACACATTGACATAACATTTAAGTTTTATTTGCAATGTTTACAAATGTTCAATATGACTCCTTTTGTCACTCGGCGGATATCCCACCTGTACTACAGTTCATCCCAGATACGCATGATCAGGTCCGCATCTACCCGAGCTACCGTCACGTTAATTCGTTGACGAAGCTCATCGAGTTTGGTGGGCAGTGGAGGTTTGTACACCTTACTTTAAACGTAACCCCACAGACAAAACACCAACGGTGTTAAATCGGGAGATTGTTGAGGATAAATTATGTTCCCGCCACGTCCAATCCAAGACGGAGTGGTGTGGGATAGGTACGTAATGACCTCATGGTCGTAATGAGGAGGTTCTCCATCTTGTTGAAAAATGAAATGCTCTCTCATATTTTCTTGCAGCTGTGGCATCAGGTAGTTTTGTAACATATCTAGATTGTAATGCCACTCACAGTCTTCTCATAAAAAAAGAATGGTCTATTCACTTTCACGGAGCTTAGCGCACAAAACACATTCAGTTTTAGTGAGTGACGTGTATGTTCCAGGCATTCCGTCGGTTTCTCTGTACCCCATATCCTTACATTGTGGCCATTAACTGTACCACTAAGGTGAAAATTTGCCTCGTCACTGAACACAATCTGTTTAGAAAACTATCATCTTCTTCCATCCTTTTTAGCATGTCCGCACAGATCTCATAACGTTTAAGCTTGTCATTAGCACTCAATGCCTGAGTCAGTTGCAACCTGTACACCTTACACTGCAGTCGTAAAATTCTCCATACTGTAGTTTGTGGAATGGTCAGCTGCAAACTTGCTCTAGTTGTAGACTTCCTTGGACTTAGTGCATAGGTTCGTCTCACGGCTTCCACAACATGGTCTGCTACAGGAGGGCGTCCCTGTCCTTTCTATCGGTGTCCCACAGAACCTGTTTCTACGAATCAAGCATACCGTGCTTTGATAGTTTTCACCAGCAGGGGAGCTTTTTGCTACTCTGTACTAAAAAGTCCTTGTACGGCAATTTGCGATTTAGTATCATGAAACTACAGACAACAGTGGTCGTGCTCTGCACCGCTGTAAGACTCCATGGCGACTGCTTACTAGGCTCCAGGTGTGCGAGTGCTTCACATTTTCCCCGCCAGAGGAGCGAGAGAATGCATGCAGGGAAGTCTGCCGATCAGGTTTAAAACTTGATGATATGACATAAGGTTTGATGAATATCTGAATAAATTTCCTTCAACAGTTTCTAAATAAATCATTCATACTTTCAGGTAACTAATTTAGAATAACCCTGTGTATGTGCACCTCCGGTTTACGCATTCGGTGAGCTATACAGCCGTGGGGAAATACCAGAATCGACGTGTAAATACCTCTACAGCTCGTTTTACTTTCAGCAAACGTGCAGCTGCAATTTCCATGGCGTCTCACCTACCTGTGCAGGTGGTGCCAACTGGGATTCTACGAAGACCTTGCTGAACGCTGCAAGCGAATCCAAGAATTATTTCACAAGTACACCACAAGAAACAGAACATGATTGAACACTGCTTCACCGTGCTATTAAGGTTTCTGGAAAACGGACGACGAATCCAAATGATAAAGCTTAGGGAAACCCAAGTGCTGCTACAGAACGTTAACGCCATCTTTAATCGTCAACTCCCATACGACGTCGACGTAGTGTGGAACCAGCTTCCCATACATGCATTGCAAGTTTGTGAACCGTTCCGCAGATTTAAGCAGCATTACAACCTAACCTCCCGATCCACTCATTTCGACGGCCCTGCTCCATTTGTTAAAGAACTGTCAATTGCGCCCTGAGATTAATAATGTCGCAGGACGTGCTTAGCAACTAGAACGTTTATCATACAGCTCCGCCACAGTTAGCATGTATTTTCTTCAACAAAGCGTCGCTTACTGTCACCAGTGTGGAAACCCTCAATACCATATACGGAACCAAACTTTTCGCCAAATTGGATAACGAGACTGAAGTATTTCTGCCAGGCAGATTCGGAAAATCCAATAAGGAGTTCATTAGTAAATTCTACTCTGCTTCCTTCTGCAACATGTACCAAGGTGAGGAAAAACTTAGAAGCGGCTTCACACGATACGTCGTCAAGTTCACCCCCTACAACACAAAATAATGTCCGAAGAAACCTATACTGTACATGTTGGCAACAATATCAGCCTCAAACTCCTATTCAAAGCACAATCCTCCAGCTATGAAGAATTTCCATTACATATCCGTATCCTCTGCATCTGCATCTCCATCTCCATCTCCATCTCCATCTCCTATTTCGGCATCAGGATTATCACCGTCACACTCAACATCCATGGTGCTGACGCCATCTACATCAAATGTGTGCCTACCAAAGCTCACTATCAGCAAGAGGACGCACTCTACACAATATAATTCAGCACCAGCAAAACTGCAGCTCTATGCAACAAAACCACACCTACGAGGGCTTCTCAATCAACCGCATTATCGACTTTGCCATCCCCATGTAGATGCTATCATACACCATGTTCGTCAACGCTTTCGCTGGTCGCTTTCGTCACCACACCCACCAACGACCGCAGCCAGTTTAACATCGATAGCTGTAGCGGTGATGACTAGGACACCAATTTACAGTGCACCACGCATTTTAAGATTATTCTGTTTCGCTAGGCCTGTGTATATAAAAATAGTAACAAAACACTAAACCTATATCTATTTTGAACTTTATCATTCTGTAGGTAGTGCTTAAAACTCAAACTTTTTGTTCCACTTATCTCCACATATATGCATTTCGTGCTTTTATTCTTAGGTGTTTTGTTGTTTATCATATAATGTTTAAAAGAGTTTATTCTTATTTTTCACATAGTAATATTCTATAATTATGTCATATTGCCAATCTCATTTATACCTATGATTGGTAATGTATAAATATATAAGTAAAATAGACAAAGGATTACCCAATTGCGATAACGATAATCCTACCGCTTTTAAAACTTACCCCGTCGCTCTTAATCCACCATAATCCGGATTAACAGCGAAACTAGCGGTAGGGTTATCGTTTATCCAAATGTCTAACCCGGGGTTATAATTGCTAATCATATGATTACATTGTTCATCGTCCTTTTGTAATTATGTTGTTTAACTTACACCATATTACAGTTTATTTCAAGAAAACTGCCTTGAATGCATTGCTCGTGAAGTTAACATTTAAAGAACAATCCCATATATTGTCTGGCTTTGGTAGGTTTATCGTAGCCCAAGTAATAGTCACAGCATACGCCACTGGTGCACCCCCTTTGATCATCATATTCCCACCTACCTTCTTGTGTAATTATCGTACATGACTAGGTTTTTTTTTTGTTTTTTTTTTTTGGTAGTGTTTAACGCCCGCTTTTACTGCTTGTGGCACCGCACGCGATGGAACTAGTGATACATGAAATGAAAATGGAGCATCGATGGAATGCGATGGCGGGTGAAACCGGTGTACCCGGAGAAAACCCTTCCCTGCGCCGCTTTGTCCACCACAAAGAATTTTAAACAAGAATTTTATAAGCAACAACTGTAATCTTGATGAGCCTTGATGTCAGAGGGTCCTTTGATGCGGCCTGGTGGCCAAGCATACTAAGTAACTTACGACATCTTTGCTGCCCAAGATACCTCTATGGCATAACTAGAAACTACCTCAGTGATATACCAAAGTCCTGGAGAGCAGCATGATTTTGGGGGCCTTTCATTGCTGCTCTTTCCACTTTATAGTTATTGACTTGGATTGATGCTACTTACAGAAGAAAATTGGACAGTATACATCAGTTGGGTAAAGGCATACATAAAAATAGAAGGTAACAAACTTGCAGACAGCCTCATCAAAGAATCAGCACAAGACAATGAACTACCCATAGTATACAACAAAATACCCCCAACAACAACAGTCTCCAAATTGAGGAAAGCAATCCAGGAAAGATGGCAAAGACAATGAGACAACACACAGAAAGGAGTCAAATGCAGATCATTTTTTCCAAGCATAGAACAGAGACTATACCTCACAATTCTGATAACATCAGAAAACACAGCAATAGTAACTGGCCATGGTAAAACAAAGTCATACTTGCACAGGTTTAAAATAATAGATGACTCAATGTATTCCTATAATCCAGGAGAACAGACAATAGACCATCTTATATATGACTGCAAACTACTGAATAGACAACACAGAATTCTTAAACAAGAAGTTACCAGAACAGGCAGGAACTGGTCAACTACGGACAATGTTCTAATTAACAAAACACCCAAAGGCATACTACAGATTTGTGAATTCAATAGACTTTGACATATTAAAATAACACAAATGTTCAACAAAATGGAAACAAAACATCAAAGGAATCTGAAATCAAAAACTATAAACCTCAAACAGTGAAAATCTTCTTATGTAAACTTAATATATTTGGAATTTGTAAACATGTAGTAGTTATCTTTTAGAAATGACACAAAACTTAATAGAAGTAACTATTTTTCACCTCCATACTTGTTGCATTACACATTTAATAGATACACACTTGATTCAATAGAAACATAACACTAAAAGAAAACTAAAACATGAAATATTACTTTGTAATGGTGCATGTTGTTATCCAATAAAAACAATAGCAGCAGCAGCAACAACAACAACATTTATAACAATAATAATAAATATAATTATTAATTGTTGTTTTAATTACATATAGATGGAATAAATTACTGAAATCTACTAATGTACCAAAATAATGTCCTATTGGTGGCAAAAATTTTAAGACTGCGGTCCTGCTTATTTTGAATGAAATACTATTGTAATTCTAAGGGTTTTTATATATTTGTAATACTTCATTACTACAGCTTACTTAATTCTCCCCTACTCTCCCCTCCCATTATAATGCAGAGTCATTGATTTTTTACACTAGCTTTTTCCAGGTCCAATTTTTTTTTTTTTTTTTTTCTTTCAGCAATTAGACATGGAATTCCTAAAGGGATGCTATTTTCTACATTCCTATGTTTTACATTGTGTTTAAATCATCAACCTTAAATGTCTCACACATATGACATAGGGTAGAAGGATACATGTCATGTGTGTCAATGTGCTTCTAGGGTTCTTTAGTTTTGTGAAATAAACTTGGTGTGGTACCTTTGGCTTCCCTTTTATTAATAACTCCTTTCACCTAATTTTATTTTCCCATTTTCTATGTAGCTTATAAACCATAATCTTAATTTGCCACTGAAACACTGTAAAATAGTCTTTACCACCACAGCTTTTTCCTTTCCAGCATCTTAAATAGCAGACTGCCCATTCTCAGCTTTAAGCCGTAAAGTTGATGAAACCTTACCACTAAATGCCCTCATTATACCATGCACAGTAAGGATTAGTATTCGGTCAGAGGGGACTTGGCAACAAATCAATGTGGTTATTGTATCTATGCCCATGAGGTAGAACCCGCTGGTGGGAGGGATGAAATTAAGGGACTGCATGGGCAGCTGGAACCAGGAGCGATGGCACAATAATGGCAAGGTCCCTACAGTTTCTATATTGAAGCACCCCATCAGTCGGAGAGGCAGACTGGCGACCTCACTCCATTCAGGGTCTAACACTCCCACCAGAGACGGTTCTGATGCTGGAAAACAGCCGAAGTTGGGGGAAGGAGAGAGTCACAATGAGCAACTTTATTCTCTGCTATGTACACCGAGCACCAATGCCAACACATCCAACCCTGAAATAAACCAGCAGGATGAAGGATGCATAAAATTACAATGGAAAAGGTATGACAGGACAGAAATTTCAGGGGATAGAATAAATCTACCAGCATTCGCCTGGCGACCCATCAAATCCCTCGAAGATCCCACCAATCAGGAAAGCCAACCATGGGGATTGAAACTTTCTTCTTCTGATTGTGGGACACAAGACAAAACTGCCTGAGACATCCTGCTTGATTCATTCGAAGCAGAATTTAGAAATTTTAAGAAAATAATTTTGAAGAAATGGCTAACATTACACATTCCCCAAAATCTGCTTTCAACTGGCCTAAAATAATCTCCAAACAATCATTGAAAACAATGGTCCCACAATACATATTTTGACCTATTAGTCACTCGTGCTAATGCATTTATAAAAAGTTTTTTTTTTTTTTTTTTTCGCCCTTCAAATTCTTTTATTTTCTATGGGTGTTGAAATGCCCCATTTCTTTGTGAAAGATGAAGCTAATAACACTTCTTCATCAAAATGATTTTGATAGCAAGATAAATTATAAGCTGCATTCTGAACAAGAGAATACACTTTATCAAGCTCCACATTTACCGATTGCAAAATTAGTGGTTTTAAATCAATAAATTTTGTGCTGGTTCTTCGGTGGAAACCAAATGATTTCGTTCATTGTTGAAACCTAGTTTAATAATGTTCACAGGTAACAATATTTCTGGAAAAGCTCATCTTGGGATAGTTTAGCATATCCCAGCATATCAGATAATACTCTCTATTCCAAAATATTGTTCCACAGTGAGCATAAATTGCTAGAACTTGATATTTATAGGCTAATCCGTTTTTTAGAAGATTGGGAAAGAAATCATAATTTGGTAGAATATTCTTGAGACATGAACAGATATGAATAAAATAACTCATTTCTTTGCAGACATGTTTTGAACTTCCAACCTTCACCATAACATGTCAGCATGTTAAGCACTACACTACTGGAGCATATTAACGAGCACTACTGTAGCCCTAAACAGCAGGCTGGTCAATGCTGTGCCGGCACCTGCATTTCACACCTTCTATGAAATGCAGGGTTGCCTTCTTACAAATCTGCAGGCTGCGAAGAATCAGCCAATATATCCTACAGGTGTTTTCCTGGACATATATGTATGTCACATTATGTTTCACTACTTATAAAAGACAAGACAGTATTTTTTACAAGGTGTAACTTTAAATGTGTCACACTATTTTTACAACATTTTGGAATGGATGGTATTAACCATTGCTATAAGTACCTTTATTTATACCTGGGTGTTTCCCAAAATAAATATTTAAGTCATATGTGTATCCAGTTACTGAGTCCCTCCCATCTTGTCCAAATTTTCATGCCTCTATTTACTGGCTTCATGGGTAGGTAAATATTGTTTCATGGAACTTTGGCTTGAAAGCACTTCACCAATGTAATAACTTTTGCTGCACTCACAGGACTTCTCAGGGTGATTGAATTATAATTTTGACATCAGCAGAAGAAAACTGTACTGGATAGTGGCAGGCTGTATTCCTGTGTTTCCAATGATTTGTTTTTGGACCAATATAAATGTATTACTGGTACTTTGTTGTATAACAAAATGAATGTATAACGAAAGTAACAATTTCATAATAATCTTTAGATAAAATATTCCTGTATCTGATTGCAGTTTCCCCAGCCTTTCATTTGTGCACATAGCTATAAACATAAATAGTGACTTCAGGGTCATACATTTCACTTGAGCTGCAATCCAGATTGAAACTGATAACTGGTTAGTTGTTACGCAAGGTTAACATTTATTGTAATACAGAAATTTGCATTACATTGTGATGAAGGAAGATGTAACATGTTCTTTTTCTGGTTTGGAATATGAAGAAGTAATGACATTGCAAATTGAAGACAAACTCTGCTACATCCTGAGCCTTCCTGTTACCTGGATCACTAGGATAGTAATCAAAGTCATGGAGTTCACTTGACAATAGTGTTGTCTTAAGAACTGACTGACATTAATAATATGACCTGACTCTAATTAGTTTGTAGTTTCAAAAAATAAATAACTAAATATTGTTGACTTGCAAATGAAGCACATTAGTCAGAAAACATTGTTTTGAGGAAAAGCAGTTTGAATATTTGGTAGGAATGTGAATTGCATTTATCAATATATTTATAAACATTTTTTGGAATTTTTATTTCAGACATTAGCTTGCATTGTTAGATATAATGTGATATGTAAATGAGTATTTAATATATATATATATATATATATATATATATATATATATATATATATATATATATATATAATATTTTTAATATATTTTAATATATATTTAAAGTTTTTATGAGGTGATGTTCATGACAATATGTTTTTCCTGACAGAGGTGTTAAAGTGTGTTTCATCTGATTATTTTCCTTGGTGGATCGGTTTTTTCAGCTAATATTGATACCATTGCTTAGTAAAATGGAAATAGAAATGCTATTTTCAGTTTTATTTTTCATTTTCATTTTAAGAACATACATAATACAGTTTAGAGCATGAGTCGGCCTCTGGTTATTCTTTGAGCGTAGGAAGACTTTCCCCTCCATTTCCTCTTCTACCTATTTATCGTAGTTCAAACTGGTTAGCCTATTGAGGCAACACACACTCCTCTGTTTTACACTCGCTAGACTGTGGAATGAGGTAAACTTGACATTTTCCCTCTACTGTGAGCTGCTGACCTCTGGTTTAGAGCATTCTAGTACATGTACCTTTTCTGAGCAAACTTAAGTAATGATTAACAGCCAAACAAAAAAGCCAACCTAATTATTTTTAATTAGTTTTGAGACAATAGTAATTTTTGACAATGTAGAAATAATTTATTTTAACAAAATACATTGTACATGCCATAAAACAGACTAATACACAGCTGAAAATAGTGACAAAGGCTTGCACATTACAATTCATTTATTTAATTTTTGTACTTTACTACATTCCTGTCATTCTTTACTTTTTGATGTTTGTGCATTACTTCTCTTGCATGTCTTAATCTGAGAAAGCAGGTTCTGCTGAACAGTTTGGAGTATTTGTTGAAGGTAGACTTCTATACCACAAATAAAGTTCTGCTGGTGTAATTTTTTTTGTTGCAGGGGGATATCAAGTAATTTTTCTTTGCAGTTGATATCAGAAGAGGTTTTGAGTCAAGTTTTGGGATGTGTTACATCTAAATCTGACCACTTGACTTTTCTTGCCTCTTTAACCTGAGTAATACAAATTTTCCTGTACTCTGACGAATAATCACACCTGGTAATTCTTTTCTACACCTGAAACACTTCACTTTCAGCCATTTGACTTTGCTGCCATTCTTGTATATGGACTTATTTTTTATTATATTACTACTGAGGTATTTAAGATCAAGGAAGTCATTGTACAGAAACTCCTTGATGACATAAGGCCGCTTCTTGTTCTTTCTGGCTTCCTCGAAGATGTTTATCCAACCATGAACACTAAATACATCAGTATTTCTTCTTTTTCTCTATTGTGCTGTGCATAGCCAACTTCCATGAATAAATGAGCATTAACCCAAGAATTTGTGTTCAATCATATGAAAAGGGAGATGTTGCACCATATACAGCAACAATGCAGATATATGTTCATTTCTGTTTTGTCTACTGCATGTATCGGAGAACAAGGAAACTTCATTGACATGCTCAGGTAAATTTTGCATAATATTCATATTCATTTATTTCATCCTTCAGATCATGTATACATGATATGGACTCGTCAATAAGTTACATAGGAATATAACAATAAGTTAAAAGGACACACACACACACATACACACACACACACACACATACACATATGCATACAGCATTTAGGGTCACCACACATATCCATACTGCCTTAATTAGTAAGACTTATTTACATATTCCATAACTGAATAAAATGCATTCTCTAATAGGTACAATTTCAGTTTTTTCTTAAACAGATTTACATTTTCAATATTTTTTATATTAAGGGGTAGCCTATTATACAGTTTTATTCCATTATGATTTACACTGTTTTTGGCTAGATTCGTTCTGCAATATTGCACATGTAGATTTCCTTTCTGCCTTGTACTATGATAATGAATCTCTTGGTTATCTGGTAACTGATGCCTTATTCGTCTGATATGATGGATAACTCCTAATATATACATACTTGGTGCAGTCATAATCCTTAACCTTTTGAACAGTTCCCTGCACGGAGATCTACTTGATTCGCCAGTCATTATTCTTATGGCCCGCTTTTGCAACCGAAAAACTTTTTCAGATTCTGTTGATGCCCCCCAGAACATTATTCCATACCTTATATGACTATGGATGTATGCAAAATAAGCACTTCTAAAAACTTGCACACTCGTCACTCTTTTCAATGTACTCAATATGTAACATCCCACACTTAGTTTCTTGGTTAGCATATTTATATGTGTCCCCCATTTAAGATCTTCTGTAATAATTATCCCCAGGAATTTAGTTTGATCTTCATATTTTATGATTTCATTGTCTATTTTTATTTGCGGTTTTGCCACATTTCTATGATGACTCGAATGAAAACTCATAGCAACAGTTTTTTGTGTATCTAATAGCAGTCTATTTACCTCAAACCAGTATATCAATTTCCTTATATCCCCATTTACTTTTTTCTGAAGATCTCTGTCATTGTTTGCTTTTAGCAGCAGGTTTGTATCATCAGCAAATAACACCACTTCAGACTCCTGGACACATAATGGGAGATCATTTACATAAATCAAGAAAAGAAGAGGCCCCAATATATATCCCTGTGGTACCCCCTGTCCTACCTTCCTCTGCGTAGATTGACATCTTTCTATACTGAGATGTTCTTTATTCAGGTTGCTAATTTCTACTACTTGAGATCGATTCGATAGGTAAGATTTAAACCATGCATTTGCTATTCCTCTAATACCATACACCTCTAACTTTCTCAGTAGTATATCATGATCAATCACATCATATGCCTTCGTTAGATCAAGGAACAAACCTATTGATTTCCCTTTCTTTTCAATAGCAGCAATAATTTTTTCAACTAGGGCACAAACTGCCGATTCAGTAGATTTTTCTCGCCTAAAACCATGTTGTGTATCTGTGAGAATTTTATTTTTCTCTAAAAAATTACTAATTCTATTGAACATTAGCTTCTCCAAAATCTTGGAGAATGCTGATAGCATAGAAATTGGTCTGTAATTTTGTAACACATCTTGGGGTCCCTTTTTATGGAGGGGCCTAACTTTAGCTGTTTTTAATTTATCTGGGAAAACTCCTGTCTCAAAGGAGGTATTATAGATATTCAGTAATGGTTTTGCTATTTCCTCTACACAAACCTTTATTACTAGATCAGGAATCTCGTCTAGACCTGCTGAGAGCTTGCTTTTCAGCCCTTTTGCTGCCCTTATCAGTTCCTGCTCATTTATAGGTTTAATAAATACTGAATTCATGCATCTTTTAACCTTACTGTTTTCTCTTGCTTTTTTAACCCCTGTGTCATATTTATCTCTTACTAGTTTATTTGGACTCTCAACAAAATATGTATTAAACAATTCAGCTATTTTAACTGGATCTTTGATTTTTTGCCCTTCATGCATCAATTCAAATTGGTTTATGCAAAAATTTCTTTTCTCGGTTTCCTTATTGATTACTTCCCAGATTGCCTTACTTTGGTTTGTTGCTCTTTGAATATATTTATCATTTTCCAGTTTTTTGCATCCCTAATATCTTTCCTGTATACTTTTTTATATTTATTTATATAACTTAAGTTTTCCCTTGACACCTTTCCCCTTTTTTCCAACATTGATAGGAATTTGACTCTCTGTGAGGATACTTTTATACCTTTGGTCACCCACCCTTTTTGGTTTTTGTTCTTTATACTAACCTGTTTCAGTGGAAATGCTATATTAAAATTGTGATGAACTGTTTCTATTAGCTTATCAAATTTTGCATGTACATCCTTTTCTTCATAAATGTCATGCCAACTTTCTTTGCTTAATAGGTATTTAAATTGCTTATGCAATGCAAGATAATTTCACAGCTTTCCCGTTTGCCATTCAGTTCAGTACAAAAGTAACAATATCTGGCGTTAGGGGGGGCTGCGTTATATACAGTCAAATTGTACAGATTAAACTTTTGCAAATAATACAAGAAACTGACATCAAAGAAGGTATTTGCAGTACACTGTAGGTCAAATGTAGTAGATTTGAATGATGGATCCTGCTTTACTCTTTCCTTGTCCTGTGATTTTTCAGTCATCGAATTCTTCTTTCTTGTTAAATGAGCATTGTAACTCTCTTGCAATTTAACCTTTTCTTTGATTGTTGCCTTTTCATGAAATGTGCAAGTTATACACTATTAGGCTTGAAGAAAGACAAGTTGAAATCATTGCGGAATATTCGTCTGTAAGTCATGAGGTTGACTGGTGTTAAATTTTGACTCAAGCATTGTTGTTTGTAGAGGGAGTGCATTATTGGGACATTCAGTTTTGAATCCAGATATTTACATTGGGTTGATTTCCTTGTATAATGGCTTGGAACAGTAGTAAAGCTGTTTATGTGTTTTATAATATTGTCATGGTCTTGGACACTTGTTTTATGTTTTGGAGTGTTTCTTCCTCTTTTGTCATTTTTTATAAAATTGCCATTATAAATTCTACCAGAAAATGCTGTGATAATTGGTATGTTTGAAATGCATTGCCTTGCAAAAGAATTTCTGATACACTCTACATATGAAAGTAGTACTTTCTAGAATTTGTTTGCTGCTTTGCTGTTTCTTTGCGAGGTCTGCTCAGTTTACGCTTTTCAGTAACTATATTAATTAATATAAATATTTTTGTCTCTCATAGGATAGTTCCCAAAATTGTTTGCAATATTGACTTCAGCATTCTACTGAAATTTTATTAGAACAGCCGTAAATGCACTTTTTACAGTCAACAATTTTGGGTACCTTCGGTGATTGCAGCTTACCTGTGGTGGATTTATATGCATGTCCTTTTGCTCTTCTTTGTTTTTGCACATTCCTTGCCCAAGAAGATTGATTGGGTTTGTTCCATCTGCTGCATTTATGAGGTAGCTCATATGGGAGTCCTTAACAGGAGATGCAGAGTGGTCCATATTTATTTCTGCCACCTTTCCTTCATCTAAATAATTTGGTAGTATTGCAGTTGTATCAAATGAGCTTTTGTTGCTAGAATCTACACTTATTCACATATAACAATACAATAATTAATTGTTGTAAATTAATAAAATTGGCATAACCAGTAAAGAATGTGCTAATTGAAAATAATATTAGGTGTATTATTCTATTAATAACAGCTCTTAAACTGTACTTTTACATGAGATATGTGTCATATGCTTGTTAAATAATTTGTTATTACTGATATATGGTGGACTTTGTGACAGTGATGTGTCTTAACAATTGAAAATTAGTTGAGTCAACTTTGTAACACTACATCACTTACTTTTTATTTCGAAAAACATGTTTCAAAAGCCATATGCTTCCATTGTCAATTCCTTTGGTCGACTGCCAGCATTACTTGCTGTGGTGGTTGTCTCTGTCCCTAGCGTTGGTTTGATGAACCTCTGTATCAGTAGCTCGCCTGGCAGGATTTCGAAATTGAAAATGTGGTTCTTGTTTTTCCAAATATATACGTTTTCCCAAACTTTTAATTCCGTCTTCCTTGTGATGTTTTTGAGTATTTCTGGGCTTCCATTTATGGCATGTTACTCTTTCCAAAAATGCCAAGCTAGCGCAGATTTGATATATGCGTTTTCCCAAACTTTTAATTCCGTCTTCCTTGTGATGTTTTTGAGTATTTCTGGGCTTCTATTTGTGGCATGTTACTCTTTCCAAAAATGCCAAGCTAGCGCAGATTTGTCTTCTTGTTTGAGTTTAATATTTCTGTGGTGTTATTTTGCTCTTGTTTTTATATTTCTTTTTGTTTGGCCGATATAGATTTTTTCACAGTCATTTCAGCTGAACTGATATATTCCTGGTTTGTTTTCTTATGGGATATCATCTTTTAATTTAGAATTTAAAATGTTTTTTTATGGAGTAATTGTTTTTTGGGGCTGGAATGATGTTGTGTCATTTGAAGATCCTCTGGAATTTGTAGAAGATTTTAGGGTGGTATGTAAACTTCTTGTAGATCTTGTTTTCTTTCTGGTTTTGAGTGAGTGTACCGACTTCTTTAATTCTCTTCCTATTTTTGGCATTATTAACTTTTTTGTACACCAGTTCTGCCCAGAATCCATTCTCTGTAGCTATGTACAATATTTTAGCAAGCTCATAGTGTTAGTCTTTTTTGCCCATTGGTACATTTACCAATCTGTGTGCAAGGCTGTTGAGTAAGGCATGCTGATGAGCAATGGGATTGTAACTCTTTTGTTTTATATAACTGTTAGTGTGGGTAGGTTTTCTGTAAATGCCAAATGTTAGGTGATTTTCATTTTTGATTTGGCAAAGTTTTCCATGTGGTTTTCAAAAGCTGAAAATAAATATGATGGCATAACATTACTTTCTGCTCAACGTATGATAAATGTGAGCTTATTTACTGGAAAATATAATGAGACTTTACAATATTTTTTTTTTTCTTTGTTATTTACTATAATATCTACTACTTTATACGTTTGCAATTCATGGTAGACTAGAGATCCTGAAGGTTCAATATTGGTTTCTAAACTCTTTGCTGCTTCTTCTGAGGATACTCTACAGGGGTAGAGACTTTGCATTACAATTTTCTGAATGAAAGCGTCATTATTTTCCTGCGAGTTAGAAGATATCTCTGCAACAGGATAATTCGTTGATATTATAGCAATAAAATTCATTAATGTATTAAACAGACATTGCTTTTAGTAATTATGGGACAACTGCAACAAGAAATCACTTACCTTGAAGCTTCATTAGCTTTCTCTTCCCCCTTGAGAACATGTTTAAATGGACTTTCACTGGTAAATAATGATACACAACAGAGCTACTCTCAAATGCAGACAAAAAAGAGCAACTTAATACTCTATAATGTGCCACATTTTTACCCACCTTTTTAGTTGATATGCTGCAGGAGTGCCAACATTAGTCCTGTAAAATCCATTAAGTCACTACTGAATGTGATTTATAGATTGAACAGAATAAAATAAGATATAAATTGACAGGTGAAACCCACTAATGGGCTAAATGTATTCTACCAGATTATTTCCGCTTTACTTTGCAGTTAGTGGAAATGAAAACTCTTCAGTATCTCAGCAACAATAGCAGGTATGACTAAATGGAGTTCACCAGACATAAGAGGAGAAAACTTTACAAGAACCCACAAAACTACAAAAAAGATGAAAAACTAACCAAATGTGTTTTGCTTGTAAGCCAATGATATATAAAAAAATAAATAAATGAGTAAATAAATAAAATAAATAAAATATTTGTTCCACAAAACTGATGGGAATCTTGTGCCCCCTGCATATACCTGATGGGATACGCAGAAATATAGGGTTATTCTAAATGATTTTCGTGGTTACAAAAATTCATAGCTCACAGCACAATTGACAAATCTTGTTTTACTTGTACTGTAACTCTCAAAGTTTTTTTTACATACATTACAAATGCTCAGTATGTGCACCTTTTGTCAGTCCTCACCCATCTACTCAATAATCCATCTCTCACCACAACATGGCAACCGTGTTGGTTTTGAAGGTGGCTCGGATCGCTGCTTCATTTCATGAATATTCACCTATAGAGGATTAACAAATACCTGATCTTTAACATATCCCCACAGGAAGAAATCGCATGGTGTAAGATCTGGTGAACATGGTGGAAAGGATAAGAGCATCAGATCACCTTCTGTTCTGCGTCCTATCCATCGTTGTGGAAGTCTTGGTTTAAAAATGCTCTGATCTCCCTGTGGAAATGAGGTGGTGCACCATCCTGTTGCAGCACATAGTCATCCCTATTGTCACCCAACTGGGATAACAGCCATTCTGTGAGCATGTCCAGGTAAGCCAAACTTATCACCGACTGTTCATTGAATAAGAATGTTCTGCAGACCTTCCTGTTTGAAATGACACAGAACACATTCACTTTAGGGGAGTCTTGCACATGTTCCACATAACAATGAGGTTCGTTTTACCCCCAAAGGTAAACATTTTGTTTGTTTACCTTTCTATTCATATGAAAAGTAGTTTCATCACTGAAAACTAATCAGTCAAGAAAATCATCTTAAGAACATTCCTGCAGTGCCATGCAAAAGTTGAAACATAGGACTTTGTCATTAGCTGTTAGAGCTTGACACAATTGTAGGTGACATGACTTTACCTTTAGGCACCTTGGTAACACACTCATACTGTGGTTTGAGGAACTTTCAGTTCCCTGCTACATCTTGTAGTTGATTTCTTGGGACTACAAAGAGAAATGTCCCTAATCCAATTCACACCCACTTCTGACACAGCAGGAAGCCCACTGCTTTTTCCATTGCTCAAACAACCTCTATCCACAAATGTGCATACCATCTGTGAAACAACCTCTATCCACAAATTGTGCATACCATCTGTGAATAGAATTGTTGGAGGGAGGCTCTTTCCCATATTTTGTCCAAAAATGGCACTGAACTATGGTAACGAATCAGTGTTGGTGATATTCAAGAGCATAAAATGCTTTTTCCTTACTGCTATCTGCCATTTGATAAACACTGCTGTTGCTCCCATCTGGTAGTGACTGATGTCACTGCAATTATGCAGAACAAAACTTTGAGAGTTTGTCTAACTGTTACTGCAACAATAAAAATGGTAGTTTCCCACATTTTCTAAAAAAAAATTATAAACCCCAACAGTCATTTGGAATAACCCTGTACATAGTGGTTTCTTTCATATAATTGTAAAAATGTAGGTATAGAAAAAGCCAATATTATCAAATAAAACTGATAGATATGAAACACCTACCAGCTGCTATGCTAGAAAAAGACTCCAAAACTTACAAACCCATTTGCTAGAGACATAAAAATATACATGTTATACAATACAAAATTAAATATGTTAAACAATTTTTGTTATTTTCAAAAAGAAGTTGAAAAGTAGAAGTTAAAAATTGGATGGAACAGTTCAAAAGTTAATACTGCACATACTGTATTTAACAGATGTCTTCAACATTTTAATGGGACAGGTGCAACCCATTAGTATTAAAATATAGAAATACCAGCATAACAATTTGTTTACTTGTATAAGCTCAAATTAAAAGTTTGGGAGTGATAAAATGAATCATGGAGTCCAAAAGGAATTCCAATTATCATATCTAAAAGTGATTAATTATGACTAAATAAAGTAATATCTTATCAACAGTTTGACTTACCCATTAAAACTTTGTATACACCTTTACGATTTAAATACTGAATATACAGTTTAAAAAAAATAAGAAAACATAATCAGAACAAAATTATAGAGTTTGGAATTTTCAAAGGAACAGTGCCTTAACATCAACAGCTAGTAAATCAATAGCTATCTATTGAGTAGGTGTGGCTCATTGTTCTTGGGGCCCAGGTTTCTAAAATTGTTCTACTATTACCTGGTTTATTTCATACCTTTTCCTGTAGGTTAAATAAGAATTTAAACTTATGATTTTAAGCAAAGCAATGAGTATTGCTATTAGCTATCTTACATGACTCTGTATACAGGTCTGCCCCTCACTACAATCAGATCTGTTCAATCCTCATTTAATTATATTAAAATCTAGTATAAAATCACATTTACTTGGCTCTTTATCTACAATATCAATCTTTATTACAATACAGTATTGAAAGTAACAACACAGATTTGCTCCCCTTTAGAAACTGAGACCCAAGATTATATTCTTGCAATGTTTATAAACATTGTCATGGTAGCAGTGGCATCATCATCATCATCATCATCATCATCATCATCATCATCATCATCATCATCATAATAATAATAATAATAATAATAATAATAATAATAATAATAATAATAATAATAATAATAATAATAATAATAATAATAATAATAATAATAATAATAATAGTGATAATAATAATAACAATAATAATAACAACAACAACAATAAGAATAATAATAACAATAATAACAATAATAGTAGTAATAATAATAGTAATAACAATAATAACAACAATAACAACATCAAAACGAATTTATTGCATGCAACACACATTTATAATAGTGTCTGGCACTGTGAGATTACATTTTAAAATTACAATGTTTATATTAAAATCATAATACTTACATTAAAATGTTACATGTAACTGCATATATGTAATTCATACAAACATAATTTGCAAATATTCATCTACATCATAAAAAGAACAATTAACTAAATGGCCTTAGTTGAAAAATAAACATGGTTCCTATTATTTTCATAACTGTGGCTGGTAATTTATTATAGAATGCTTTCCAATCACAAATGGATATTTATCAACAATTTTGTTTTTCCTTTTCCCCTTCTTATACAAATTACACATGCTTGCAAAGATTTTGCAGCACAGAATATTTTACATCATAATAGTCAATTCGGATGCTCTGATTTCAAAAATAGTTTTGCATATCATGTTCAGATATTGAACAGTTCTGATTCAACACTTTAAAATTTCGATGCCCTAACATTAACATCACTGCATATTCGACTTACAGCATGGTTGATTCAACCATGCAAACGTGCTAAATCATATGACACCATATTGTACCAATGTCTATTTCCATTTACAGGTAATGTAATGTTGAGCCAATCTCAAACATTTAGAGTGTAATACATAAACAGGAACCTATCTTGGAATCCGTAGTGCAGTTTTAAACTTCTTCTCAACTGGTCTGTTTAGAAGTCATATTGTGTTGAAAATTTAAATGTGAAAAGAATGGCAAGCTTGAGTATTATACCTAGGAGGGGTTGTGTGAACAATCCTTACAATTTCTGTTGTGTCTGTGGCTTTTGTGTGATAAAGCAATTGAAAAAAAAAAAAAAGCATTACCGAATTTAGCAAGAGTTCATATTTTGCCTATTTTAAAATGAAATTAGGAGGTCAAAACAAAAATGTTGCTTCTCATATTGTGTGTATAAGTTGTGTAGAAAATCTAAGATAATGGTACAAAGAAGACTGACCATCTATGTCCTTCAGTGTGCCTATGGTATGGCGTGAACAGCAAAATCATTTTATTACTGTAATTTTTGTTTGTGTAATATATCTGGATTCAATAGGAAAGATCCAAACTTGCTATCAGCAATTAGGCCTGTGCCTCATGGACCTAATGTTGCTGTTCCATCACCAACTATGGTATTACCAGAAAGTAGAATTGATACTTTCAGTGTAGAAGATGAAATAAATTGGTCACCAGACTTAGAAGATTACAAGCCAAATCCACTGAGTCAGTCAAAATTAAATGATTTGATACACAATTTGGGTCTTACCAAAAAAAAAAAAAAAAAAAAAAAAAAAGCAAACTTTTACTTTCAAGGCTGAAAGAAGACAATCGTTTACCACCTGGATCATCTTTTTACTGATACGGACATTGAGAAGAAGAGTTCAATCAATATTTTGTAAAAGAAGGAGAACTAGTTATTGTTGTGATATCCCTAACCTGATAAATTGTCTTGGAACAGCTTATGAAGCAACAGATTGGCGTCTGTTTATTGACTCAAACAAGAGAAGTCTGAAAAGTGTTCTACTGCACAATAGCAATATGTTTGCTTCCAATAGCTCACTCTACATCCATTAAAGAAACGTACCAAAATTTGTATACTGTCCTGGAGAAAGTTAAATATAATGAACACAAGCGGTACGTGTGCTGTGATCTTAAAGAATACAGAAATTTATTGGGCCAACAAGCAGGATACACAAAATTTGTGTGCTTTTTGCGTGAATGGCACTCCAGAGCCAGTGGAAGACACTGGGGTGAAACTAATTGGTCAAAAAGAAAAGATTTGGTGCCAAGGGCAAAAAATGTAATAAATCATCTGCTGATTGACTCACAGAAGGTTTTGCTGCCCCATTGCATATCACATTAGGGATAATGTAGCAATTTGTCACAGCTTTGGACAAAGATGGTTTTTGTTTCCAATATCTTATTCAGAAATTTCCAATGTTGTCTGAATCAAAAGTGAAAGAAGGCACTTTTAACAGCCCACAGATTTGCAAACTCATGAAGGATGCTCATTTTAGAAATACCATAACAGACATAGAGGTTCAAGCTTGGGACTCATTCAGTGGAGTAATAAACAAGATTTTGGGTAATGTTAAAGATGCCCAATATGAACACATTGTTAAAATGATGCTGGAAAAGTTAAAGGCACTCGGATACAATATGAGCTTAAAATTGCATTTTCTGCATTCACATCTTGAATTTTTTGCTGAAAAATTGGGTGCACTAAGAGAAGAAGAGGGAGAAAAATTTCACCAAGACATAAAGGAGATGGTAACCAGGTACCAGGGTTGATGGGATGTCTCCATGATGGTGGACTGCTGTTGGTGTTTAATTAGAGACAATCCTCATCAGGACCACAATTGCAAGTCAACTCAGTGTTTGTTTTCAGCAAAGTGGACAAGCAGATGTGTTTGAAATTTCTAGATCAGTGTAAACTGTTGCATCAGTAGAATTGAGTGCACCTGAATGCACAATCACACTGATTGTCTCTTTGTTTGGATGATTTCATGTATTTTGAAGTTGTACTTAAAAACTAGAAACAAACTCTAATATTACACATTTCCTTTCTGAATGGCAAAAAAAAAAAAAAAGGTTTCATGGTATGAGAAAATGGAAAGTAGATTTAAATTCAGCATACCAAAATTAGGTTTAGAGAGCTGTTTAACCCTGTGCCACAGAAAAAAATATAAATTTGCAGGTCGATGCTATCCTTAGTCTTAGTGTTAGGGGTGTACATTGCTATTGAATTTTATATTTAATGTTTTTCTAACTAATATAATTATTCTAAAAATATATAATGAAGCCACAGTTAAAATTATTGTCACTTTTAAAATCTTGCCTGCATGTATCCCAAAATTTTAATGCACCTCTTTTGTAATAGTCACTTTAACCTGTCTTTATATGTGGTACCCAAAAATTCAATACCATAATTCAGGTGAGAGTGAATAATTCCATAATAAATCTATTTTAAATTACATTTATCCAAATAGTGTACTATATAATTCAACAATAAATACCTTTACTAATTTTATTACATATATTATTTGTTTTGTCCATAAAAAAAGTTTTGTCAATATGTAGACCAACAAATATGCATTCTTCAGTTTTCATTCTCATACTGCAATGGGATCTATTACTTTTAAAATATATTGTGATTTATATGATGTTGAAAATGAGTCGGAATAGTAACACTCACCTCACTTATATGTAATTGTTCAAAACATATGTTTCAAGGGCAATTGCCCTTGAAACATATGTTTTGAACAATTACATATAAGTGAGGTGAGTGTTACTATTCCGACTCATTTTCAACATCATATTGATTAAAACTTCACTTGTCTCAAACTTCTGAGTTATTTAATTTATATTGTGATTGTCTTGTCCAAAATATTAATTAGGTTATTATTAACAAGAAATGTGAGTATTACATCTGTGCTTAATTGAATATAGGCAATTAAATTGTCCCAACTTTTTCCCCAACATATCAGCATCATCAGCATATAGCACAGTTTAAATAAAGAAAGGTAAATCATTAATGTACAAGGTAAATAATAAAGGTCCAAGCACAGAACCTTGCAGGACTCCATATTTTACGGTTGCTAATGTTGATTAATATTTTTTCTCTATGTGGTTTGTTTTACAGATTATATTTATATTTTGTACCCAGCCTTATAAATATGTATTAATTCATTGACCTGCAATCCCCCTCATACCATAGTGCCCCAAATTTTTGTAATAACTATTGATGGTCAATGCTATCGAAGTCCTTGGATAAATAAAAAAATTGCTACTACTTAATTGTCACTTTCCATTTTGTTAGTTAATTTATCTATAACTTTCACAGCAGCAGTAATAAATTGTTGAATAACCCTTTCAAAAACTATGCTGTGATATAGAAATAATTTTGTTTTTGTCCAGGAAGTTTAGAATCCTACTTAGTATAATCTTCTGAAGGAGTTAGCAAACTTTGAAGTTAATGTAATTGACCTATTATTCCTCATACTAGTAGGATCACCATTTTTATATAATAGTTTAGTAACCCCCTTTTTTAAACAGTCAGGAAAAACCCTTCAGATATACAGGAATTTATCAAATGCACTAGGATATCAACCACTGTTTTAGAACTTTTGATGACACTTCATCCCACCTACTTGAATTTCAGATTTTAATTGAATAATAATGTTGATCAGTTCTGTCTTAGTGACATGTTTGAAATGCACTGTGCTACTAATATATTTACTTTCACCAATGTTATCCATTTTAACTGTGCTATTACCCTTAGGAACAGCTACATTTATAAAATATTCATTAAATATATTACTAATGTTAACTGAGCTATCAACCCTTCTGTTCTCATGTTTCTGTACAATATTTTCTATTTTGTTACATTTTTCCTTGCTAGTATTACAACTTTCCATATAGCCTTAGCTGTAATTTTTGCATTAGCTACCTTACACTTAGTACTTTCTAACCTCAAAGATATGAGAGCAGCTTCATACCCTTTCTTGTTATTTGTGTGTGTGTGTGTGTGTGTGTGTGTGTGTGCGTGCGTGCGTGCGTGCGTGCGTGCGTGCGTGCGTGCGTGCGTGCGTGCAGATGTGTGTATATATGTTAGCATACTGGTTATAAAATATGTACCTATATATCCTTCATTGACTCCCTTATCTTAGTTATACTAAGTGGAAGGATTAGTTTATTACAGTTTGTTTTGCATTCATCCATTTCCCACTTTGCATATGCAATATCAAAGTATTGATTACATATAAAATAAACATTTTTCCGTTTATCATTTATACAGTCAGTATGATTCACATTATCCCAAGATTCCTGTTGTAACAACTTTTTAAATACATTAATATTATTAAGATTGATTTTCATTTACCTTTACAATACTATCATCTTTAACATTAAACTTCTTAATTTTCACAATCTAGGCCTTGTGATCCGACACATAACTATCAAATACTATTATATACATTCTACTACTATCAATATCTGTGGCAATTTGGACTGTAGAGGTAGCCGATGTCAAGGTAACTCTAGTTGGTATTTTAATATCAAACATATTTAATAATTCTGTAAGTTTTGTGCATACATTGTTTCAGTATTTGAGTTTATATTAATATCTCCCATTATTACAATTTTGTTACTATGTACGGAGTATTTTGTAAATACAGTGTTTAATTCACCTAAAAGGTTCATAATTTTACGGCTTGTTGATCAATAAATTCCAAAAGTAATGTAATACCCTCTTCAGTTTTAATTTTAATCCCAGTAATTTCAAAATCCTTTTCTATACAATATTTATTTTAATTTATTATTTGAACTACTTCGTTGTAGTTTTCATGTTCATATATTACTACACCCTACTTTTAAATTCACTTCTACTGAAACTATTTTGTAATACAAAATTATCTAATTTGCAGAACTGAATTTACTTTTCTTTTAAACCATGCTCTATAATAATTACAAAGAGAGAGTTTGTTTGATTAATAAGTATACTGGGTTGCTCAGTTTTATTGGCTAAGTACTGAACATTTAGATGCGGTATACTTTAGTTACTGTTTGTTATCTTCATTCTGTATTACAGGTACCAAAAAATTATCTTGAGCCAAAACTTCTGTTTACAATTTCCTACCACATAGTCCTTTAGACAATCAGTCTTTCCACTAATAACAATTTCTAGTTTTTTGCTACACCAAGTTCTTCAGGGCAAGCACAACTTTCATACTGAATCTCTATGTTTTGATCAACCTGCAACAAAAAGATATTCGCAAGTTACCTCAATCACGAAATAGTTACTGATTTTGTGGAGATACTGTATATAAAATCTACTTTAATTTGTCAAATCTCTTCTATTCCTGTCTCTCAAATATTTATTGTGAATACTCATCTGTCTTAAAATATTTTATTGCAAGTTTAGTTTGCAAATTAAATTATTTTGTCAATCACATTATAGTCATTTAAGCATGAAAAGGAGTAATTTCCTTTTCATTCAGATTTCTCGCATTATGTTTAAGCCAGGAAAAGACTAAACACATTTTATACTTATTCTTGTTTTTGGAAACTTCTTGTCTGGAGTCTTATTCCATAGAGCAATACTGTATTTTCTTCCAGTGAAGTTACTGGGATATTTTAAACTGTTTTGTATTCTTTGTCATTGCTATCCTGCTCAAATGGTATTTTTTTTTTTTTTGTTCATGTGGAGTGCGTTTCAGATTTAGTACATTGTTTAATCTTAATCATTTTGTAAAAGAGGTTTTCTATTTCAGCTGGAATCAATCCCTTTCTATTACAAGACCTAAAGTATTTAGCAACATTTCTAATTATTTTGTAATAAATCTGCCCTTAAAGGAAGGCTTTTCTTTTGTCACGTCCTTCAGAAACACCTCATTTTGCTTTAGAACTCTCAAATTGAATGCCTCACAGTTTGTCTTAACCAATAAAAACAAAAAATCCATAGAAAGCAACATCGGGGCTACTAGGCAGATGTTGTATGCAAGCAATATCAAATTTAGCTAAAAACTCCATGTCTTGATTTGTGATGTGAGGCCATACATTGTCATGATGGAGAGTCCACACAGTCCTATAAAGATGTAGATTTTTTGTTTTGCTATTCATCAGTGCAGTATGCTGCTGTAACATTGGTGTAAGTGCCAACTGCTCATTGGTAAATCATTCCATTACAGTAAAAACCTTTTGCATTTTTTGGTTTTGGAGAACCAGAAACTCTAATTATGTGCTAGCTTACTTGCATCATTATGATTCCGAAAGGAAACAAACCTCATCACTGGTGGTAAGATATTACAGAAACACATCCCCTCCATCAGCTAAAATGGGCAGCATGACACAGCATGCATTTATTTGCACAAACTTTTGTTCAGGATTTGCCAACATATGGCCCAAAAGCCTTTAAAGCAGGACCTTCAGCAGGTACTGAATGTGTCGGCAGGTGACTAGCAGGGATCTGACAGAGGAGTCATCAACTGACTACTGATGTGCTGGGAAGGCCTCTCTCTGAATAACCAATTGCAGACCAGGGCCCAGCTCCCCAACCCCAAGGTACTAACCAACTCGTGTCAAAGAGGTGAATGGCACATGTGAGACATGTCACAAAAGCCGCCTCTGGTATACCTGACAACTTCCCTGAGTATATAGTCTTGCCCAGGCATGCAGACCAAGGCATGTAGGTCTTTGCCTGGGTGGACCAATGATATCCATAGGTAATCGTGGGAAGGACTACTAGTTCTAGTAACCCCAATTAACCAGGGATTTCATAAAGGGGCTCCAAGATATGCAGCATTAATGAAGTGGAAGCTCAGCTCCCAAAGGTAGCAACCCAGAGAATAGGACAAGTGTGTCCTGTCTTCAAAGATTGAAGAAACAAAGGACATTCAGGGTAATGGAACAAAATGATCTGCACCTTAAAATTAAATGGGGCAGGTATTCCGAGACATCTCCTAAACCAGGACCAGTTTTCTGAATTGAAACAGGCATCAAAAGGGAAGGCATTAAGTGTGTGGTAAGGTAGGCCAAAATGATTTCTTTCATTCAGGCTAAGCTATAATATGGTGTTATTGCCTCAATACTTTCAAGTAGTAACATAATGGGACAGGATCTGGAAGTCACCATAGTACAGGAACCTTGGCTTTGGCAAAGTAATACTATAGCATTTTTTATAACAGTTTTTTTTTTCTTATCTTGGGTGAGGATGGGTTCTCCCCAACCTGTTCTCCAAGAGGACTCTCAAATTCTTTCTTCTTTCCTTATGAAGATTTTTGGGGCCTATCTTACCATGAGATATGCTTTAGCCCCCGGAGGCAGACCAAGGTGATACTGAACTGACTCAACATGGGGAGGGGTGAAAATTATGCTCAAGAATATGCAGATGACATATCCCTATTAGAAAATGTGAAATTCATGCACACATTGGAGCTCTTCCAGGGCTCCTTGTAAGCTCTAGAAAAATGGTTTAAGGAAATGGAGTTTCAGACAAAACTAGATTATGGCCTTCACAAGACCACTGCCTGGTTTAATAGAGCCCTATCTGTTTTGGAAACAATTGAAGCCATCTGGTGCAGTTAAGTATCTAAGTGTCATCTGTTATACTGAGCTGTGTTGGTAAAAGCGAGTGAAATACAAAATAAAGAAGGGTCACAATACCAGATGGCTGTACACCTCAGATATAAGGCCTTTGGTTTGCTATGGAGCGTTAATGAATGGAGTTATATTCATGGACACTCTTTAACTGTGGTTCTCAGCGTCCCATTCTATACTGGGCATGAAAGACCACTTAATTTTGCTCAGAGTCCTCTTTTATCAGACTTGAGGTTCTTTTACATGCTATAAATCTACGACATGAGACCAACGGCTTTATTTCCCTTCCAAAGGAAGCCATGCTAAGGATTTTTACGCCTGAAAAAATCCATTATCCTCCGCCAGGTTTGAACCCTTGACCTAGGGTATATGAAGTTAGCATGGTAACTATTACACCATGGAAGGCAACTGTGCAGTGTTGGTTTGGTGGCCTGCCTAGACATGAAGTCTGTGGATACCAGGGTAGATTTGCTGCAAAGATTGATAGGTATGTGTGATGATAACCAGGATGGTGCAGCCCACTCCACAGTCTGCCCCTGAGATCTCGGTAGAACTTCTGCCTCTAGATTTGTTTATATGTAAGGAGGTTGCAAGGCAGAGTGACCACCACCTTTGGACAATAGGGGGTGGAATTTTAGCTACCATTTAAGAGACACTCACTGATTTTGAGTAGATTTCAAGAGAAATCTCCTATCTCTGTGATGGTAGGAGACTGGGTGGGTACAGCTATCACTTAATTCCAGCATATCCAGTGACAATTCCTTCCAGGGAGGTATGAGACCCAGAAACTGGAAGCCAGGCATGGTATTCAGATGGATTCTGCTTTGAATGCAGAAAGGGGGCTGGAAATTATGCTACTGTTGTTTGTATTCCATCTTATTCTGTTTATACAGATCCTCAATATGCCAAATAGATGAGTGAAGGTGCATATCTGCTCAGAAAGCCAGGCAGATTTGAAAGCCCTTATAATGATCTAAAGCACATCCAAGTTGTTTTGGGATTGCCACAGGATGCTGGACAGACACCCTAAATTTGCTTGAAATGAACATTGTAGTAAATAGAATCACTACCAAATTAGACAAATTTACGTATATTCACATATAATGAGCTGACTAGACTGACCCAGAAATTTGTAACTGCAGGGGGCAGTATACCACTTGGCTGTTCATGATGTTACTTGTTTTTTTTTGGTAGTGTTTAATGCCCGCTTTAACTACTTATGGCACTGCAGGCAGTGACACTGATGATACATGAATGAAGATGGAGCACTGGTGGAATGTGATGGCGGGGGAAACCGGAGAAAACCCACCCCAATGCCGCTTTGTCCACCACAAATCTCACATGTGGTCGCTTGGGATCGAACCCAGGCCATCTAGATGAGAGTCAAGTGGTCTAACCACTTGGCCACGGCGTGGCCCCGATGTTACTTGTGTGATCAAATTGATTTAACGGTATGAAACCCGGCTGTAAATTAAACTACAATTGTTTCACTAATCAGTCACTGACATAAACAGTGAGAACAGCAGTCTTCTCTTGCTGGTCCTTTCATTATGGCAAGTAATAATGGGTTTTCATACTGCACTGTAAAAGTACAGACTTCAATGATAATTATAATCTTCACCTTTGTTCTGGAATATGGTAAAAACTGAAAAAGGGGTAAACAAAATTACTTTACTTAAATTCTCAATGAGGTTGTAAATTGTGTATAATCTGGTTGATTTTTTAGTATTTATGCTTCCCTTTTAGAATTCTGAAAAACTCAAAATGACAAAAATGAGAAATTAATGACTTTAAATTTTAAAACATTGCCTTAAAATACTTTATGAGGGCAAAATGAGCCTAAAACGCCCAAAAATGATACTAAACCTTAAAAATGATCTAAAAAAGAAATCTCCCACCCAAAAAAAAAGAACATTTTTATAATCTAGTACTCTGATGCTTAGAAACCTGGGAATTAAATTTAGAGATCTTAGGATTATATGGAATCTATATAAAGATGAAAAAGCAATTATAAACTGTGGGAGAAACAATGAAATAGTCCATATAATAAAAGGAGTGAGACAAGGATGTGCACTATCCCCAATACCGTTTAATGCATACATACAGAGTGCACTAAATGAAATCACGGAAGAATTAGACACTGGAATAAAGATACAGGGGATAAAAATCAATATGCTCCGCTTTGCAGATGATATTGCAATATTAATGGAGAACAAGAAAGATTTAAAAACATTCATAAACAAATTAGAAAATACATTAAGGAACAACTACAACTTAAACATTAATAAATCAAAAACAAAAATTATGACTTGCAGGAAGAAAAGGAATAGTAACACAAAAATTAAACTAAATGGACAACTATTAGAAGAAACCGAAATATTTCAATATCCAGGAAGCAAAATAACAGCTGATGGAAGGGGCAAAACAGAAATAACCAGTAGAATACAACACGCAAAACTTGCTTTCAATAAAAAGTACCAGCTATTTACTGCAAACAATATTAGCCTTGAAACCAGGAAGAATTTATTACAAACATATGTATGGAGTATTATGTTATATGGATGTGAAACTTGGACAATTTTCAAAGCAGAAAGAAAGAGAAAAAGTGAAGAAGTATATAAAAGAGCAGAAGCGGAAAAATGAATTTGGAACCAAATTAAAAGAAGAAGAACAAAATTAATAGGCCATTTATTAAGACATCAGAGCACACTGAATATTATAATAGAAGGTATGATAGAAGGAAGAAGTGGCAAAGGAAGAGCAAGATCACAATATATAAAACAAATTATGGAAGATATGAAATGCAGTAAATATGAAGAACTCAAACGGAAAGCAGAGAGAAGATCTGAATGGAGAGTCGCTGCAAACCAATCCAAGGATTGAAGACTCCTAACAACTCTGATCTAAATACCTGCACTAGTGAGCAATGTGCATGTCATACTAATTAAAAAAAAAGCTAATGTTCATTAAAATCTGGACCCAGATCGTTACTGAGCCAATTACATATAGTATATTTAGTTTTTATTGGTTGATGTTCTCTGAATGTTGTTACTATTTCATGGAAAAGGTAAAGAGCTTATATACCAGTAAGGCAACTATGCATATAAAAGCCTGAGGTGTTACATTCATATGACTTTCACTAACTTCCATCTTTTATTAGCACGAATACAGACTATTATTAAGAAAGTTAATTTTTCTATCTATTTTATTTTAGTTATGATAAATCTACGCAGAAGTAGCTACATTATACTTTCATTATAGATATAAAAGGAATAATGATGATGTTGATGATGAGGGTCATCAACCCAAAAGTTTGTTTGGAACCAGGATGAAATAATGAGAGAGACCACAAATCCACAATGTTGAGTAGGCAGGAGGATTGGTTTGACAGTGCCTTCTGCAGGGTGTATATAAAAGGACACCAACTTTGGAAGCAGCGGAGAAGAATCTTGATTGGGAAAAATTTCATGCCCCTCACTGCATAATAAAAGCAGTTCCCCAGGCCTTAAAATTCCATACCCCTCCCATGCAACTGGGAGAAAACACATGACTATTGAAAAGAATTAAAAAGAAAGAAAAAATGTAATTTTTAATTCTGCCATTTATATCCACCTTTAACTGCAGTGATCATATCCATGGCCTTTTACTTTTGAAACATATTGCCTATTGGCAATGGTGTTATCTTGATTAAAGTTGTTTTTGAATTTTCTTTGAGTTTTATATATTAGATAACACACACATTCACACTCTCATTCATACTTCCAAACTCTGGGAAGGATAGAAAATAATCTAGGCTAGAGAAAAATTCCCAACACCAACCCAGGACAAAAAACAACAAAAAATATTGAAAATTATCCAAATCAATAAAAACAAATACCCTGGGATTTGGTTTTAGCACAGAAAGGGTATAAAGCATATAGTTTAAAGACATCTGAATGTTTTTTGCAGTATATTTTCATTTGTTAACTAAGTATACCAGTTATACAAATGTATGCAAAATTGGTTCCTGGGTGGTCTTCTTAGCATGGAGGTAGCACAGCTGCTTGCCAAGTGGGAGACCTGGGTTTGATTTCTGGTACCAGCATGGGGACTTTTCCCCTACTGGGAGACGTGGTCTGGGGTGTACTCAAACTTGCGAGTTCCCTGGGGGGCCAATTGAGGAGCTACTTGATGTAGAAATAGTGGCTCCAGGTCATGAGGGCAACATTAACCGGCCGGTGGGGTTTTGAGGTGCTAACCACGTCTCACCCTCCAATACTGCACCGCATCCATGACATCTGTCATGGACCAAGATGGGGGACGCAGCAGGTGGGCATTAGACCAAGGTTCCTTGTGAGCTGTCATTCCATGGAGTTATATAAAATTGCTTCCTAATGAAGAGAACTTCAAAGGATACTGCACTAAAGCTCAAGATGTACATGTTTATAATGTAAATAGCTTTAATACATGGTATTTTAATTAAAATCACTAGAGCCATTAATAAGAGAATTGAAAATCTCAAAAACTTTCCATGTAAAGGGTAGATTGGGTAGGGGAATTTTCCTTAAAATGTTATGCTGCATCTTACCTTAAATATCAAGTTTAGTGTTTAACCAACTATTCATTTTTTATTTATATTGTTCACACCCACACGCACTGCATACAAAGTGAGCAGCACAAAAGTAGAAAGTGAACAGATGGTAAGTATGCGATTAGCATGAAAGAATAGTATTAGGTTATGGATGGAAGGAACTCGGCACCGAACCTATGTGGTTATTGTACGTACATCTGTTGAGGGGATCATCCTCTGGAGTGAGGGGTCAGGTTAGAAAATACCAGGGTGGCCAGAACCAGGAGTGATGGCACAGCAATGTCAGTGTCCTTAGACTTTCCAGATTGAAGGGCTCTGATAGTTGGGCAAGTGACCTTACTCCACACAGGGTCCAATGTGCAGGCAGGGGCAGTTTTCATCCCAGCAACCAAAGTTGGGGAGTGGAGAGAGTAACAATGAGCATCTTTTTTCCCTGCCACCCTGCACTGACACTTCCAAACCTGAAAGAAACTAACGGGATGAAGAGTGAATTAGATTACCTTAGAAATAAGATGGAGGGACAGGAAATTCATGGGAAGAAACCTATCCAGCATTCATGTACCAACCTGTGGAAACACTCCCAAAAAACCCATAGGTCAAGTACACCATTTAGGTGGATCAATGTGACTACAGACAAAACTGCCTGAGCCATCCTGCTTGATAGTATGAAAGCTAGTTCTACACAATTGTTTGACAATAACATATCTTTCCTTTGTTGCGAGATAACCTCGGTTCATTCTGGTTTGAAATAATGTAAATAATATGCTAATTTCATGTGCAATTTTAAAATATTTAATTTTAGACTTTTGTCTTCCTTGGCATTCAAACAATATTAATTAATTTAGCCTTTTATTTCCCCAGGTGTTATATGAACAAAACTCTTGGTTTTCAAATTTCAACAGTAGACACATATATAGAGTACAATTCAAGTATGGCTAAAATGGTAACAGTTCATGTTATCTATTCTCCTCATGAGAGGAACTATATTTGGCATGAGCAAAAACTATACTGAACACACTTAGTGAAGGGTATCTGGCATATGTAGTGCTTAACCACATGAACTTTCATCATGCTCCTTCTTGTAAGTTTAGAAAAGGGATTGAGAGAATTGTTAACAATGTATTTCTTGTGAAAGGTTATTGAAGAATGCTAGAGGAAGCAACACTTTAAGAGTTTGGTTTTATTTCTAAAAGCAAATAATTTCCTTTGCCTTTAAGCTCTTTTCTCATAAAACTTTTCTTCTGCTGCTTCATATTTTAGATTAGCATAAACAAACATACTTATGTTTTAGTGCTAGTTACTTTTCCTTCCCACAAAACTTGTTTGCTTTTTGTTTTTTCCATGTTTACATGGTAGCTCAGTTGTTAGAGAAACCCAATGGTGACCAGAAGTTGCCTTGTTCAAATTCCTGCTAAGGCATTATATTTTTCAGTCTGATCTACCTATTCAACTTCTATTGTACATACAAAAAATTAACTTATTACTAAAATTAATGAATATTAAAATACTATATACCTTGTTAACACTAGGACCATACTGGTTATTTTGACTGGTCAGTATACTTTATACGATTATAGATCATTTAAGTAGTATGTTATCACTTTAGTATTTGGTGACTTTTAATGAATTAGAGGAATGCAACAGCTTAGTGTCAAATGAATGTATCTACAAAATGCCCACTTTTCAGGATCACGAAAAGAAAACTTTTGTCTATTCCGATGCTTCTATTTGATGTTTGAAGTAGCTTTTATAATTTTATCTTTTGAAATAATAATGTTCATCATTTTCCAATTAATTTTATGTGCATTAGGTTTTAAATAAACTGTGTCCTATTAATGCTTTTAAACAATAAAATAAGTGCTAGTGGCATACGCTCACTTCACTCTAATCATGCAATCACGTATGAAATAGGGCTATCTTTATTAATAATTAAAGATTTATAAAATATTATTTTATTGGTAAATTCATAAGTAGCAATGTACAAACTTCAGGAATGACAGATATACCAACTAAATCTACCATAATATGATTTCAACATGAGCTTAAATGTGCAACAAAATATGAGCAAACATTTTATTAATGCATTGTAAGTTCAAATTTTTGTCATATAGACATGATGCTTAATAATAAATGTTTATCATCAATTTGGAGTATTCAGGTAATAACTTTCAATATTAACCATTAATATCACTTTTCCTACCTGGACATTATTTAAAATGTTGCTCTTTAATGCCTTATCTGACTAAACATACCACAATTATTTTCTAAGCTTCTGTTAAACTTTTTTCTCTTTCTTGTTCCAGTTCTACGGTGGAAACCAAAGGATTATAGAAATAATGATACTTATATTTTACAAAAAATCCAAGAGATCATTCAATTTATGCCCGGCTATTTTCAATGGCTGGTTGTATGTATGATTAAGGACAAGGCTGACAACAGAAAAGTGCCTTCTCTCTTTTCTACTGATTTGGAGTGAATGAAAACTGTCTTCAAGTTGATTACATTTCAAATAAGCATGATTAAAATCATTATCAAATCAAAAAAATTTGAGTTGGTTTTTGTAACACAACCATCACTTGTTTCCGAAGCCGGTCCCAGTAAGTAATTAATAAGCGATGTTTGTGTTACAAAAACCGACTCTCAAATTCTCTTGATTTAATTTTAATCAAATCACTATTACAAGGTTCTTTGCATATTTGCAAGATTTCAAAAAGATTAGGATCATTTATCCTGAATTGAAGCAGATTATATACAGCCAGCAAATGGTGTTGCCTTCAGTGTAAACTCTTTTGTTTTTTAGAACTTCTACTTGCATAGATTAAAATTCTTATATGTCTGATTGGTCTATTTCTTTGACTTTATATTAATGGACCCTCGAGGCGATTCTTACTATTGCATACCAACCAGATGAGCCAAATATTTCCACATTTTTATTTGCATTTTCAATGTGAGATGTACTGAATCTCATTCCATTTGGGAATCCCTGGTTCATAAAATACATGATAAATGACAGGAATAGCCCATAATTGTGTTGCATATACACATGGGGTACTCACAATTGATATATTCCCCTCCCAACCCCGTCAGGAGTCAGACATTTCTGATTACTAGTAACAGAAGTTTTCATATAGTCATAAACACAAGAGGCAACTTCATTTGCTCCTTCAAAAAACATATAGTTTTCAGCCTGTCTTTTTGCCACTTTGTAAACAGTAAGGTTATACACATAAAAGATTATATATTTTGTTTGTAAAATATAGCTTTAGCTTTAACTGCAGGACATTATATATCTGTTTCCATGTCAAATTCAATAAAATATACTTTTCCATTTTCAGCATCATGCTTATATACACATAGAGCTCTCATATTTCCAGCATGTTCCTTTCTTGGTATGTGCCTTTCATGAGCTTCTTTAACCCACTGATAAAGGAGTTAATGTGATCTATGATATACTTCCTGCTTTCTTCAGGTCTCTTAACCCCCAGGCTTTTATCTTACTCTCTTATCATCTGCCACTGCGTCAAAGGCATCCTTCTTTAACATATTTCTCACAACAGTTTCTGATATGTTAAAAGAAGCCAAGAAAAATATTTGGCATACCTGAAAATGGTCATTGTTTTTCACCAGGCGAACACTGCTTTTTTTTCTTCTTAAAATATCTGCATATGTCTTGATTAGAGCTTTCATTTCTCAGTAACAAGTAGTGATTGCTCTACAATCATCCTCATAAAAGTTAAAACTGTATTTGTGAGGACCCTGAGGACATTCTTGCAGCTTAACAGTTTTCTGCGCTCCAACTTACTGCTTTTTGTTTGAACTCCCTGTTGTATTTGTATTTTCCTCTTTTGTATGTTTCTTCTCCAGTTGTCCTGAACAGCTAACATACTTCATCTTTTCTTATGCTTTTCTTCTTAAGCTTGGTGCTCCGTTTTTGAATCTGAATCTTCATGTTTTATTTTTGTTTTTTTTTGTTTTTTAAATCTGCATTTATTTCCTGCAGCTAATTTCTCATTATTTGGAGGAATCTGAATCCATCCACAGTGATTATTTTCTACAACCATATTAATATCATAAAGCAAATTGCTGGCCATATTAGAACTAATGGTCTACGCCTCTAGCTTTATTTTGTGTATTTGCAGTTGATAACCCTGATTCATTCATTGAGTATCCAAAAATAGAGACCAGATCTACATTTGCAAGAATCTTCAAGACCTAAGCAACATTGAAATACTACTGAACAGAAGCCTTTTGACTTCGGTGCAGTTATGCTTTGCTCTGCCTTAGTTAGAAACCTCGTCTGTATAATACTAAAAGATAAATAGCTTAAAGTGTGAGAAGGGATACCACAATAGATTTAACGAAGTACTTCTAGTTTTATCATCCTTTACAGTGTTTATAAGCAAGGTTTAATGTCTCTCATTTTTGTGTTGTGCACAAGAATTATTTTGAAAGAAAGAAAATAATTAATCACTGAGATAAGATTTAAAATATTATACTAGTAATGGGAGAGAACACTTGGCTTACTTATTATGTCAGTGATAAACTTGTTTCTGTTTGTAAAAATATTGAAACAATAAAATAAGAAATGTTCATCTATATTAATATCAGGAATATGTTGCATGCATGCTATCTTAATGTGAAACAGACAATACCTCTTTCACCATTTTGTTGTACTTTCAGTTATAATCAAAGTGTTATGATTAAGAATAGGACATTCTGAGCATTTAAAGCAGGATGGAAGTAAATAAGGATGAACTGTAACTGGACTACACTAGATAAGTTGCTGGTAGCGAAACTTCCCCACAATACTAGAACATAACTAGTCTACTATTTGTAGATACAACTTCCACTCGTGATGCTTTGCATTCTTTATGGTCTTAATATTTGAGTGTACTTAAATAACCTAATGACAACTGCTTAAGAATTGCTATGCCTGATTATGATATGATATATCTAGTTATCATGCAGGTAACTGTATCAGCTCCCTTCCACCATGCTTGTGGGCTGAAATGATAGAACATCCTATAGATTAGGTCCCTTCTTTGCCAGCTAAAACTGGTATACTGTATTTCAAAACACAGAAAACCACATTTCTAATTTCTGTCTAATACTGTGACTTAGTGGCCTTCAGAAACCAAACATATTCAAAACAAAATCTTCAGATATAGTGCACTCACAAGTAGCAAAAGAGGATTTAGATTGATATTGGAAACCATAGTTTCAACCTGTTGAAGTGTCACATTCCTACCTCACTTCTTGTGTAATTATACGTATTTGGTCATATCAAATTACATCATGCCCAAAGATATCCTCCATCATCATCATCATCATCATCATCATCATCATCATCATCATCATCATCATCTTCATCTTCATCTTCATCTTCATCTTCATCTTCATCTTCATCTTCATCTTCATCATCATCATCATCATCATCATCTCACTACTGTTGTTTATAATTGCATACAAATGGAAATAGCTATTGAAATCAACAAATGCATAAAATTAACATACTCTTGGTGGCAATAACTTTCAGACATTGTTTACATGTCTAAGATGAAATATTTTTGATAAATAACTGACTGATGTGCATTACATCACTAAGGCTACTTAATTCTCACCCACCCTTTCTTCCTTCATACTGTAGGCCTGAGTCATTAACCATGTTTTGTAAATAGACTGTATAGATATCATTTAAAAAATTTAAAATTGTTTAAAAACATAAAAAAGATTTGATGTGTGTTACTATTCCATAGAGGAGTGTGTGTGTGTGTGTGTGTGTGTGTGCACGGTGTAGTGTGTGCGCAGTGTGAGTGTGTGGTGTGTGTGTGTGTGGTGCATATGTGTGGTGTATGTTGTGTGTGTGTGGTGTGTGTGTGTGTTTGTTGTGTGTGTGTTGTGCATGTGTGTGTTACGTGTGTGTGTGTGTGTGTGTGCGTGCACGTGCCTGTGGCTATGTAAAAAATGTATATTTCTGTGAATTGATGCATCTAATATCATGTACATGATATAAACAGACAATAAATAAATAAATAAAATAAATGAATAAATGTTTCACAGCGCTTAACCATATCTTCCTGTTCACAACAATCAAGAGTGGAATTCATTAAGGGATGTATTTTTTACCCTTCCTATGTTATATACCATGTTTTGACACAAACAAGTCCAAAATTTCTCTTGGGACCTATCAACATATAGGTCATTCACTGAAAATTGTAATATAGGAAGGTTTCTTTTGCTTTGTGAAACACTGTTTGAGGGATGTTATTTGGTGACCATTTTAACACTAAATTACTTTTCCTGAATTAGTTTTTTATTCTCTGCAATTCTGGGATAAGGGAACTTTGATTCCCCATAGAAATAAAGCAGAATATTCTTTACTTCCCTAACTCTTTACTTTTCAGTGTTTTGAATCACATGTCATTAGTGGGTACCCATTCTTAGCTTTAAGCCGCCAGGATATAAAAATGTTATTAGTATGCCCTGATGAACACATTGCTCAGCTTTCAATGTGCAGTCAACTATGTATTGCATTTTTTAAACAGAATAAATAGAATCACGTCTAAAGTCCAAAGAGACATAAGAAAACCTAAAAGTGTATTTGTTCTTACTTTCAAATGACCGCTAGGTCAGTGTTGTAATGTGGTAGTTATACAGGCAAATTTTTTGTCATGCCTTACCTGCTTTTCAGAGTCCATGCATTTCATTCTAAAAACATTGTGTTTATAGTTTTCTCCAAAACATGATGGCCCTCAAATGGGACCACTGCCCCCTACCACTGGGCAATAACCATTAGCAAATGAAAGACTACCCTGTACTAGGGGCGAGAGGCAATGTATTAAAATCTTTTTCCTGAGACACTGCTTACGAATCAAGGATTAAGCCAAAGTTAAGGGCCCAATGAGTGAAAGACTATGCAAACCACCTAAAGACTTTGGAAGAAGAGTGGGGTAGGGTCATCATGTTCTGAAAGTACTGTATGCTACCTAAGGTATTGGTTTCAGATGCAATGACAACTACAGTTTTATTTGTAGTAATTTTTAATAAGTTTTTCATATGAAATCAAAGGTCATTAATGGGACAGCCCTACCTCACATTTAATTTGTTGTTTAGGTTCATTTACTTCTGGAGCTCAGTATCATGCATTTATCCATTAGATTCCTTCACTTCCATTTGTTGTACTCAGTTACATTGATCCATTCATTTTGTTGACTAATTCTCAGTGCAGTATAGCTCTTCATTGCATGCTTACATACTAAATGATACTTAATTATAATAAACAAGAAACATAACACTGATGAACATGCATAAGTCATAGGGGACATCTTATGACAATGGTTGTGCAACTTATAGGCCTTAGCAGAAACAATTTCTAAATAAACAGGGTCTATATGTGTTTGGCAGGATTCATCACAGAATTTGTTTACTGGGCTGATTATATGTATAGATGAGTAGATGCTCAAGGACAGGGCTATGTGAATTCTTGACATCCAGGACATGGTGCTTCATTGTGCTGGGAACAATATTTTATTTTGGCAAGTACTTGAACTATTATTCATCAACTGAACTTAATCATTCCACAGTCTGGAAGATTCTGCAGGAACAGCTGTTGCGATGAGATTAATTTGAAATCTATTCTATTAGCCGTAAGTGACTATCCACACTTTTGAATGTTATTTGAAAAAAATAGCTGATCAATCAGAATTTACAAAGTATGTCTTATTCATGAATAAAGAATGCATCTCGCGTGGGGGTTGCATAATTTCTGAAATTCCATGTTTTGTCTTTCAGAACTCCCATGCTGCATTTCTGTTTTGATATCAAATGAGATTTGGAGTGAATATTATGTACAAAGGTTATAAATGACTTCCTTCTGAAACCATACACTTTTCAGCAATGACTCAACCCTGATAGTTACCTAATATTTTGCACATCTGCATGTCTTCTATTAATGATAAATCTATTGGGATATTAGGAGGGCAGGCCCCTTCAGTAAAATTCTTCAAGGGGCAATGCCCCTGGCTTTATAATTTAAGAGGACAGAAAGTGCCCTGGCTCCCTAAGTTGGCATTTATATATACAACTGCCACATATTATTTCTTTCGAATGGGTACACATCAAAAGTAATAAGCTATATTTTACAGAAAACCCTTAGATGCAGCATTACAATAATAATAAAATTATCAATTACAATTTCTCAAATTTAAACTATACCCCTGTCTTCTTCTTAACAAATTTCAAAGAATGGCAGTACAGTATTTTTTTTTTTTTAAAACCTTTCCAATATACCCAAGTTAGCAGAGCATTTGTAGTTTAAGCCTTTAATGGTTCTGGAACTGTTGGGTGCGATTTTTGGTGGCTCAAATGATAATATATATTTACTTAAGACTAAAATACTTTTTACTGTGAGAGGGAGAGAGAGAGAGGGATAGGGAGAGGGAGAGAGAGAGGGAGAGGAAGAGAGAGAGAGAGAGAGAGAGAGAGAGAGAGAGAGAGAGAGAGAGAGAGAGAGAGAGAGGAGGAGAGAGACTTTATGCAAAGCATGTAATTATACAAAAATACAATTATTACACACAGTTTTCAGTTTTTCAAGTTAATACATTCAATCTAGCAATAGAACAATTAGTAGTGGAAATATTATATTTCGTTTAATGTACTCAAACATATTGAGTTTAAGAGTTTGTTAAAGTACCCTACATTTAATTTGGAATTAGAGGGTGATTTATTTTACCAATGATACCTACAGAGTAAATTTACTACCCAAGGCTACTTTTAATCTATAGCTAGTAGTGCGGCAAGAATAGTATTAAGGGGATTGTTTATGTATGGGGCCCCATGTTTTAAACAATGTATATAAATTAAAATAACAGGCATTGACCAATCCTTCATTGAAATATTAAGAGAGTTTTTTTTTCTTATTCATAGATTATGAAACTGGACTTCAAATTAAATTTTGTAATTACTTCTTACATTTATTTATTTACTTACTTATTTCTTTCCTTTTTTATAGTAAGCAGGTGTAAGTTTAGGGAAAAGAAATACAACTTTTTTGATGATTTAATTGTTTTTTCACTCAATCTGTGTGTAGGACAGGAGTTGGTTAGGTTACCATAGCAGCTCAGAGGATAGAGCTAGGCATTGGGAGATCCATGGTTGAAACCCAGCTATGGCATTGAATTCTTCAGTCTGATTCTACCTATCCAGGACATTTATTTTCAATTGTTAAAATGAATAGTTTTGTTGAGGGTATGAATATTTTCATTCACATCTGTTAAAAACTAGCAGACACTTGTTAACATTAAAAAGCCAGAGCATGACCTAATAGTCCCACAGAAATGCTGAGATATAGTTCAGGATAATTTAATTATAAGTGAAAAGAGAATGTAAATGACAGAACAAAACATTGAGGTGTGTTCTATGATTTCATTCACGTAGGTATGCTACTGATTCATGAACTTGCATGACCTAAGTTAATTATGTGTATTTTGTTTTTATTCTTGTGGTTTGAATAACTGTAAGTATCACTTATTCTGTATCCTTTATTGTGTTATATGCTTTCATTCGTACAAAACCATGCATTTGTATTCAATTATGGAAAAACAGTGAGAAGCTGAAAGACATTCTCATTGTTTTAATTGTTACGTCCAATAAAAGACATCCAGCAGACTGGTGCATCTGCAGGCCTTTCCCCTAAAACTGGTTTTAGTTATATTTTCTATTATTTTTAAGCCTAGGTATGCTCTACCTAATCTCATTTGCCCACACAGCTCTCGAAAGGCCAGTTTTTGGCATGACTGTTCTTGTACCAACACGCCGAGTCATTCTCTGCTTCCACACCACCCCACTTATAACACTAGAAGGTGTAACCAGGACAAGTGCATATACTTGCCACACTAGTTCAAGCATCACATCTCCTATAAAAATGACATAACCTCAAGCATACCACCTTTTTCTTACAAGTAAAACAAAACAGAAAGACATAAAAAACTTGTCAATAAACAGAATCCATCCCTCAAAAGGATAACCATATCCCTAAAATTTTCTAAATAAAAATCTATTAGCACCATCAGCATTAACAATCTCTTTCACCATTCTGTTATCATCAAATCCACCAACACCTCAAAAGAAAACCACTAACCATTCTGAAAAGAACCAAAACGTGAAAAGAGCAAACTAAAATAAAAGGGACAGCTTATAAAATCGCATGTAACTAAAATCAACTTCTGACATACTCTTATTTGTTAAAGAATTATTTAATTTAGAAACATTATCTCCAATGATGGGTATTGGAAGCCTCGACATCAACAACTGTAAAATTGTATATGGCTAATTCAAGATGTTAAATGTAGTTATACATGCGTTCAAGTGATCATTCAGCTTTTATAGTTATAATGCAAAAAAATCTAAGATTTCCCCCATGAAAATTCAGGAAATAAGCCCGGGTTTCTACTTTTTCTAAAATGATATAGCGGTTTAATATCTTTATAATGCACTTTAACATTTAACGTTTATTTAAAATATACTTTGGGCTCTTTATAGGTTTGATCCAAGACCCTAAGTACAGTGCCTTATTTCTGATTCGTGGCTGGTTGCTTCGCGGCCCACTGCTGCAGAACCACACTGTGCTGCCGGTCAAGTTGAATATTCAGAACCTGAACTCAAGCACATAGTGTGCCGGCAATTCAAGCGCATAAGTTTATATACATAAGATAACCACCGCATACGTTGCAAGAACTGAAAGACAATGTCAGATGAAACATTACTGCAATTTGAGATGAGGAATTAATGGAAATATTCTTAAAACCTGTGAGCGGTGCGTGGTAGTACAATGACATAATTTGTAACACCTGTATTAAGGTATTTTATGCATGTATGCATGTAAATCTATGTGCCTGAATCGTCAGCACGCTATGCGCTAGAGTTCAGGGACTGTGCACATGAAACTCAGCAGACGCGTATGTGATCCTGCGACAACAGCAGATAGCGATGCAGCCGGCCACGAGTCAGAAATAAGGCACTTTATATTGTAGGTTACCTGATATGGTAAATTTGAATAACTATATCTCATTTAGCAAGAGGTAACACTGCACCAGTTTCAGCAATATAAAGTCTTCTTTTCACTATTACAGATGATTCACTCGACGTTAGACAGTTGACAGTTTATGGCTGAATGCCATCCATACCTCGCGCCCCACTACGCGCTATTACTCCACTCATGACTCACTACAATTAACAACAACACTCTGCAATTCTTTATTTTTTTATAGTGAGAAAACGATGCTGCAAACTTTCTCGAAACCAGCAGAAGATACTGGAAACCGAAGCTTGGAGAAACATAGAGAGTAATGTTTTCTAAAGTTCCTATTACATCTTGCCGTGCTTCAGTGTTGTTTACGCATCCAACTGCGATGTCTCGCAATCCAACTCTACCGTCACATACAGAGCGAACCTGGGAGCGGTCTCGTACACGAACGGCATTGTCACACTGCTCCCTCCGCCCCGACCAGCACCATAATAGCCTGCTAGATGTAAAACCGATTTCTTCCCGCGGGGTAGCCTCGGTACATGACATAATTTATCCACTTCACCACAAGATACGGCCCTTGCCATGGTTGTTGAAGCTTGGGGCACCGTCCCTTGGTACGGGTAGGGTTTTATATATGCACACCAAATCACCTTTCTGGAAACCTCGGCTGTTGGCCTGCCGGTCATAACGTGTTTTCATCTGATAGTTCGCTACCTGGATGTTTTGACGGGCAATCTCATACATGTCATGAAGTCGTCTACGAAATGCTCCACGTAGTCAAATACTGGCTCTTCTGCACCAGGAGAACTCCCGGACATCATGTCGCATGGTACACGCAGATCTCGACTAAAGACCAAACTGGCTAGTGTTCATCCGGAGGTGCTGTGGGTCGAAGAACGGCAGACCAGTAAGAAAAGTTGCACTGTCACATCCCAGTCTCTATGGTGATTGGCCACATCCTCAGATGTTCTAGGGTCTTATGCACCGATCAACCATGCGATCTGACTGTGGGTGAAGAGTGTTGCGCGACTTGTGCAACACCCTGATTCGCTTCAGTGTTTCGCTCATGTGATTGAACTCAAAGTTGGTGCTCTGATCACTGTGAAGTTCCATTAGTACCCCATAGAGACAAAACAGTTCTACGAGGCACGTCGCGATAGTCTTGGCCTCTTGGTTAGGGATGGTGAAGCTGGGGGGGGGGGCTCCGAAGATCTACGAGAGATAGCTACTAGAGGAACCGAGGCACAGCGAAGCTCCACGAAGGCGGGCGGAGATCTGACGGTTGACGCCGACAGAGAGCCGGCACTCGGCAACCACCGCACCGACTCGCTCCGCTCCTCCCGCTCGGCGAGCGAGTGCTCAACAGCTAGCATCTGAGCCACGGCAGCCTCCGGCGCTCTCCAAGAGGTCCGCCACATACTTGCTCAGCCTGGGCTAGTATCTCTAACACCACCACACACTTCGTCTCTGCTTCGATGGGGAAGAACAAGCAACGCCGAGCCGCAGCCTCTAGGAAGGTCACCTCCGCCGAGAGTATTGCCTCAACATCGACGACGATACCCGAGGCAACTCCTGCCTTGATTGAATCGCCTCCGCCAGCCGCCGCTACTTCACCGACCGCTAGCAGCGCTTCACCTCTGCGATTGCAGCCGCAGTCGCCGACTGCGCAGAGCTCCACTTCCCGGTTCAGCGCCGTGGTTCGGGGGGTCCCTAGGGACCTTTCCACCCGGCTCTTCACCGCCGCAGCGAAGTCGCAGTGGCCCTCATGCTTGAGGGCTACTCGCATAGTCAATGGCCGGGGACCAACACCACTGATGAGGGTCGAACTGCGGATCGTGCGGATCTGGAGGCTGCTTTAGCGACTGGGTTGCCCTTGTTAGGGCAACTGCTTGTTGTTGAGGCGAGCCAAAGGGAACGACACAAGCCTTGCAGACGCTACTGCGCCTACGGTCACACGGCCGATGTCTGTACCTCTCCGCCGCGGTGCCACTATTGTGGTGCCAACTCCGCCACCGCAGACTGTAGATGTCATGATCTTCGTCACCGCCGCTGGTTCTGTGCCAACTGTCGTGGCACAGGTCACTTCACGGGACAATCCCAGTGCCCTCAATACCCGAGGCTTAGGAAGACACCACCGCAGAACTACAACACCGACGCCACACCGCCTGAACCCTCAACCGACGCAGCGACGCGGGATGCTATTCAGGACCTCCACGCGGAGATCCTGAACGTCGGCGCCCGCTTAGCTGCGCTAGAAGAGGCATTCTCCAGCGTCATACACGAGAAGCTTCAGGAACTACAAGCTTCCCCCACCACAGCAATCACAACATTGCAGTCTACAGCAGCTGACTTGTCAGCACGTATAGAAGGCATCTCAGCACAGCTCAAACAGGTTCTCCTGCAGCAGGCTGCCTACTCCGCCGAGTTATTCAGATCAAATCGCCAGCAAAACAGCGCTCCTCCTCCTGCACAGGCAGAGGGGCACAGACACAACACTGAACTCCGGAACGCTCCTGTCCAGCTCCGTTCGAACACCAGGGCAGCGGGGTCAAAGCTCTCACATGACTACATGAATCGTCAGATTCACGTGTAAGTTCACCACCTAAACTCCTGCACAACCTTCACCTATATTCCTTCCCAATATCACCTTTAATTCCCTAGGCTGCAGTCAGGTTTCATGGCTGTAGCCTACAAATAACCTTTACCCGCTCCAGCACATAGTGCGGCAGCATCCTAAATTCCACATACTACCGCGGGAGCAATTGCGGGACCGCGCAAAGCTTCGATGAAATACAGCAAACTACGTGATATAACGTGGAGGGTTTTTTTTAGTGGGTATGCCGCAGCAGAGCGGAGAGTCCCACATATCCTCCCAGCCATTGCACTTTGGCTGGGGGTTGAATGCGTAATGCATTTTTCCCCTCCACGGTAAAAAAAAAAAAAACACCACATTCGAAGCGGGACTTCGAGACAGCGAGACCACGAGACTACGAGACCAGCGAGAGGAAGTAACCGAAGCATAGAAGCCCTCGACTAGGTAATTCTAGGCGAGGAGAAGGGATCAGAGGCAGCTCTCTCTTCAAAGAACTTCGCTTCGCCGACTCTCGCTACTCGACTCTCCCGGCGAGTGAGCCAGCAACTGCCAGCCAATCTCAGCAGCTCCCGGTGGGCGTTCTCTACGAGGTCCGCACCTTGCTCAGCTCAGCCTCGTGCTAGCGAGCTTAACAGGGCATGATCTCCGCCGCCGTCGCCGGTTCTGTGCCACCTGCCGTGGCACCGGACACTACACTGGCCAGGCCCAGTGTCCCCTTTACCCGAGGGTCGGGCACACCACTCCGCAGCCAGTACGATCACCGCAGAACCTGCACACAGACGCCACACCACCTCCAGCTTCTATTGACACAGCGACGCGGGATGCCATTCAGGATCTTCATGCGGAGATCCTGAATATCGGCGCTCGCTTAGCTGAGTTAGAAGAGGCCTTCTCCAGCGTCATCACCAGGAAGCTGCTGGACCTACAAGCTGCCACCACCGCCGCCATCTCCACTCTACAGGCCTCCACCGCTGAGCTGTCCAACCGGATAGCCAGCGTCCAACATTATCAGCAGCAACATTCGTCTCCACACAAGAACCACCAACTCCTCAGTGACATCCGGCTCATCATCAGGGAGGAGATGAAGGCCCCGAAGACGACGCCAGGATGGCCACCAAACCACCACACCGACCCTGAACCTCTGGTTCAGGTAGCTGAAGGACCATTCCCACAGCAGCTTAAGACACCGCAGCAATTGTTCAGAGAATACCGGAACGCCAGGAAGCATCACCATTAACCTTCACAAACATCACCACTAACTACCCTTCACTTACACCAATTACTTCTCCAGCGGGGCACTCAGGGCGCAAGTCATGTGTGTCCACTGGCTAATATCACCATCACTCGCTGTTACTGCCACTGGCAGGCAGCATTCACTATCACCAAAAATGCGCAGGTGCTTAATGCGGTACTGCAACAGAGAGGCATGGGCCTCCTACTTCCGGTGGGGGTTTTTTGTGAGTAGTGCCACCCGGGTTCGAGTGCAGGGTGGGGAGTCTCACACTCCCAGGCTTGCCTGGGGTTAGGGCGTTAGTTGCCTTTTCCCCCCATCATCAATTAAAAAAAAAAAAAAAAAGCTTAACTGTATAGCAGGGTAGAGGAACAAGGCCGCAGCCAACAGTCTCCTGACTGGTACCTAGGCGCCTTCGGGCAGGTCCTCTGTTCTTCGGGCTTTTTAGCGCCCTCTAGCAGCTCTTTCTCTCTATCACTATCTTCCTCTTTTCTATCTAGGTTAAGCTCGATGTTAGGCCCCTTATATTATAATCTAGGCTTTATTTCCTTACTTCTTCCTTCTTCATATTTAGCTTAGAGTAAGTACATTTTCACACTACTTTCTTATCAAACCTTTAACCTTACTAACTCCTAAACACTACCTAAACCTAATGGCCCGAAGAAAGCCCAAGAAGCACTCTCCTTCGGAGGTGCGTGTCACCAGACAGACGGTAGTCAAGACACGGCTTGACTTTGGCGCTACTCCACCAACCCGCCCCTCCGGTCCCTCACCTGCTGCTCCCCCTCCACCGCTCCTGCTTCCTCTGCCTTCCCAGCCACCATTCCTTCCTCCCCAGCCTTAGCTCCTATCACACCACGTGTCACTAATCCACTGACACACCCCTCCTCCGCTCCTTCTTCTTTCCATCCCTCGTCCATCTCTGTGGTGGCTCAGAGACCCCCCCCCCCGACCTCCTTCTGCTTCCTCCTCTTCCGCTTCTTCACCGCACCTGCCAACCCCGCCTCCTCATCCCATGTCCCCGATCCCGGGCCCATCCTCCTCCAACCCTAGCCCCCCTCCTGCCCTTTCTACCCTCCTGCCTCCCAACCTAACCCTGGCCCTGGCTCCTCTCCCCCACGCCCAGCTCACCCGCTCCCAGCTCCACCCGGTCCCCCTTCTTCCTACTCCCAAGCCCTCACCACCCGTCTCCAGGCTCCCATCTATGTTCCCCGCCAGCGTGTTTCTCTGTTGCAAGAACTCAGAGACTTCGACGCCCTACGCCCCAACGGGGGTATGTCTTGTCCAGAGCCCCTATCTCAGGGGACCTCATGGTGCGCACTAGATCTGCGGAGGACTATCAGAGCCTGGCTGCCTTTCTGAGGGAGTGTGGGGTACCTTTCACCCTGACACGAAGCTCCAAGAACGACCAGACCTACCGTGATGTGGTGAAGCACGTTTACTTTGACGGCGCGGAAGAAGAAATTAGGGCTGAGCTGCACTCTGCGCACTTTTCAGTGCTGCGAGTAGTGCAGCTCAGGCGTTATGACCGAGCCCGAACTCCTCTACCGTTATACCTGGTGGACCTGGCAACAGCTGAGGACCTGGCCCGGTTGAGGTCGTTGGAGCAGGTGTTGCACTTTCGGGTGAAGGTGGAACCCTACCGACGACCATTCGTCCCCATCCAGTGTAATCGGTGCCAGCAGCTGAGACACACGGAGGCAACGTGTAGCGCGGGTGCCGTTGTGTGCTCTAAGTGCTCGGCCTCCCACGACTCGCGGAGCTGTGACGTTCCCCCACCCCAAAGGAGATGCGCGCTGTGTCTCAATTCGGGCCAGGTACCGGGCTTGTCCCGAGTATCAGAGACAAGTTGTAGCAGCGCGCAAATCCCAGGGGACAGGGGCACGGGCGCCTCCGGCGGGGAGTGGTGGTCGGGTGCGTGGAGAGGCTCCGGTGCGCACGCCGCCTGCCCCTCGTGGCTCGGTGATGGGCGTCGTTAGCGCTGGGGGGATGAACGAGCCGAGGACCCGAACGCCAAGCCGACCACAGGTTAAGCCACGTCAACCCCCGAAGGAAGTGCCGACGAGGGAGAAGACCCTCGCCTGGAGCACCAGCGGAATATGTTCAGACGTGCGTCAGCTGAGCACTGGAGGGACGCAGACATACAGGACGTCTGTATGCAATCGTGGAACTACTGGCCACTTCGCGGGAATCGGAGACCCGGAGCATCCTGGCCTGCTACAGAGACTTTTTCCAACTCCTCACCTCTCCTGGCTTCCTATGAATCACACACCCAAACTCAATTGTATGACATGGAACGCACACGGCTTAAAAAGACGAAAGACTGAACTTAGAGACTTCTTAACACGCAACAACATACACATAGCGTTAATTACAGAAACTCATTTAAGCGACAAAGACAGATTTAACATGCCAGGTTACACTACCCACCGCAACGATCGAAAGAGACGCGGTGGCGGGACGGCCGTAATAATAAAACATAGCATTGCCCATGATGTTGCTCCACAGCCGCAATTTTCAACTCTAGAAGCTACTAGCATTTACATCACCATTGACAACAACAAGGTTCTAATCACGGCGGCGTATGCCCCCCCAGGCGTACTAAACATAGCTGACATTAACTCAATCTCGCAGGTAAACAACAGGGTGCTAATAGCCGGAGATCTCAACGCAAAACACCTCATTTGGGACTGCAATGAGACTAACCCTGAAGGCACGGCCCTCCTAAACCTTGAAAATAATTCTGATATACTAATTCACACTCCTACGGAACATACGTATATCCCGTTCAGCCGAAACCAAAGGCCTGATATTCTAGATATTGCAGTGACGCGTAATCTCTCGTAGGATCAACCTACAAGTTAAGAACGAACTCTCTTCCGATCACTTACCGGTGATCATAACATTAGAGGGCACTGCAGCCCCCAATCCACCAGTCGATCGTCTAAACTACAATAAAGCAGACTGGGATAGGTTTGCAAACACTATCAACAAGCACCTACATACTACACAGCTAAATACAGCAGAAAACATGAATGAGGCGGTAACTCAACTAGAAAATGCAATAAAAACTGCAACCAAAGAAGCTGTTCCAATAAACAAACCTAAGCAATACCAATCACAACTACCACCTGAAATCCAAATGCTAGCAGCGGAAAGAAACCGAGCTAGACGGCGATGGCAGAAAACACGTCATATTGTAGACCAGGAATACGTTAGACACTTAAATACCCTTGTCAGAGAGAGAACAACAAAGCATCTCTCTCAACAATGGCAGAATACACTTGAGAACCTCGACTACGAACGAGACTCGGTGTGGAGAATTGCACGCTGTCTAACACGCGATAAAACACAAATACCACCATTACACCACAATCAAACAATAGCATCCACAGACCAACAAAAAGCAGATATGCTCGCAGACACACTGCAAGCAATCTGCACGCCTAATCCTACTCCCTGCTGCCCTCAATTTACGGAGGCAACGGAAGAGGAAACGGAAATTTTCAAAGAACAGGCAACCCACAACTTAGTGAGAAAAACCTGCCCGAGTGAAATAAACTGGCTAATCAGGCACCTCCCAAAGAGAAAAGCCCCTGGGCCAGATAACATCCCAACAGTGGTCCTAATGCATTTGCCCGAAAGGGCAATTAAGCTACTGGCTGACATATTCAACTACGTGCTCATTAGTGGACATTACCCTAAAAGGTGGAAACTAGCCACCGTGGTCCACTTCCCCAAAAAGGGGAAAAACTTGTCCAAACCGCACAACTACAGACCAATTAGTCTACTAAGCACACTTGGAAAACTTCTCGAAAAAGTAATTCTCAAACGTCTCAACTCTCAACTAAACAAACAAAACATACTAATTCCAGAACAATTTGGATTCCGAACCAAACACTCAACAACTCTTCAACTAATCAGGGCAACCGAATCTATAACGCACGGTTTCAACATCAACAAATCAACAGGTGCTTTATTATTAGATGTCGAACGAGCCTTCGACAGAGTATGGCATACTGGCCTACTAAAGAAGCTCAAACAATAAATATACACGACTCACTCATTAAACTCATAGCAAACTACCTAAGCGATCGAAAATTTCAATCCAGAGTAAACAATCACCTGTCATCCGAACGCCCAATCAAAGCCGGAGTGCCACAAGTCAGCATACTCGGGCCAACACTATTTAATATCTATATAAATGGCATCCCAAAAATCGAAAATACAGAACTATACATTTATGCGGACGACCCCGCCATAATGACCCAATCAGGAAAAACGAAATTCATTTACAGCAGACTCCTGAGGTCCCTTAATAACCTAGAGGACTGGCTTACCAAATGGCGAATCAAAGTAAATGCACCAAAAACTCAAGCAATCATATTCACAAAGCGTATCAATCACAGATTTCCCAGACACCGCCTGCCTCCACTTACCATATTTGGTGAAGATATTGGATGGACAGATACGGCAACTTGGCTAGGACATAAAATGGATCAGGGTCCAACATGGAAAAAGCATATTACCCAGACTCGTGGAAAAGCCAATGCTCAATTGGGCAGGCTATACCCACTCATCAACATGGGCTCACAGCTAAGCCTTAACATGGGACTCACACTTTACAAAACATTAATCCGACCTATAATTACTTACGCATCCCAAGTATGGGGGTATGCCGCCGAAAACCACATCAAAAACTTACAAAGATTCCAAAATAAAATTCTACGCTTAGTATCTAAGGTACCATACACAGCTCCAGCTGACATACTCCACGAAGAACTCAAAATACATACAATCGAACAATTCATTAAAAAGCTAACCTACGACACGTATCAAAAATTAAGTGCACATCACAACCCTTTAATAGAAACGCTAGGGAACTACGACATACAAACAAACAAACACAACAGACCTTTATCACTTTTCGACAGAACTATAACACAAGACACCACCCCAGACGAAATACAACAATACGTTACAAACCTCCTTCCCTAAAAACCTCTCCCCTTCTAACACACAGCTATATATATATATATATATATATATATATATATATATATATATATATATATATATATGTTTATTCTTTCTCTCTTCACATATGTTGCAGTACCAGCCCGTCGCAGAGCCCTAAAGCCCTCAGCTACAGCTGAGGCGGACCGGGGGAAGGGGCCTCCCATTGTGATCGACGCGGGCAGCGTACTTCGGGCAGCTGCAATATGGAGTCAATCACTTAGACGACCTTGGCAACTACATGGCAAACGAGATGACGAAGGCCTATGAGCCCGGTACTACTACTAGCAACGAGCGGCTGCGCAACCACTGACGGACGGAGAAATCTCCCGAAGCAACAGCGCAGAAGCGAAACTCATTCAAACATATACTATATGACTAAATTTAAGTGCATGTCAAATAACATTTTACCTAATATGACAAGCAGGCACACCCTGCAGAAATAGAACATAATCATTAACGAATAAAACACTTACAAAGTAGCGCATGATTATCCACTGGTATTGTTCAGGTTTCATGGACAATCCCAGTAAGTAGCATTAACGCGCTCGCATGCAATGCATGCCAGCTAAGTAGTTCTCACTTACTAACCGGGGTGCTATGCGGGACCCGACTAATGCATGTTTGCACGAAAGTACTCTATAAATAACGATTAACACGTGGAGGGGTTTTTTAGTGGATATACCGCACTCTGCGGGAAGCTCCACATATCCCCCAAGCCATTGCACTAAGGCTTGGGGTCGAATGCAGGAATGCATTTTTCCCCTCCACGGTAAAAAAAAAACAAACAAAAACAAAAAAAAAAAAACAAAAAAAAAACTAACACCGTGGTCCACTTCCCCAAAAAGGGGAAAAACTTGTCCAAAACGCACAACTACAGTCCAATTAGTCTACTAAGCACACTTGGAAAAATTCTCGAAAAAGTAATCCTCAAACGTCTCAACTAAACAAACAAAACATACTAATTCCAGAACAATTTGAATTCCGAGCCCAACACTCAACAACTCTTCAACTAATCAGGGCAACCGAACCTATAACGCACGGTTTCAACATCAACAAATCAACAGGTGCTTTATTATTAGATGTCGAACGAGCCTTCGACAGAGTATGGCATGCTGGCCTACTAAAGAAGCTCAAACAATAAATATACACAACTCACTCATTAAACTCATAGCAAACTACCTAAGCGATCGAAAATTTCAATCCAGAGTAAACAATCACCTGTCATCCGAACGCCCAATCAAAGCCGGAGTGCCACAAGGCAGCATACTCGGGCCAACACTATTTAATATCTATATAAATGACATCCCAAAAACCGAAAATACAGAACTATACATTTATGCGGACGACACCGCCATAATGACCCAATCAGGAAAAACGAAATTCATACACAGCAGACTTCAGAGGTCCCTTAATAACCTAGAGGACTGGCTTACCAAATGGCGAATCAAAGTAAATGCACCAAAAACTCAAGCAATCATATTCACAAAGCGTATCAATCACAGATTTCCCAGACACCGCCTGCCTCCACTTACCATATTTGGTGAAGATATTGGATGGACAGATACGGTAACTTGGCTAGGACTTAAAATGGATCAGGGTCTAACATGGAAAAAGCATATTACCCAGACTCGTGGAAAAGCCAATGCTCAATTGGGCAGGCTATACCCACTCATCAACATGGGCTCACAGCTAAGCCTTAACATGGGACTCACACTTTACAAAACATTAATCCGACCTATAATTACTTACGCATCCCAAGTATGGGGGTATGCCGCCGAAAACCACATCAAAAACTTACAAAGATTCCAAAATAAAATTCTACGCTTAGTATCTAAGGTACCATACACAGCTCCAGCTGACATACTCCACGAAGAACTCAAAATACATACAATCGAACAATTCATTAAAAAAGCTAACCTACGACACGTATCAAAAATTAAGTGCACATCACAACCCTTTAATAGAAACGCTAGGGAACTACGACACACAAACAAACAAACACAACAGACCTTTATCACTTTTCGACAGAACTATAACACAAGACACCACTCCAGACAAAATACAACAAACCTTACAAATCTCCTTCCCTAAATACCTCTCCCCTTCTAAAACACAACTATATATATGTTTATTCTTTCTCTCTTCTCATATGTTTCAGTCCCAGCCCGTCGCAGAGCCCTAAAGCCCTCAGCTACAGCTGAGGCGGACCGGGGGAAGGGGCCTCCCATTGTGATCGACGCGGGCAGCGTACTTCGGGCAGCTGCAATATGGAGTCAATCACTTAGACGACCTTGGCAACTACATGGAAAACGAGATGACGAAGGCCTATGAGCCCGGCACTACTACTAGGGACGAGCGGCTGTGCAACCACTGACGGACGGAGAAATCTCCCGAAGCTACAGCGCAGAAGCGGAACTCCAAATATAAGTCACATTCTAAACATATACTATAAGACTAAATTTAAGTGCATGTCAAATAACATTTTACCTAATATGACAAGCAGGCACACCCTGCAGAAACAGAAGATAATTATTAACGAATAAAACACTTATAAAGTAGCGCATGATTATCCTCTGGTATTGTTCAGGTTTCATGGACAATCCCATTAAGTAGCATTAACGCGCTCGCATGCAATGCATGCCAGCTAAGTAGTTGTCACTTACTAACCGGGGTGCTATGCGGGACCCGACTAATGCATGTTTGCACGAAAGTACTCTATATAACGTTTAACACGTGGAGGGGATTTTTAGTGGATATACCGCACTCTGCGGGGAGCTCCACATATCCCCCAAGCCATTGCACTAAGGCTTGGGGTCGAATGCAGGAATGCATTTTTCCCCTCCACGGTAAAAAAAAAAAAAAAAAAAAAAAAAAAAAAAAAAAAACCAACTAACATACACTTGGCATTCAACCTTTATAAACGCAAAAACAATAACTACAACGAGCTCATTTCAAATCTAGGAAATTACGACACCGATCACGATAAGCACCCCCGCCCACTGGCACTCTTTGACAGAACCATCGGAATAGGAGAGCCTGAAATCAACATACAAGAATACCTAGACACCCTGATTAGGGTATAAAACTTAGATCTGGTACAGCGTAGGGCAGTGACTGCGACAATCCTTCCAGTTCCTGCCTCTCACTCACAACAAACACACACACACACACACACACACACACACACACATGCACACTCATTACTACTCTTCTTTTTCAGCAGCCCTCTAAGCCCTTGAGCTTACCCAGCCAGAGCGATCCCGGGGGAAGAGGGCCCCTCCGCGAGTGGCAAGGGTCCGCACCTGCAATATGATAGGCAGGCAGCCAGCCACGTCCGCACTCTATACGACAACGCTCAGAAAATGGACTATGCCTAGAGGTTTTAAAATGACGTACACCTAAGACGGATAATATCATATATACTTTCTAACACACTTTAACGATGTCTTAGGTTGAACAAAATAACTCATGTATATATGTAACAGTATATGTAATAGTATTACTCGTAAAATAGATAATAACACTTATATAAATATCACAAAGACGAAGCCTACATAGGCGGAACTCACACAAAAGCTAAGCGTAATATAACTCTATACACAGTATATACTCACACACGAAGACAATGGCAGACCTCAACTATTACCTCATAAAAATAAGCGATTGTAGTTTTAGGACAGACAATTAACAATAAGCTAGTTTGTTTCAGAGACGCAGCGCTAGCGTAGCAGCATCCACAAAGACCTAGCAGACTCTAGGTAGCACGATTCCCCTCCCACTCGTCCAAATAACCTACTCCTAAATTCTCCTTCCTAATCTCCTGAAATTCGCCAGAGGGCGGGCTGGGCCTAGGCCAAGCCTGCCTGCCGGCACCCAATATCTCCTCTGGCGGCCGCACAACGGGCCAGTTATTACCACCAGTACTACGCGGGTGCAACAGCGGTACCGCAGAAATCCTTCTCCCTATCCACTCCAGCACCGGTGGAGGTTCTTTAGTCGGTAGGGCCACGTGGCAGAACCCGACATTCCGGACGTGCACGGGTATTCTATAAGGTAGATTTTTCCTCCACCCGAAAAAAAAAATCTAACAGTGAGGACACGGAGCTTCGGGGTCCCCAGGAACCTTTCCACCCGACACCTCCTCGCCGCAGCGAAATCCAAGTGGCCTTCTTGTTTGAGGGCCACAAGGATAATTTGCAACCGGGGACCTACACCACTTGTGAGGCTGGAGCTTCAGGATCGATCGGACCTCGACGCTGCCTTGGCGTCAGGGTTGCCCTTGTTAGGGCAACTCCTGGTCGTCGAGGCCAGCAAGATAGAACGTTTCCGGCCCTTCCGTCGCTTTTGTGCCATCGGGCATACAGCCGACTCCTGCTCCTCGTCGCCGCGGTGCCACTACTGTGGCTCCGCCAACACCACCGCTGAGTGCACTGAGCACAATCTACGCCGTCGCCGCCGGTTCTGTGCCACCTGCCGTGGCACAGGACATTTCACGGGGCAAGCGCAGTGCCCTCTCTACCCAAGGAGCAGCACTTCTTCACCACTCCCTGCGCGCCGCACCACTCCACAGCAGACATCAACCACCGAGACATCATCACCTGCACTCTCAACAGACGCAGCGATGCGAGAAGCCATTCAGGACCTCCACGCGGAGATCCTGAACGTCGGCGCTCGACTAGCTGCACTGGAAGAGACATGCAGCCTCCTCACACAGAAGCTGCAGGAATTGCAAGCTTCTAACGCCGCAGCAGCCATCAGGCAGCAGCCACCAGGCAGCAGACTACAGCCACGGACCTGTCCACCAGGATCGACGCCCTCATGCAGCCTGTGAGGCCGGTTCTCCTGCAGCAAGCTGCATACTCTGCTGAGCTGTTCCAATCAAAACGCCAGCAACCCAACACTGCTCCTCCTCCTGTACAGGCTGAGGGGCACGCACGGCTCGGGGATACTTGGCCACCAACACAGTGGAAGACTACTGGGAGCTTCGCGGAGCAATTCCGAAGCAGGTATAATCCGTAATGTCTACGTCCTATTCTCTCCTCAATTTCCACCCTTTATTTCCTTTCCAATATCACCTCTAATCCCTAGGCTGCAGTCAGGTTTCATGGCTGAAGTCCTTGTGTTACACAACCAAGGCGGCCCCGGGGGTTGAGGGCCCCCCCCCCCCCGCAAGTGGCACAAGCTCGCTCCTGCACTAAGGCAGATAGCCCGCCATGTGTGCACTATATACAACCCTGCTATACACCGGTTATCGAGATGGCAACAATTGACGGAGCCGACAGGCGGAAATCCTTATACATATATAGTAATAGATAATAGCAATATTACTTACAGTAATCCAAAATGAAGCCGCTAGGCGGATACTTACACAAATACTCCTCAACTTATTAGAGATAAGCAAACCTACATTAATTAAGCACAGATACTAAGAAACTTGAAACGAAACCTCTGGCGGATATTATATACACTGTAAATACATGTAAATAAATACACGTAATTGTAATCGTTAGGCTAATATAGCACGACTGCAAGAAGCAGCTTTGGATGCATCATTGCAGAAACACTCCAACACATATACACCCCAAATTAAACCAAGCACACTTAATGAAGCCAATGGGTAAATATATAACTCTTACTTAGGCTAAGTCTTACTTTAGGTTAACTAATTACTGACGAGGCCCGCATGCTGATATACATAAAATACCACCATCTACTACAAAACATATATCAGCATCAACTCCCCCCAGGGTGCACTCAGGGCGCAAGCCATGTGTGTACCCTGGCACTTCAGTCTTTCACTCGCTGTTACTGCCACTGGCACGCAGCATCCATTCATCACAAGAAATGCGCAGGTGCTTAATGCGGTACTGCACAAGCGAGACAGGGGCCTCCTACTTCCGGTGGCGGTTTTTCGTGGGTAGTGCCGCCCTGTTTCGAGTTTAGGGTAGGGAGTCTCACACTCCCAGGCTTGCCTGGGGTTAGGACGTCAGTAGCCTTTTCCCCCACCACTAATAAAAAAAGGTGAGGCTCCAAACACTTGGTGAAGTAATCCATGGCAACCAACAGATACTTGTTGTCCCTGTCGGATACCAGGGATGACCCAGCTACGTCGATGATTATGCGTTCAAAGGATGCTGCCGCGCTATACTGCTGCATGCGACCTCGGCTTCTGGTCTGTGGGTCGTGACTTGCCGACACACATGACATTGGTGGCACCATCTCTCAGCGTCTGCCCGTAATCTCAGCCAGTAGTAATGCTGTCAGAGCTAGTTGATGGTTCAGTCTGATCCCAAATGTCCTCCAGAAGTCCCTGCATGTACTTCCGCGACCTTATTCCGAGGGAGAATAACCTATTCTCTCTTGGTCTTACCATTAAGGAAATTCCCCGTGAACAACACACCCCGTCGGTGATCTTCAATGAGTCCCATTTGGCCCAGTAGGGCTTGTTCCAGTACTCCTTGGTGCGATGTTCTCCCAACTCGGCTAGTACCTGCTTCCATTTCTCCCAAGAGTGACTCGAAATCAGAATCCGCCAGCTGCTCCCTCTTCAGCCTTGCGCTGTCTCATCTAGCTGCAGGCACCGCTGAAATAACACGGGCAGCTACGGCACGCTCCTTCTCTTCAAACGTAGTGCTCTCCTCTGGAATGCGTTGCCTGGACATGACATTCACATTGGCTTGGCTGCTTCCATTTCGATATTCTGATATAAAGGTTTACTCTTGCAGCCTCTGAACCCAACGGGCTGTATGACACTCCAGGTTCTTGAAATTTAACAGCCAGGCGAGGGCAGAGTGGTCAATCCTCAGGTGGAATTGCTGACCATGCAGGTACTTGTGGAGGTGCCCCAGCGCCTACTCTACGGCCAGAAGCTCTCACCCGTTAATACAGTAGTTCCTTTTCGCTTTGGAGAGCGTCTTGCTGCAGTAAGCACTTATCCGCTCCTTGTTTTCCTGGATCTGTGATAGAACGCCGCCAACGCCGGTGTCGCTATCTTCGGTGTCATAAATTGGCCACCAAGCTGTGGAAATCCTAAAATAGGTGCACTGCAGAGTGCTGACTTTAGCACCTGGAATGCGCGCTCTGCATCTTCTGACCACATGTAAGGCCGGTGGCCTTCCGTCAGACGAGTGAGAGGTTCCGCGATATTGGAGAAAGTTTTGACGAACCGGCGGTAGTAGTTGCATAGGCGCAGGAAACTTCGCAGCTCATAGGACCAATCTCTCACCGTCCGAGCCTTCTCCGGGTCCGTGATCACTCCAGATGGTATGGCCCAGGTAGTTCACTTCCTTGCAGAAGAGTTGGCACTTCTTTAGGCAGGTTCTCGAAACGTTCTTCCAAATTACTATCCACGATGATGTCATCCAAATAGAGCAAGCAGGCGTCGTAAGCCAATTCTCTCATCACTGATTCAATTAGGCGCTGTAACGTGGCTAGCGCATTGCAGAGGCCAAAGGACATAACTATATATTGCCGAAGCCCTTGACCAGTTGAAAATGCGGTCTTCTCTTTATCTCTAGGATCTAAGGCCACTTGCCAATATCCCGATTTCAAATCGAAAGTCCAGAACCACTGGGCACAGACAACGTGTCCAGGGTATCGTCAATCCATGGTAAGGGAAAATAGTCCTTATTGGTGACGGCATTCAGCTTCCTGTAGTCCACGCAAAAGCGTAGCTCGCCGTTCTTCTTAAACAAGACTATAGAGGAGCACCAAGAACTTTCGAACTCTTAAAGGAGTTCCCTAGACTCCATGTCCTCCAATATGTTCCGTACTTGTTCCCTAATTCCGACACGACCAGCATGTCCTGGTCGGTGTCCATCGAGTTCAGCAGTCTCACAGGCACTTCCTTCCGGCAGGACAACAATGCTCGGGCAACGCATAGTTCTTGTAATGATGTCTTCCATTCCAATACAAAGCTCCTTGACCGTTAACCTTCTAAGGCGCCTGCAGCAGCAGCACCACCACAACCTCGCTCCTTGCGGGCACAGCCACATCATCCTTTAAGATCACCTTGCAGATCCCTGGATGTTCTTTTGCATTACGGAGCAACACTTCATCTCGGCCGATTCGCGAAGCCCTCAATCGTCACATCGCGGCTCCTGAGAGCATCTAATCCCAGTAGCATATGATCACTCACCCTAGCGCCGAACACCCACAGCCTCACAGTGTTCCGTCCCAGTGTCAACTTCAGTATAGCCTCCTCCACAGGTAAGATGACGCCCGTACGCTGTCACTAGTTGCTAAGTCCGACTGGGTGTTCGTGTCGGCAAACTTTCGCCATATCAGATCTCATTACAGTCACGGCTGCACCTGTGTCTATGAGTATCTGACGCAGCTTCCTTTGTATCCCTCTGTCCGCGATGAGCCTGTTGTCCTTTCTTCCACCCAAGACAGGTAGTGACACTCGAGAGGGTGGTGAAGACGCGCCCGAGGTGCCCCTCGTCACGCCGGTGCTTACCCATTTTCCTTTTTCTGCTTGTGGACAGTCCTCCACTAGCTGGCCTAGCTCGCGCCACCCTCAGCACACACCACCTAAAGGTCGTCGTCTCTGGGTTGCTTCCCTCTCCTTGTCATATCGAAAATTCCTGGTCTTCGACGAGGGCATAACAATTGCCTTGGTCGTCTCCATTCTGAGTGCTGGCGTTAACCCTCGCGTATCGTTTTATGGTTGCCGAACAACGACGCTTCATCTTCTCCATTTCGGTTTTCATTTCCTCTTTTACACCCTTTAGTTCGGTCTTCACTTTTATTTTCACTGTCGTTATTTCCCATCTTGTACATCTTCTCCAACAACTTTTGTAGCACCTCTTCAATTTTGGCTCCTTAAGCCCACTCCTAACACCAGTAACAAATATCTTTATTGACTCGATAATTAGTTATAAATAAAGTATTATTTTCACTGCATTAATGATTCACTCGACCTTAGCTAGTTGACAGTTTATGGCTGCACGCTATCCATGATTCGCGCCCCACTGCGTGCTAACAGTGCAATCACTCATGACTCAGTACAATTAACAACGACCACTCACTGCAATTCTTACTCATTTTGTAGTGAGAAAATGGCGTCACAAACTTTCTGGAAACCAGCAGAAGATCCTGGAAGCTGAGGCTTGGAGAAACATGGAGAGTCGTATTACCGAAAGTTCCTGTTACAACTTCCCATTCTTCCCTGTTGTTTACGTATAAGACTACGATATCTCACATTCCAACTTCACCGTCGCATACCAGAGCGAACCTGAAAGCGGTTACGTACAGGGACGCCATTGTCAAATTATTGAAAATGACCATACAGGACACCCTACAATATACAATTTAATTGGATCAGCATTCAACGAGCATTAGTTTCCTTTCTATTTCATCTCCTTATGACCAATCCTTTAAGAGTTAATCAACTTGGAAATAAAGTTTATATAGTTGGAGATAGTACCGAGTCCGCTTGATTAAAACTATTTATAATCGCAATTGTATGTGTTAAATGCATCAATATACATTTTTACCGTTAATGTATGCCCCACAGTTCAGGATACAACCAAAATCTGAAAAAGGCCCCCGAAAGTTATGGGATCAAAAAGCAGGACTGTGATCATATATTATTCTCATGATTGCTTTTGTGTAATAACAGCTACTATCTAACTTTTTTTTTTTTTTTTTTCCTTTTACTTTTCTGTTTCAGCCATGTCGCAGATTCCGTTACACACTTTTAAAATCCCGTATTTCATTGCTAAAACCATCAAATCATTGTCACATTTTGATCATTTAAGCGCGTCCGTATTTGTTTTCAAGATTTTTAGAGACTTTAAAAGTATTGGCAGCAATTCGGCATGAAAAACCTGTGAAGTTTTGACAACTCTTTAAAAGTCTTGTAAAGCATTGGATTTGACAAGAATTTGATCGTGTACAAGAAGCTTATGACTATCTATTTAACAGAGTTTATTTGACACCTTTATCTAAATTAGTTTAAAACCTATAAGTGATTAAGGTTTAATCAATCAACCTAGAGTCGAAACGATGACCTCAGGAACCCATCCACAGCGGGTTATTGAAGCTCCATACCGAGAGCAATCTATTACATTTTACAGAAATTTACTATATTAACCCATTTAGGAGATATACGCAAAATACTGGAATAGAATATCAAGGTATCTTTAAATCCAGTTATACTTGTATACAAATTATAGATGACTTGATTGCCTTAAGGTTTCTGTTATGAAAAACATTTATTTTGTAATCGTTATCAGTATCAATATTACTGCTGTGTAGTGTTATGAATGGCATTTAAAAGATAGGTGTTTACGTTAAATGTCATATTTATTTATTGTTGAGGGTACAATTTTAAATATGCAGTAGGAAGAAAAGGAATGCATTTTAGTTCCACAGCCGTATGCACGAATTTGCGCTCTGGAAAGATTTCTTCCTATCGTTTTATTGGAGTGCTAGGGCCCTTTCCTGGGAGCTGTCTCAAGTGCAAAAAGACCCCCCCCCTCTCAGGTTGTAAGAACCTTAGGGTGGCTAGCCGACGTCAGGAGTGCAATCGTCACGGGCCCCATCCTTGATACCTTATATCGTCGTATTATCTAGTTGCCCTTCAAGACTCCCCTACCTCACGAGTTCACGTTGGAAGCAAAATATATAGCTGTGACGTACTTTTGGTACTGTGCTGCCTACTCCTTGCTCCTAAACCAGTGTAGTTGGCGCATTACGTGCGGTAGTAGCAGTTTGGCAGGCAATCACTTTAAGCAGGGTTGGAACGTAACGGTGTCTGTATAGCAGCGGCGCTACCATTGTTTACAAGAGGAATGCCTTTGGAAAAATGCTAAATTTGATTACTGATGCCTTCCCCTACATTCCATACGAATTCTGAAAAGGTAGCCGAGTCCAATTCCACGTGGAATCGAAGTGTAGATATCCAAGACCAGGTACGCTACCGTTGGTTATAAGAGTGACACCCCTGGACTTTAGCGATGTCCGAAACATTGGCTGAGTTGGCATGTCTTTGTTCTCAGGAGTTAACGAGACTTTTGCACAAACTATGACTGCAATCATGGATGCTCTTTATGGTGATAGTGATTTCATATCTAATAGAGGTAAGCGGGACCATAAAGTGTGTTCTTGTGTTCATGTTATTTTGTGCGTGACTAATGGTCAATTCCTCATTTGAGGGCGGGGGTTTTAACCACCTAGTTATTCAAATAAAATAAAGAATATCATTGAGTTATCAAGGTAATACGCATAAGTCATAATATTTAAATGTCAACTGTTTTTAAACATAAAAAAGTAATAATTTTTCCGTCAATGGATCAAAAAGAGAACTCCCTTCTATATATTTATTTATTCGCCGAAGATACGGAAGACATAAAGATATATAAGGAGTGAGATATACTTCTCGTCCGTTTTCTTTCTGTCTTCCGTATCTTGGGCGAATAAATAAAATTTACGTAATATTAGTGGTTTATTTATTAAAATGTTGCATGCCTAATTACATACCAGCCATCCTGAAAGCCCGAGCAGTTTAATCATAGAGAAAAGCGCACCAAAACGAAACTCCGCAGCTTACGAGTGGTTTAACAAAGCGTGTTTCAAAGGAGTTGATTGAAATTTTTGTCGCTCTAATTTATAAGCATCCTCTATAGCAGATAGATTATGCTGCAAATTAAAATAAAGTAGAAAGCACATCTGCACACCACAACCGCTGTTAATAAAAACATTGGATGTAAGAAAACTTCAGCTTTCACGGGCGACTTCTTAATTTTGTTTATTCAATGCCATTATCTAAATTCGTACTATTTGTTAATTTATAAGGCTACGGCAAGTATTTGGAGTAATCTCTGTTCTATTTAAGTAAACCGCATATCTCTTAACTATCATCGCTTTTATCAGCTGAACTTGAAGTGCATAGGCTTTGAATATTGCCATTCAAAGCAGTACATTAGCCAATCAGTGGAAAGGTAAAGCCAATTGAGCGCAGAATAATAAATGCCAAATAGGGAAACATTGTGACAATGAAGGTTAAGTTGACTCGCAATTTAGTGTAATCATAAAGTTACTTATGGGTAATGTTCCTTTAAAAATAGGAATGTCCATACACTACAATAGCATTGGTACGTTCACATCCGTAGATGAGAGTTTATTAATAATATGCTTCAACGTGAAATGCCACGTAAAGTACAGACTGAATGTCCAATTGGTAACACAAGCTGAATTAGAAGCAATTGCACCGTATGCACTACGTATCTGATACATTTTACATGCAATATACTCATAATTCTTTGGCGAAGATAGCCAAGTCATGAAAATAAATATCATTTATCTTTAACGCTTGAATGTGCTATATATTTATGCGTGTTTAACACAAAGTTATTAGAGAACCTTATAAATCTAGGAAACGTAGCACCTCGTTCTGCTAGGATACGTTATAAACAAAATGAAGCAAAGAAACAATAAAAGAGCATATACATCAACCAAAAGAGGTTTAAAAGCATGATTGTATTTAATCAAGCACATCCTAACACTAAATGTGATCTGCCGAATTTTGGCATAGGGCAAACATTTCAGAAGAGAGGTATAGAGAATACCTGGCTGCTTTCTTAAGCACAGCTATGGATAGTTCTACAATTCTAGAAATAAGTGCTATAAAAGAATTGAAACATAACAGGATAAAGTTGTTTTTATTTTTCAATTTCGAAGTAGCAATTCAGATGTTGACGAGAGAACAATGATTCTTTGGAATTTATTGCGAGATAAGAAACTGCAACCTACATATTGCTATGATTACTGCAGACGAACAAAAAGCTGCAACATGTCAAAATCAATAATCTCGCTAGTTTCTGGAAGGAAATTTTGTTGTTTAAACATTCCTTTACCTTAAAGGAAGATTTACAACGTTGCCGCTAAAGATTCGTAAACATCTAAGAAGTATTCTGGTCTTCAGTTACCAGTTTTCCACTAAATTGCTCTTTTTTATTTTTAATTTTATAGATATTATATTACATTTGTTCAAATGAGCTACTACGTGGGCTTTGCAACGGAAACTGTCAAACATTTCTCGGTTAAAATAATGAACGTAATTTCAAAGGTGTGTTGTGTTGTAGGTATTCTATGGCGGTTTATTGTGAAGAGCCATCTAGCAGCAAATAAGTAAATCTGTCCAGCAAGACACACGTGGCAGAGAAAGAGCCGTCGCCATTGCAATTCGCAATAAGTGATAGAAACTTCTCATTAATAGCAGATAAGTAAGTTTATAAATACATCTATATTATATATATTATTCTGCTCTCTAAGGCGCCAAAACATACGAAACCATAGCATCACAATTGTCTATTACATTTTCAATTCTTATTCTAAACTGGATTTAAATCGTTTTTTAGACACTTTAAGAACCTAAAGTTAAATTAGGAATCTATTGCACAAAAATGAATTTGTATTAATCACTAAAATTACTAGGTGCAGGTATTATATTAATGAGCTCATATTAATGAACATATCGTTTCATACAATTCAGAATTTTGTTTCAGTCTATTACATATACATTTATGTAAGATGACTGTTTATTTAGTATACACATAGTTGTTGCAGCCTTGTCTTTACTCACTTTGAATTAGGAGATGCTCACCCAACAAACTCTGATCTCATATATATCATACAGACTTTTTAGTGGCCTAGAGAAGAGACATTCTTTAAACACAACAATATGATATTATACTCTCACAAAACTCTCTTCGTATCCTTGATTTTGAATGTGGCTTGTGCGTGATAGTGACTGATTATCCCATCCAACACGCATTTTGTAACATTCTACAGTATCTCTCATTAGCTGCAAAAACGGTATTACATGGATATTCCTGCTTCCAAAATATGCTCCCACGTGCACACACGCACACGTACACATACACTGCAAGTTATGCTTGGTGTAATATTATGCCTAACAATACATTTATGCATTTTTACTTGAAGTACAACTGATTTGCTTTACTTCAGTAGATGAAAATATGTAAGTTTAATCAGTATTATTGCAAAATACAAAAATGTGTAATAGAAGCTACTATGAAGAACATCCTCATGTTCTATAAAAACACACCTATAATCCCATTAATGAATTTTATACAAATTTACAGCTGACAAATCTATACATAATCATACATAGAACTATGATGTTGATATGCATTATTTTGAATTACAGGCACTTCATATTTCCTACATCAAACATGTCTGGATTTTACAAGAGACTTTTTGCTATTTTGGCAACTATTTCATCAGCCATAATTTTCGTGGGAATACATGTAATGATCTGTTCTAGTGGTAAGTTAATGTTTGCATTTTGTTATGCTTCTATACTGCTGAAATTTGAAACACCTAACTTGAAGCAAAGAATAATTAAGTTTTGATCGCAGAATCTATTAAATAATATCACTAATTATCAGAATAAGTGAAGACAATATGATAGGCTAGCATCTGAAATAAACTGAGCCATTAACAGAAAAACAAAACTTTCCCTAGCATTCTCTTCCACAAGCAAGTTGGGCAAATCATTAGTGTTTCAGCTTTCAGCAGGCTTGGTTGATTAGGTTGTTTTTTTATAATTGGAATGCATCAACAACAATGGTGATTGTTATCATTTGGATTGTTTTAGAGTGTCTAAAATTAGTTTTTACAAATCAAGGTTATATTTTCTATGGATAAGGCGAGTGGAATAATCAGTCTAGAGCAAATTCAGCAACTGATATACATAATGATTTTCAGAAGAGGTTAAGGTAATGTAATAGAAAAACAGTTTATCCAGTATAATCAACTCAGTGACTTTACAGCTTGGGCTCTTTGGTATAAAAGGCAAACACATTAACCACACACCTTAGTGTTGACCAAGCTATTTGGATAATTCTAGTGGAATGTTTGCAGAAGTGCTCTGTATATAGGTGAAGCAGCAGAAGCACTGCTTTGGTAACAATAATAATTGTAATAAGTGTGAGAAATGAACCGAGAACTTTAGTTTGAAGACAAGCATATCACAGAGACAGATGATACACAGATGAATTAATAATATATGTTATTATAATCACATCATTATGCAATACTACCTACATATATCATTACGCTTCTTCTAACACGTACATTTAGTATGTCACATTACCAATTGCGCTTGTGAGCCAGTCAAAGTCACTTTCCTACCAGCATTAACTATACAGCAAGAGAGATTTATGCTTGCACCTCTGAAGGTGTGTGGCTATATGGGTGTTTCACAACTACAACCAAAGCTAGCTTTAGTAATAGTCAGCATAACATAGTGTACCAATCTAGGTATACACTTTTGAGAAATTTAAGGGACAAAATCAAACATGTTATTTAAGATAGTCTGTAGCTATTGGTGCTTTTAGGAAACTAGAATTGATACGGTCAGTTTAAAAATGAATTCAATTCAATTCAATATTTTATTCACCGAGGATATACAATTTGTACATATGGCTTCGTCAAGACTTACAAACTAATTACAAGAAATATAAATATACAATATATATGTGTGACAGAATACAGTTAAGTAGTTAAATATCTAAGTTAAGAAATTCATTTATGCTATAAAATTTGTGTTTTAATAACCATTTATACATTTTAGATTTAAAGAATTTTCCTGGCACAGCTTTTAAAGATTTGGGTATCTTATTATATAAAATTATTCCTTTGTGGGATACACTATTGAGAGTTTTATTAAGTCGATGACACTGTAGATGTATTGCTTCAGCTGTTCGGGTATTATGGGCATGATAATCCTTGTTTCTCTTAAGACATTGCATATTATTATGAATGAAGGAGAGTGTTTCTAGGATATATATACATGGTAGAGGGAGTATGTTAAGCTATTCAAAGATAGGTTTACTTGGAGCATGGGGTGGTTCCTGATTCATTATTCTTAATATTTTCTTTTGTATTTTAAATACTATATTTGATTGGGTAGAGTTCCTCCAAAAGAGTATTCCAAATGAAATTATTGAATGTATATATCCAAAGTCTACCACTCTAATTACCTCTTTACTACAAACTTTGCTTAACACTCTTATTGCGTAAGTTAAACGATTCAATTTATTACTAAGAATGAGAATGTGAACTTTCTATGTTAATGTGTTGTCAATTGTAATACCAAGGAATTTAGTAGAATGTTGGTGACTTATTGGGCTATTTTCTACAAGTATTTGGAATTGATTTGTGAGGTTTGGATACTTTTCAAAATTTAAGTAGCTTGATTTATTAACATTTACAATAATTTATTATAATTTAACCAGTTACACAATTTTGACATTGAGTCATGTATAGTCTGTTGTAGCGAATTTTGGCAATGACTTTTGAACACAAAGTTTGCATCATCTGCAAAAAGAACAGTATTAACGGGAGTCATGTGTAATGGTAAGTCATTTATATAAATAAGGAAGAGAACTGGCCCTAATATGGAGCCTTGTGGTACGCCACACTCAGCTATTTGTAAATTTGACTGCATACCATCAATTTCGACTAAATGGGCTCCATTTGTAAGGTATGATCTAAACCAGTCACTAGCAACTCCTCTTGATGCCATAATTTTCAAGCTTATTTAATAAAATGTTGTGGTTTACTGTGTCGAATGCCTTAGATAGATCGACAAACAACCCTAAGGCATGTTCATTCTTGTCTTTTGCACTAAATATTTCTTCTAAAAAGGAGAAAATAGCCATATTTATTGACTTACCCTTTTGAAACCCAACCTGTGATTCAGATATTATATTGTACTTTACTAAAAAGGGTACTAATCTATTGTACATTATTTTTACGAGTATTTTAGCAAACACACAGAGTAAAGAAATGGGTCTATAATTTTCAACACAGGTTTTATTACCTTTCTTATAAATGGGCACAATTTTAGCAATTTTGAAAACATCCGGAAAGCAGCCGGTAGTAAGGGATATATTGCAGATATCTGATAATGGTTTGAGTAAATAAGTTCCACATTCCTTTATGAGAGCATCAGGTATATCGTCATATCCACTACATTTTTTATTTTTTAGACTATTAATGGTTTCTTCTATTTCTTTTTCTGTAGTTGGAAATAAATAAAGTGAGGCATAATTATTTATAATCTGTGGAGAGGTTATATTATCAGATAGTGGAGGCATGGTTTTAGTTAAATTCTTAGCCACTACTGCAAAGTAATTATTAAATGTGTCAATGATTGTTTTTTTATTTACTATTGTGTTGTTATTCACAGTTAATGTTATTTTATCATTTTTTTGTTTACTATTAGTTTCTTTTTTTACTATGTTCCAAATAGCCTTGCCCTTATTTTGGTGACTATTAATATAATTGTCATTATATAATTTCTTTGCTGCAATTACAACTTTATATAAAGTGTTACAGTACTTTTTAAAATATTCTTTAAATTTGGGATCCTCTGTCATTTTATTAACTTCCCTAAGCATCCTCTTTCTTTTACATGATAAAATAATTCCTTTTGTTAGCCAACTTTTACAATTAGACGAGAAATTAGAGTAGGGTCTCACTTTCTTTAATGGAAATGCTACGTCCCGATAATGGGAGATTATGTTAAAAAAATCTGCTGCTTTTTTGTTAACGTAATTATTATCTAAAGTATCCCAAGACTCTATACTTAAAAGATGCTTAAAATAGTCTATATTTTGCTCATTAAATACCCGCTTGTAAATGGTTTTGTTTTCCTTAGATGAAATTTTATTACTCTTCTCCGGTAGTTCCGGGCTTACAAATATTGAGATTCCTGTATTAATGTTATTGATTGTACAATAAGGAAAATTGCAGCTGGCAAAGACCTGATCTAAGTATGTTTTTGAAGAGCTAGTGATACGCGTTGCATTTTGTATTAGTAGCTTGAAGTTATAGGAGTCAGTAACCATGAGTATTTTCATTCTTAGAGGGTAATCAAGTAAAAAATCTATATTAAAATCTCCACACAATATTATAGGAAGCTTTATATTTTGTAAGATACCCAACATCATATCAAGTTTATCTAAGAATGTATCAATATTACCATCAGGGGATCTATATATACAGATGACCAGGAATTTAAAATTAGGGTATATGATTTCACATACAACATGTTCAAAATTAATTTCTTCATTTAAATATGATGTATGATTAATATTTTTGTATTGCAGATCAGATCTTAGAATAATACCTACACCCCCATTTTTACGATCTAACCTACAGTATGCGTTTACCATGCAATAGTTAGGAATTGTATACAATGCACATTCATCATCTTTGAGCCAGTGTTCCGTCATACATACTATATCTACATTTGTATATTCCTGGTTTAACATTAGGTCGAGATCTATCAATTTATTTTTCATGCATTGTATATTTTGCAGCATAATCTGATTAATGTCATTTGAACAGGAGAGAGGTATCTCATAACTTGCTGACTGCACTGAATTTATGTTTACTATTTCATCCACCACTTTAGTTTCTAGTTTTCCTGCAAAACTGAAGTTATTACATCAGTGAGTAGGTTGCCAAACTTGAAAGAACCTCTTCGATTCAGGTGGATCCCATCTTTACCAAAATCATCGTCACACAACCAAAAATTGCCGTCTAACATTACACAGATTTTTTACATCACATAACCAGTTGAGCTCCCGATTAATTCTCATTGTTCTTCTAATCCCGACATTGCGTCTACGCAGGACATCACTTACTATAATTTTCACATCTGGTACTTGGGATCTGATAGCATTGACTAAGTCCATAGTATCACCCATGATTTCTTCCGCACTTACCCTATAACCAATGTTATTTGTGCCAGCATGCAGCAGCACCACCTCAGGTTTGTTTTCTTTAAGGTTCATGCATTCCATTTTTTCTTGTAGTTCACGTACCTTAATGCCCGGGAAACAATGCACCTAATAACCTTTTTTCATGCACACTTCACCAGAGAATTTTAATATAGAGTCACCGGCCACAAGCACTTTTTTATCCTTAAATTGCGTGTTTGGCATATTATTGTTTACAGGATCCTTCCTTTTCGCTACCATGTCTGTATTTTTCTGTTGATCCAGTACTTCGTATCTGTTGGAGCTGATGAAATTATCGCCTCGAGGTAGCATAGACATTCGGCGTGAAGCTTTATTTATAACAACTGTAGCATAACTGTCCTGTCAGTTATCTTTCCTCTTAAATCTTCATTTTCCTTCTGAAGTTCCTTGAAATCATCCGCTTCTTTTTGAGATTTCAGTAAGTCTCTATTTAAGATATTTATTACTAAATGTAGAGACGCTATTGTTTCGGCATCACGTGGTGAATTGGGTGCCGTAGACAGATTTTCTTGATAATGATATAATTCGCAATTTACCTTATCGGCTGCGTTGTCCTTATTTCCTCGTGATCCTTTTGTGTTTTTTGATGTGCACAACACTTCATTTGACTGTATATTAATAAGGTTATTATTATTTGAACTGTTTAAATGCATAGCTCGAGTAACCATACCTGCCGCCGCCGCCGCCATCTTGACATTTGTCTACATGATCAAAACAGTGGAACAGGGTTATCCATAAAAGACTTATTAGAGTAGTAAGTTTTCCTGGAAACAAGAAACTGTGTGTCTCAAGTAGAAGTGTCTTTCCAGGAAATGATAAAGCGGCAAATTCTGTTGATCTGGGTAATTATGTAGAATTGTTGAAGTATGCTGTAGAATAAGATGCTCTTTTAATGTAGCACTTAGAAAACACTTCTGTGTAAAAAGGAATTATAATCAAATTCTAAATTACACAATACAAAGCATAGATTTAACCTTTATGTCAACTATAAAGCTTGAAATTGTGGAACAACATAATGGAATTACTTGACAACAATGGTGTACTGTGTACAGGAACATAACTGGACTTTGTGATGTGTTTAGTGCTGTGCTAGAAAACCATAAAAAAAATTTAGTGTGGTACTTAACCATCAGATGAAGGTTTCAAATTTGCTTTTCTCTTTCAAATTTGTTTTTCTCTTAAAATATTTTTTTCACTGTTGTGTCGTACATCATCCTCATATCCAAGCAGGTAATATCTTGTACTGTGAACAGAAAATCCAGGAAACTCACTGCTCTACAGCCGCATTATGTAAAAACTGAGAGCAGATTTTTCAAGAAACTGTAGGTCTCGAATAGAAGTGTCTTCAAACTGCAAAAAAAATATTGAATACAAAACTGAGATTCTGAAGTGTTTGATAACATTGGTAACAGCTTGGATGCAAGATTTTAAGATTTTGAAATGTATTATCACATGAGAACTAGTTACCAATTCCCCAAAATCAACTTCCAATGCCTCTTATACACATATCAAAGTTCTTGGATGGCAATAGATTTCGAAAATAGCTGATTATAGCATATGATACAAGAGTATATTATTGTTTACATATATTATAGCTTACCTTAGCAGTTCATACAACTTTTTTATCTAGTTCCATATTTTAAATATAGTAAATAATAAGTTGTGAATAAGTGAACCCAGTAACAATAAAATTGTGATTAATGATATTATGACCAGTGTTTAGTGTAGTAGAAAGAATTGAAACTTGCTAGATCTGAAATTGAAAGCCTGAGATTGGTTAGTAAATGTAGAAGTAAATCACCAGAATTTATGATGTATTCCAGTCAAAAACATAGGCGTAGCTTTGGGTGTGCTTGTGATAGATTTCCTGAATTGGAGCTGAGTAACAGGTTCTTGGCTTTGACGGCAGTGGAGGTGGAATCTTCCCTGACTATGCCAGAAGAAGTGCCTACTCCATTTGTCGCTGGAGACGAGGCCTGCTATCAGGTCCTCTGATGCCAAATGTAGGGTGATAGTTTTAGGGAGTAGTCATGCTAGGGGCATCAGAGAAAGACTCCAGGCAAAATTGGGGGAGAAATATACTACTACCAGTATTTTCAAACCCAATGCTGGTCTAAACCATGTGGTGGGGAATATTGAAGCTTTTGTAAAGGATCTCGATAAAGGAGATCATGTAGTAAAGGTGGGGGGATCTGGAAATTGTTTGGATAGGAATCTCAATTACTCAATTGAGATGGACATGAACCACATTGCCAAGGCCAGTAGCCACACTAAAGTGAGCTTTGTGAATCTCTTCTGGAGATATGACAAGCCTTGGATTAACAGGAGGGTGAGGCTTGATCGGTTTCTTAGTCAAGAGGGAATAGGCCACATTAGAATCGTTGACATGTCATCCATTGAAAGACTTGCATCTGAACTCTCGAGCCAAGGATATGCTGATGCATTACATTGCTGAGAGTCTTTCGTGTACAACCATGGATAGTCCCTGTAATATTCCTGCTCTTGTCACTGGTAATGTCACTCCTTTTTTAGAGTAAATCGGATAAACAGAACAGTAAATGTTTCAGAAATAAAACACAAACCAGGTAATCATTTTTCCAAGTCATTAAAAAAAGAGAACTCACTCACAGTATTTCCCAAAACATTCAAAGTTTAAGATATAAAGTAAATGAATTATTAATTTCAAAAATGAAAAATTAAGTCCAGATATTTTAGGTATCACAGAGTATCATTTAGAAAAACAGGTATTATTTCATTTTTCAATGGATGGTTATAAAACAGCAGCTTGGTACTATAGACAAAAATCTCTAAAGGAGGTGCGAGTATCTTTGTTAAGAATAATATAAGCTTCAATGTAATTGATCTTGAGAAGTACTGTCTGGAACAAACCCTGGAATGTTGCACTGTTCATAAAAATACAGTACACCAACTAATTATATTAGTGGTATATTGAGCTCCCACAGGAAATCTTGACAGCTTTCTACATAACCTAGATATTATTCTAAAACTGGTCTTTAAATCAAAGATTCAATTTATTTGGTGTGGCGGCTTGAACCTTGATTTCTTGGTAGACAGCTATCAAAAGATACAAATTTGTTCACTATTAAGATCATACAATCTTATGTATAGACTCAATTGTGCAACTAGAATTCAAAATAATTCCAAACGGCTATTGATTATATTTTTATAAATATGTCTAAAAATACCATGAAATATAATTCTTTGTTAATGGACTTTTAGACCATGATGGACAACTCATCAAAATTGATAATTATACTCCCAATTCCAAAAAGCAAACCTTCTCACCAGCTTTATAATTATAAATAAAGAAAATATAGTGTTTTAAAGCCAAACTGTCCAAGGAATGGTGGGAAGAAATGTATAAACTAAATAATGTAAATGACAAGTTTATCTCTTTCTTAAACACTTTTGTAAAAATCAATTGCTCCAGTTTTCCAATTAATGTAAAGAAAATTAATAACAATTGTAAAAATGACTGGTTAAATGAGGGTATAAAAATATCATGTAGACATAAAGGAGAACTTTATTTAGCACTTAGAGAAAGTAAGTGAGGTAGACGCATACAACACTATAAAATGTACTGCAGAATTCTAAAAAGGGTTATAAATGTAGCTAAAAAACTTTGTTATAAAAATCCAATACAGTCCTCTCACAATAAGCCTAGCACTACATGGAACATTATTAAAAAAGAGACTGGTAAGTGTCACCTGAAAAATGATATAAAAGAAATTAAAGTAAACCAAGTGACCAAAAATGATTCCCAGCAGATAGCAAATGCATTTAATGAATATTTCATTCAGGTGGCAGAAAATTTACTGACAAAGAAACAGCCTAAGAGAGATCCAATTTCGTACCTTCAGGAATCCTGTATGGAAATTTTACATCCTTAGAGATAGTACCCACAAGTGCAACCGAAATAAAAAAAGTAATACAATCCCTCAAAAGCAAATATTCATTTGGATACAATGAAATAAACACAAAAACATTAAAGGTATGTGCTAACATTATTTGCACAACTTTAAGTCATATATGTAACATATCCATCTTAACAGGGACATTCCCAGACAGTATTCAGTCATTAAGCTTTTATACAAAAAAGGGAAAATCTTAGAAATGTCAAACTATAGACCAGTAACTTTGCTTACAGCTTTTTCGAAAACCTTTAAAAAAATTATCCCATCAAGAAAAGTATAATATTTTAGCAAAAGAGTAGTTTGGATCTAGGAAGAACATATCAACTAGTGATGCCATTTTCAATTTAACAAATGAAGTTCTCAAGTCATTGGATGATAAACTTAATACACTAGGAACATACTGTGATCTATCAAAGGCATTTGACTGTGCTAAGCATGAAATACTTCTATCAAAATTATTACACTATGGTATCAGTGGCAAAGGGTAGCAAAAAATTACATCTCACTTATTGAAAAGGAAGCAAAAGGTTATAATAAATACTTTGCAATGCATTCTGAGTAGTCTGAAATAAAGCATGGTGTCTTAAAAGGTTCTACTCTGGGTCCCTTGTTATTTTTAGTGTATATAAATGATCTACCTGCAGTAATAAACAACAATGCCTATCCATTTTGCGCATGACACAAGTATTGTAATTAAAGAACACAATGTCAATCACCTCCCAGATCCATCTAATAAAATCTTCAACACACTAAATAATTGGTTTCAAAGTAACAAAATTCACATAAACTTTGAAAAAACTGACTATATTAAGTTTGCACAAAGCATAAAAACATGGCAGACCTAAGGATAGAATATGAAAATAATAAGATTGTAGAAGCCAATAATACAAAATTTCAAGGTATTATGATCGATCGTAACATGAACTGGAAACACCATATTGATTATATCTTACCCAAACTAAGCTATGCATGCTTTGCAATCTGATCTTTAATTCAGCTTATAAGTAAGAGCATACTAAAAACAGCTTATTATGCAGATTTTCATTCATTGATCATTGATGACCAATGGAATAATATTTTGGAGAAATTCAGTAAATGCTAAAAAAGTGTTCATTATACAAAAAAAAATTTTCATAAGAATAATGGCAGGGGTAAGACGATCAATTCACTGCAAACCACTTTTCAAAATGTTTGGAGTTTTCCCATTAGCCTGTGAATATATTCTAGCCATATTGTCATTTGTAATAAATAACCCAGAGATTTTTACAAAAATTCAGATATTCATGACAAAGAGACCAGACATAGGCAGGACTTACATAGACCAACAAATAATTTGCAGTTATTCCAAAAAGGGGCTTACTACAAAGGAATAGACTTGTTTAATTCACTTCCCTCTTCTATAAAAGAATTGCAAATGAACAAAAATAAGTTTAGATCAGAATTAAAAAGATACCTTATCACTCACACCTTCTATAAAGAGGAGGATTTCATTCAATCAAAAAACACTAGTAATAATGTAACTTTGTAAATATAATAAACATGAGTATTCTAAGAATGCATGTGTACAAGTAGGCTTTTGGAAACAGACATGTAATTGAAAATTATGCAAAACTGACACCTCTGAAATTTCATTGTGAAAGTTATTTGTAAATAATTGTTGTTTAATTAAAACCTTAATATTAATATATCTTGATCACCTTGCTCTAGGCTGCATCATGGTCAAGTGGTAAGACCACTTGCCTCTCAACAAAGCGTTGATGCCAGGCAACCACATGTGGGATTTGTGGTACATCAAGTCATTGCCTGCAGTGTCAGAAGCCTGGCATATGTAGTAAAAGTGAGCATAAAATGCTATAAAAGCTTTTGTCTGTTGTACTTTGATAGTCCCAGGGAGTTTATTATATAAATTAACTTCTTTATGAGAAAATGAATTTAAGCTTTTGGTTAATTTTTTTTTTTTTTTTTTGGTAGTGTTTAACACCCACTTTAACTACTTATGGCACCGCAGGCGGTGACACTGATAATACATGAATGATGATGGAGCACTGGTGGAATGCAATGGCGGGAGAAACCGGAGTACCTGGAGAAAACCTGCCCCAGCGCCACTTTGTCCACCACAAATCTCACATGCGGTCGCTTGGGATCGAACCCCTGCCATCTAGGCGAGAGGCAAGTGGTCTGACCACTCGGCCACGGTGCGGCCTGGTTAATTTGTGTAGTTGAAGATGAATTATTGTGATGTTCTTGTATTTTAGGACTGGATTAAGATCTCATTGATAGGATCTCAGATCCGCTCTAGGGAGTGAGACTATTAATAGTGTTTTATGTAAACACGTTACTGCCCAAGTTAAATACTGCTGTATTTGACATTTAGCTACACAAATTTAGATCGTTATTACTCTAGCTTCAGTTTTACACCAGAACTTACTTGGTCATGTTTCAGAGACTCTTGTCTCCATCATCACCCTATCATTATTACCATGTTTCCTCCATTGACTTGTGATTTTATTTTCAATTTGGACTTATTAAATGATGAGATCTTTTTCTTAAATGACGTCCAAGTTTAATATATTTTGTGTAATTTTATGGATGAATAAGAATAATTTATCATTCTTTGAGGTTCCATGTGAAAAAGATTTCATTTTACAGACATTGTTTACTTATATGAATGAATAAGAATAATTTATGATTCTTTGAGGTTCCACGTGTAAATGATTTCATTATACAGACATAGAGACAAAAAATGCCACCTGAAAGTCAGAGGAACAACAGTGGCAAACAACCAAGTGTTGTATTCCTTAGAAGCAAGGCGAGCATTACCTCCTTTTTAAATTTTAGTAGTATATTAATTTCTAAATCATGACTAAAATCACCCTGTGGAAGGATTTGTGTTACAATTTTCAAACAGTGCTCATAAATTGCCACATAGCTAATACTTTGTAAGCAGTTTTCTGAAGTCCTAACAGATAGCATAGTGTGTTTACTGATGGTTAATAATTACATATACTGTCTACGTAATATGTTTTGCAGAAGCAAGATTTCTCTTTCTCTTGCTTATTAGTCCCCTGAGAATATTCCAGATTACTGCTTGTTAGAATCCAGGAGAGAAAATCAACTCGATATCCATTCCCTTTAATAACAATAATTAACAACAATAGTAATAATAGTAGTAATAACAGTAATAATAAAAGTAATAGTAATAATAGTGGCAATAATAGTATTAACAGTAGTGATAATAGTAATAGTCACAACAACAAGAAGACTATCTCCTTTTTGTTAAGTTGTTCAATAACTCTTCATTGCTCTCTGCTTGGTTTAGTTTTTTGACCTGAGGTTGACAATAACCAAGTTAAGAAAAGTGCCAAATTTTGCTACTCCCTTTCTGTTAAGATGAAGCCCACCCCTTTCCTAGGTCCCAATCACTTAACCAATAATTTCCATCAATAAAGATATATTCATTCTCTAAACTTACCCGCTCTATAGTTGAGTTTATTGCATAGATGTATCTGTGATATTCATCTCTGCGCCAAAGAATGTCACTAACACATATCTTGGTGTGTGGATACAGGTTCTTTCCTGTGGTCGCAAGTTGATGCATTTCATCCCCAATATCGTCAGGTGTTCCCGCAATGTGTACATTGTTAGTACCAACATGTATTGCCACAGTGTCTGGGTCATCTCCGTTCTCATATAATTTGCATTTATTCATTTCCCTCTTTGGGTGTAGAATATTAAAGTATTGATTAAATATACAATAAAAATTTTCTTACTAATCATTTATAGAGCCAGTATGATTCACATTAATCCAAGATTCCTGTTGTAACAACTTTTTAAATATATTAACATTATAATACTATCATCTTTAACATTAAACTCTTTTAATTTTTACAATCTGTACCTTAAGATCAGACACATCAACTAAGTTGTCAGAAACTATTACATGTATTCTACTACTATCAATATTTTTGGTAATTCGTTCTGTTGGAATATATAACCCTTTTAAAATGCATTGCAACTCTATATAATGTTGTTCTTAAATTTGTTTTATTCCTGCTGTTAGTTATGCATTTAATTCCATGGGGTGGATTTTTCATAATTAAATATTGCTTAGCACAATAAACAGTATATTGAAAGACTTGGTAAAATTAAGAAACCTCAGTATTTAAAATGTTTCTTCATGAGGCACATTTCCTTGGTAGCCTGATGCATCCTTTAACATATATTTATTTTTAATTTTGAAAACAAAGACACTCTCTCTACTTCCTTCCAAAATATTATAATTACATCTATTAGGCTTTCCAAATATGAAATGTCTTTTGTCTACAAACCTTATGATCCTTAGGCAATAGAAAATGTTTCTGCACTCACGTTTTGTCTATAAGTAACAACAGAAAGCACTTTTGTGAAGAGATACTGCCATGTGTAACTGGTGTGCTAAGTTTCAGTGCTATGGTTTGTGTTTGACTCAGAAATTGGTTTGATAAATCTTTATATAACAACATTGACTTCTTGTAACAAATAATGACACTTAAGAGTTGCTTGTTGCAACACATTTTAAAATTGGGGATGGAAGGATTTTACATTAACCAGGGCAGAAATTATTATGCTGCATTTGGCCAGCTTGTTTGGAATTATGAAGCTACATTCACAATGGAAGGATTTGAATATTTTATCAGTATTAATTAATTTCCTAGCATTCTACCACTACTGGCAATTTTGTACACATAAAATAAAAATTTCTATAATATTTATATATACTATTTCTCAATTTACATTGTGATCTGGTTGACTTATCCTTGTATCAGAATTGGTAAAAATTGATGTAGCTCATACAACCTCTTCAAATTTGTGTTTCTGTCACATCAGAAGTTAATAGTTCTTAGAAATGTACAACTTCTTCTTCCTTTTTTTTTATTGTCATTATTATTATTATTATTATTTTTTTTTTTTTTTGAGCCTATTAAATATATAAAATCTACCTTACTTTTGTCACTTTTCTGCTATTATTGCTTCTCAAATATTTGTTGTGAATTCCTTAAAACATTATTTGTTAATTTTAGTATGCACATTAAATTACTTTATCAATCACATTATAGTTACTCAAGCATGAAAAGGAGTCTTTTGTTTTTTTTATTCAGATCTATTACATTATCTATGTTGAAGCCAGAAAAAGACTTAAAACATTTATGTTGTTCTTGGGAAGCTTCTTTTATGGAGTCTTATTCCACAGAGTAATACAGTCTTTTCTGCCACTGAAGCTACTGGGATATTTTTATTGGTTAAATGTGTATATTTTACAGGAAGCAGATGTAATGCGAAAGTGCAAGCATAACAGTTTATTTTGACAGTGAACTCCAAGCTGTTACGTTTACATGTCTGTAGATAGCTCAATAATAAAGGAGAGAAAAACAAAGTACATAAATAAAATGTTCCCAATCCAATAGACAGAGCTTCCCAGTTGTGTAAACATAACTTGGATTGATATTAGGTAGTTCAATGCTCCTCCTCAGTTACACATACTTTACATTTTTCTCTAACTAATGCATGTCTTTTGGCAGATAATAGTTTAGTTAATAAATCTACAACCATCAGCTCAGTAGGACAATATTTACAATGAATAAATTGCTTATCAATACAGCCTTTAACAAAATGATAATTTTTGTCAATACGTTTGGTTCAATTGGAGAATTTGTCACCTTTTGCCAAATGCAAACAGCTTTGGTTGTCCTCACATATAGTTGTGGTACTACTCATATTTTGATGCACATCTCAAAATAGTTGCTGCAACCAGAGTGCTTCTTGGCATGCTTCTGATAAAGCTATGTATTCAGCCTCTGTAGATGATAGTGACACACATATTTGTTTTCTGCAGCACCAGCAGATGACTCCTCTGTTTAAGAAAAACACATATCCACTGTTAGACTTTGTCTTGGGATCGTCTGCCCAATTGGCATTGGCATACCCAACAAGTTCTGCATTTTCGTGAGATGTAATGTTACCAGGTTTGAGTTTCATGTCTGCTGTAGACTTGAGGAATTTTACTACTCGTTTCAACTGCAGCCAATCTTCTTGACTTGGAGCTGAGACTCTCTGTGCCAAAATACTCACACTTGCAGAAATATCTGGTCTTGTACAGACTGATATGTATAACAGACATCCAATCAATCTTTGATATTTGATATCCTTCAACAGATCTGTGCATTTGGACTTTCCATAGCTTTGATCCAATGGTGTATTTACTTGCTTTGCATCTGATAGTACAAAATCAAATGCAATTTTGTTGATGTAGCCTGACTGGCACAGTTCCAAATTCTCATCCGAGTCTTTAATAACTTCAATTCCCAGATACTGTTTAATATGACCCAGAGCATTGATCTTGAAATGTTTTGAGAGGATGCTTTCAACCTCCTGTATTACTCTTTCTGTCTTTCCAGCAACAATGATATCATCCACATAGACTAATATATAACAGCAGTTACTGTTCACTCTCTTGGAATAAACACAGTGATCTTTTTTACTTTGTGTGAAGTTAGCATTTACTATAACTTTATGTAAAGCTTCATTCCAAACTTTAATTGTCTGTTTCAGTCAATAAATGCTTTTCTTCAATAAGCACACCTTTGAAATATCTCCTTTGATGAAACCTGCTGGTTGCTTCATGTAAACTGTCTCGTTCAGTTCAGTATGGAGAAATGCAGCTTCCACATCAAAATGAAATCATTCATTTTTCTTTTGCTGCAATTGATAACAAGGTTCACAAGATTGTTTGATGTACTACTGGAGCAAAGGTTTCATCATAGTCTTCACCATACTTTTGTGAGAATCCTTGAGCAATGAGGTGAGCTTTGAACTTTACAGTTCCATCTATGCTCTTCTTCACTTTAAATATCCATTTGCTTCCAGCTGCCTTTTGATCATTGGGGAGATTACATAGTTCCCAAGTATAATTTTTTTCAAAAGATTTAGTTTCCCCATTCACTGCATTAATCCAATCATTTTTAAACTGGCTAGAAATAGTTTCATTGTATGTTTTGGGTTGTGTAATTTCTTCTTTTGTAATATAGATTTCTTCAGTGAGGCACTTGGATGGAAGACCTTAAGTCGACCTTTGAGAAACACGAATCTCTGATTCATCAATTAAGTGCTCTTCATATTGCTCCTCCTGAATTTTTATCTCTCTTGAACTTGACATTTTAATCGCTTGATTAGTTTCTTTATTTTCTTCAACCATATCTGACCTATTGCTTTCAGGTTGAGGTATTTCTGTACTGAATCTGACATCTCGACTGATGACAAACTTGTTTGCAGAATGATTGTAGCAACGATAAGCTTTTGACTCTTGAACATATCCAATAAAGGTCATTTCAATTCCTGTACAATCCAACTTCTGGCGTTTTTCTTTTGGCATGAGAATAAAGCACTTAGATCTAAAGATTTGTAAATGTGCCACTTTAGGCTTCTGGTCATTCCATAGTTCATATGGTGTTCTTTGCTTTACTTAATAAGAACTAGTTCTGAATGTAATTCGCTGTCATTACTGCTTCACCCCAGAATTTGTTTGGTAAGCCAGCATCAATTAATATGCAATATGCCATTTCAACAAAGGTCCTGTTCTTCCTTTCTGCTACACTGTTTTTCTGTGAAGAATAAGCTGCAGTTAGCCGAGTTTTGATGCCTTCTTCAGCTAAATATCTCTTTAAGTTTGCACCTAAGTATTCACCTCCATGATCTGAACGAATAATTTTCACTTTTCTTTCAAACTTGTTCTTTACCAGTTCTATGCAGCAATTTAGAGTAGCTGAAACTTCTGATTTGTCTCCCAACAAATATATGAGTGTATACCTTCAGTAGTCATCAATAAATGTCACTAGATACCGCTTGCCACTTGGTGTCATAGTCTGCATAGGGCCAAAGACATTTGTATTAATCAAGTCCCATGGTGTAGTTAACTTGCTTGTAGATTGCTTCTGGAAAGGCAACCCAGTCAATTTTCCTTTTAGACACGTATCACATGACATTTTAAGGCCACAATCAACTAACTTGAAATTATCAATTAGCTCTTCAGCATACATTTTCTTTATCACTTCTGGATCTCTGTGTTCAAGTTTTTGGTGCCAGTTATGAATGCAGTGTTCATAATGCTCAATCATCACAATCACAATCTCAATTTATGCAAGTTTCCAACAGGGCCAGCAATTCCAATCTGTTTTCCATTCTTTAGAATTTCACAACAGTGGTTGTGAAAATTAACTGAGAAGTTGTCTAGAGTTAGTTGCCAAACGGAAATTAAACTGCTGGTGACTTCAGGAACATACAGTGCACCAGAAACAAAGAAAGATGTGACAAACCTTCTTTGTTCTTAAACAAAAAGTTTCCATACCCAATACTGCTAATATTAACCATTTCTCCATTTGCAACTTCAATTTTATCTTTATGCAACTTTTTTAATGATGTGAAAAAATTTTGGTCATTACTCATATTACGAGTAGCTCCAGAATCCAGCTATCAAAGCCAATTCCCACTGAAAATAAGACCTCTTTATGTTCAACTGCATTTGTCTTTTCATTTGAAGCTTTGTTTGTTCTCTTACCTGGATGCTTTACTTTTCATTTCAAATATTTCTTGTAGCTCTGTTTCACGTGCTCTTCTTTTTTTACAAACGTAACACTTCATGGAGGATTTCTTCTAATCATTGTTTGATATTAACTCCATTACTTGTTCACTACAATTGCCATTTTCTTCTGCATGTTGTCTACATTCATATTCAGCAATTACCTTTAGTTGGACAATAGCAAAAGTCAGTTCCTTTTCTGAAATCATTTCTTAAGCAGTAATTAAAGGATCATATTTTCTTGATAAACTGCTTAATAACATTGCAATACTTCCAACTGTCTGATAATGACTCTTCTCCAATGTCCCTTAGCTACAGTAATAGTTCTTGCATTCAAGTTACATGATTTGTGACACTCCCACCTTCAAGTTTCAAGGAGCATATTAACCTCATCAGATGCACTTTATTTGTTAAAATGTTCTTTTCATGATAATCCTTTAGAGCAAACCACATTTCCTTAGCACACTTTCTTTCTTGGATACGAATGAACATCATCTTCAACCGTAAGTCCGATATATGCCTGTGCTTGACTGTCTGCATTATCCTATTCTTCAATCAATTTTCGATTTGTTTCACCTTCCTGAACAGATCGTCCACCTTCAATAACCTTCTTAAATAAGGTGTTTTACATCAAGAGCAACTGTATTTTACATTTTTTTTTTTTTGGTAGTGTTTAACGCCTGCTTTAACTACTTATGGCACCGCAGGTGGTGACACTGATGATACATGAATGATGATGGAGCACCGGTGGAATGCTATGGTGGGGGAAACTGGAGCACTCGGAGCTGCTTTATCCACCACAAATCTCGCATGCGGTTGCTTGGGATCATACCCCGGCCATCTAGGTGAGAGGCGAGTGGTCTAACCACTCGGCCACGGCACGGCCGTGTTCTTTTTTTACATTTCCAGTCCAAATAATTGTTGTTATTCAGTTTCCTGATGTTACTTTTAAAGTCAGCCATTTTGTTACTTTAGGTTAATAAAACATCGCATGAACTCAGAACTGGAAATTCTCTTTAAACCTCGCTCTTCAATAATATTCCTTAATTATTCTTCAACTGGGCCCATAACCTTTTGGTTAAATGTGTATATTTTACAGGAAGCAGATATAATGGGAAAGTGCAAACATAACAATTTATTTTGAAAATGAACTACAAGCTGTTACGTTTACATGTCTGTAGGTAACTCAGTAAAAAAGGAGAGAAAAAAAAAGTACATAAACAAAATGTTGGCAACCCAAGAGACAAAACTTCCCAGTTGTGTAAACATAACTTAGTTAATTCAAGAATTTTAATCTGTATTGTATTCTCTGCCATTGATATGCTGCTCAGATGCTATATTTTGAATACCATATTCCTTGTTTTGTTCATATAAGGTGAATTTCAGATTTGGTACATTGTTTAATCTACATGATTTTGTGAAGCATCTGAAAGCAGGTTTTTGTTTGTCACGTCCTTCAGAATCACCTCATTTTGCTTCAGAACTCTCACAGTTTTGTCTTTAATGATGGAAATGATAATGTCATAGAGAGCAACATTGGGTCTATTAAGCAGATTTGTATGTTGGTAATACTAAATTTAGCCCATGTCTTTACTTGCTATGTGAGGCCATGCACTGTCATGATGGAGAGTCCACTCAGTGCTATAAAGTTGTGAATGTTTCTTTGTTTTGCAATTCCACAGTTCAGCCAGTATTTATGTGAAGTATGCTGCTGTAATATTAATGTAAGGGCCAACTGCTTACTGGCAAATTATTCTATTACAGTAAAAAAATCTGAGCACTATCCATCATCTCTGCAGATGAAATACTTTTGCCTTTAATGGTTTTTGAGAGCCAGAAATTCCTACTATATATTGGCTTAGTTGCATATTATGATTCTGAAAGAAAACAAAGTTCATCACCAGTAATAAGAAATTCCAGAAACATATCATCTCCAACAGCAATGAGGAGTAGCACAACACAAAATGTATTCATTTGCACAAACTTTTGTTCAGGATTTGCCAACATGTGGCCCAAAAGCCTTTAAAGCTGGAGCTTCAGCAGGTACTAAATGTGTCGGCAGGTGAATAGCAGGGACCTGACAGGGGAGTCATCAACTGACTACTGATGTGCTGGGAGGGCCTCTGTCTGAATAACTAACAGCAGACCAGGAACCAGCTCCCCAACCCCAAGGTACTAAGCAACTCGTGTCAAAGAGGTGCATGGTACATGTGAGACATGTCACAAAAGGAGCCTCTGGTATACCTGACAACTTCCTTGAGTATATAGTCTTGCCCAGGCATGCAGACCAAGGCATGCAGGTCTTTGCCTGGGAGGACCAATGATATCCATAGGTAATTATGGGAAGGACTATTAATTCTAGTAACCAATTAATCAGGGGTTTCATCTGACCCCAAAATATGCAGCATTAATGAAGTGGAAGCTCAGTGGGCAAATGGGTTCTGTCTTTTAAACACTGAAGAAGTAAAGGATATTCAGGGGAGTGTAACAAAATGGTCAACATGTTAATACTAAATGGGGAAATTAATATTCCAAGACATATCCTAAATCAGAACTAGTTTTCTGAACTGAAACAGGCATTGAAATGGAAATTATTAAATTTGTGGTACAGTAGGCCAAAATGATTTCTTTCATTCAGGCTAAGCTACAACATAGTATTACTGCCTCAATACTTTCAAGTAGTAACATAATGAGGCAGGATCTGAAAGTCACCATAGTACAGGAACCTCGGCTTTGGCAAGGTAATATTATAAGATTTTTCCATAACAGGTTTTTCTATCTTAGGCAAGGATAAGTTCTTCCTGGCCTGTTATGCAAGAAGGCTCAGGGATTTTTCTTTTCACCTTGTAAAGGTTTTCAGGGCCTATCTTATCATGAGATGCGCTTTTAGTCTCTGGAGGCAGTCAACTCAACTTGCAGGGTTGGGGGGAAAGGAATTATGCTATGTGGATGACACATCCCTAGTAGAAAATGGAAAATTCAAGTACACTATATTGGGTCCCTTTCAGGGCTCCTTGCAAGCTCCAGAAGAATGGTTTAAGCAAATGGAATTCCTGACAAAACCTGATTATGGTCATCACAAGGCCACTGCCTGGCTTAATTAAGTCCCTTCTATTTGGGAAAGAATTGAAGTTATCTGGTTCAATCAGGTATCTGGGCATCATCTTTGATACTAAGCTATGTTGGAAAAAGCAAGTGGAATACAAAGTAAAAAAATGGGCCACAAAGCCAGATGGCTGTACACCTATGGGTAAAAGGGCTTCTGTATGCTATACAGTGTTGATTTGGTGGCCAGCCTCAGACATGAAGTCTGTGGATACTAGAGTAGATTTGCTGCAATGATTGGTATGTGTGATGCTAATCAGGATGGTACAGTCCACCCCACAGTTAATCCCTGAGATCCTGGTAGACCTTCCTCCTCTAAATTTGTTTATAAGGAAGTTGCAAGGGTAAGTGTGCACCACCTTTGACAATAGGGATGAGTTTTAGCTGCATATAAGAGATACTCGCTGATTTTGAGTAGATTTCAGGAGAAATGTCCTACCTTCATGATGATAGAGGACCACTAGGGACTAGCTATCATCTAAACCCAGCATATACAACTGATTTAGCTCTATGAAATCTGGCTAAAAATTAAACTGCAATTGTTTCACTATTTAGTCACTGGCACAAACAGTGAACAGCAGTCTTTTCTTGTTGATCCTTTCATTATGGCAGGTAATAGTGAATTTTCATACTGCACTGTAAAAGTACAAGCTTCAATAATTATAATCATCACCTTCAGTCTGTAATAATGTAAAAGCAGGGTAAGGGGTAAACAAAGTTACTTTACTGGAATTCTAAGTGAGGCTGTGAATTGTGAATAATCTGCTTGATTTTAAGTATTATATGCTTATCATTTAGAGTTCTGATAGCATTCAATATAAATAAATGAAGGGTCCACAGGAAAAACATGACAAGCGCCATTTTTTCTACTAAAAAGGATTTTTCTAAATTCCATTATTGCAGTAAAGAGTGAAGTAAAAAGGTGTGATGTTCCCAGTCAATGAAAACATAAGCTGGGTATGTAGAACTTTAAAATGAGTGTTTGTGAATTTAGATAGGAAGCTGGATGAGTGGCGCATTGGCAGAGATGGTCTACATTAAATAGAGCATAGTCATATACATTGAATGGAGTCATAAAAGATATTGAAATATAATTCGTAAACAACAGGTAAACTGCTGACGAATTCAGAAGGTATAAAAAAATCTTGCCAGGTTTTTAATGCAAAACAAGGTATACAAAATAAGAAAGAATGAGTAATATATTCTACCTAATTGGTTAATGCATCTAAACATACAAGGAATAAAAACAAAAGTGAACTCATTAAAATTATTTATGGAAGAATTACTTTTTGTGAATATTCAAATTATATGCCTAAATGAGCACTGGTTAAGTAATCCTGAAATCACACCACTAAATAAATTACAGGATTAAAATGTCACAGATCACTATTCCAGAAAAACAGGACAGAGGGAGGCTCATGCATATGTGCAAAAAGCTATTTATGCCAAAATATAAAAATAAAAAAAAAAAAGAAGATTTAAAAGCATACCAGGAAGAGCACATCTTTAAGATGTCTGCAATCAAACTAACTTTTTGAAATAATTTGAAAACCTGCTAAGTAAATTGTATAAAGAAAAAGGTAAAAGTATTATAATTGCAACTGATTACAATATAAATACACTAAACTCCCATTGTTACAAAAGGAGGGAATGGCAAACAGTTTTTTAGATTATACAAATTAATGGTTTTAGTCATCAATGTAACAAACCAACTAGAGTAATTACATCCATCCTATAGTTGTATAGAAAACATAATTACAAACACTGTGTCTGAAAGTGGCAATTCTATTACATAGACACAAGTTTGTCAGACCATAAAGCATTATTCATTACCCTTCCTAATGTAAGCATAAAAATGCAAACATGGAAAAATATAAAACCATGCAAATATTAAGCGATGAAAAACATAAACTTTAAAAATCATCTCTCTGATATAAACTGGTTTTTTGACATGTTACAAACTGTGGATGAAAACTATAATACATTCCTAAATCAATTTTTTGCTACTTATAATAATTGTTTTCCCAAAGTAACATAAAAACAAAAACATAAAAAAGTGCTCACTAGATTTGTGCACCCCAGGCATTAGATGCTTACTTTTAACCTCATTCATGGGAAATGATTTCAAGTCCTCGGAGAATTAAAATATATACTTCTTCAGGATGTCCAAAGAATCAAAATAATAAGTGAATAATAAGTGAATAAGCATGCAAAAATATTTAACCAATCTTTTCATTTTGGAGTATTTCCAGAGAGAATGAAATATGCCTTAATAATCCCCTGCACAAAGAAAGTACCTATGAATACAAAACTATCACCCTATATCAGTTTTGATCAGTTTCTCAATAATATTTGAGAAATTAGTATATGCCAGACTAAATATATTATTTTTCTCTAGAAAACTTTTGAGTCGCTGACAACATGGCTTCAGAAAACCACCTGTCTACAATTACTGCAGTAACCACAATAGCAAATAAATTAGCACTAAATTTATGTAGATCTACAGAAAAATACAGCTGCAGTATTCTGTGACATTATAATGTAAAAATCAAAACCTTCAGTGGTTCAAATCATACTTATAAAATCGCAAACAAAGTGTAATCACAAAATACAGCTCACAAAACACACAAATCATAATGGAGAACTAATGCAAATGATATTCCGCAAGGTTCAGTGTTAGGTCCTCTGCTATTTAAACTCTATACAAATGACTTACCTCACAGTATAAATGGGAATCCAATATTGTATGCAGATGACACCTCACTTATCGCACAAAACACAAGTCATTACAGAGTACAAACTGATATAAATAAGACATTAAATAACTTACACAAATTGTTCTCATGCAATAAAATGAACATAAATAAATAAAAACCAGTATCATAAATTGCAATACTACTGTTAATGCGAATTCAGGACAAGATAACTCAGTAAAGGAAACAAAAAAAGGCTGCAGCAAAACATAAGTACATACATAGAAGAACAACTAAAATGGAACATCCATATTGAATACATAACAAAGAATCTAAATTCAGTCTGTTTTAATATGCCATGTCTAAGACTCATATAATGAATACAGAAGCAAAAAAACCAGTCTACTATGGTTACTTTCACTCGATTCTGACCCATGGCATAATATTATTGGGAAATACACCTGGGTGGGAAACAGTCTTCAGAATTCAGAAAAAATAATATAAATAATGTCACACCAAAACTTCAAAGACTCCTGTAAAGCACTATTTAAACATTTTAAAATATTAACAATGCCACATTTTATCTCTTAGAGTTGCTTACCTATGTCTATAAAGATTATAAACATTTCATGGAAAAACAAAACCAACATCACTACAATACCTGGAAAGAATCTAGCATAAAGTTCCCCATGCATAGACTAACACTCTGAGTGGGGAAAAAACAAACAAAAAAAACAAAAAAACTACTACATGGGTATAAAGGATCATAAGAAACTGCCACAAAAAATCAAACATATAAAAATCATTAAAATCTTACATCTATTCACAAAAAGAAAGAAATATTACTAAATAAAACATATTACTCTATACATGAACTTATGTATGACACAATGTTGGAATCATTAGGCTAATGTACATATATTATTACCATAAATTGACAAATTAAATTTTCAATATATTTTACAAATAATATCTTGTATATCATATGCATATTAGAATTTAAGTTACTCAAGTATGTTTTTGTCAAGTCACCAGTTTATGAGCTTAGGCTCACAATGTAAACATCAAATAACAATTAATTTTCTATGTCATTTTTGTGCAAGTTTATTTATGAATGCTACAGGAAGCAACACTTTTAACAGTTCAGTTTTATTTCTAAAGCAAATAATTTCCTATGTCTTTAAGCTCTCTTCTCATAAAGCTTTTCTTCTGGTGCTCCATATTTTGTGTTTAGCATAAAGAAGCATACTTATATTTTAGTGTTAATTACTTTTTTCCACATTTTTTTTTTTTTTTTTTTTTTACCATGTTGCCATGGTAGCTCAGTGGTTAGACCGGGAGATGCCTTGTTCAAATTCCTGCTATGGCACTGAATTTTTCAGTCTGATACTACCTATTCAACTCTTATCCTTCATACAAAATTAAATTAATTTAGTAATCAAATTAATTAAATAATACTTAAAGTACTAAAAACACAAGATTAATTAAAATTATTTAATACTAATTTATATAATAGCACTAGGATCATGCTGGTCATTTTGATTGGTCAACACTCTTTAAACAATTATAGTTCATTATTATAGTGTGTTATCACTCTAGGATTTTGCGACCTTTAATGAATTATAGCAGTGGTGATTCTCTAAAATGTTTATGTATTTATATTAGTAGGTTTGAAACAAATTATATATCGTTTTACCTTAAAGGGCCATAACTGATTATTTTGACTGGTGCAACCATTTTTCTCATTTAATAACTAAAGAATGGCAACGATGTGTTCTGAAAGTTATCCAAAGCTCTTGGTCATTGTTGAAGTCTAGTTTAATAATCTTCAGCATGAGAATAGATATGTCGTAAATAATCTATGGGTTCTGAAAGTAATCCAAAGTTTTCAGTCATTGTAGAAGCCTAGTTTGATGAAATTTAGCTTTAGAGCAGATATGTTTTAGAAGCTTTGCTAATATATTAAATTGTAAAACACTTTTTGAGGTGACATGTTATCACTGCCATGTTGCATCAGAATTACCAATAATTCAGAAGGAGAGAACATGTTTAGCGATGATGAATTATCTGATAATAACGATGATGCTGTATATATTCCTCATCAATTGGATAAAAGTCAATCCTCCGAATCGGACATTTGCGATAATCCAATTATTGAAAAACCTTGAGAGGTGCAGACAAATGACCGTGCTGTTGCTGAATTGTTCCAAGTAGAACTACATGGCCATGCCCCATGTAAGCGAGATAGATTCAATTGAGGGCATAAGCCCCTGAAGAAACAAATTTTGTAGCTGTGAGAAGTAACAAGTCTGCTCTTGATGATATAGTGTGGATCAAGTGCAGTTAATACTATAAATGAGCAGGTGTGTTTATGCACAGCTTAGTGTCGGTTTACTCTGTATTTGAATAGCAAACTAGATAAGTTTGATTTGAAATTCTGGCTTGCTGCAGACTTTGAAGCAAAATTTATGGTGAATGGGTTTTCTTATTTAACACCTAACATATCAGTACCAGAGCATGCTGTCACATGATTGATGCAATCTTTTACTTCAAAAGAAAGAAATGTTACTTTTTGCAACTTTTATAATACTAAAAACCTTGTTGATCAGTTGAAACAGAATAACAGAACTATGGTGGGCACACTGAAGAAACCATCAAGAGAGGTTCCACCTTCTGCAAAAGCTACCCCTGGATCTTTGTGCAAAACCATTTTGTACAAATTTGATGATGTTACAATCACATCATATCAAGAAAATAAGAATGTCCTTCTGCTAAATTCAATGCATCAGTCTGCGGAAGTGTATCAAGAAACTTCCAGATACTATAAGCTGCAACAACTCCGCAAAATGTGGGGTTGACATTCTAGATCAAATGTGTTGCCCGTACACAATTAAATTTGGTTGCTGGTGGTGGCCAATGCATGTTTTATTCAATGTTATGGACCTAACCAGAATCTTTGTATGGATCATATACTGGAATGTCACAGGAGAAAAAGTAAGCAAGCCAGAATAACTTTTGAAGCCAATAGAACAACTCTCAGCTCAATATAAGCTATCGAGGAGAAGAACAACAAATGCAATCATTAGGATCATGAATAGGGTAGGGCATGTAAAACATATCAAATTAGAAGACACATAAGTCCTAGCAAACCCATGTTTGTCAAGTGTAAGAAGTATGTGTATGGCTTATGCTCGGGAAATGTTCAGTATGTGTGTGCTAAGTATTTCGACCAAGATGGTGGGTTTGAGTAAACACAAAATGATGAAATGATTCTGTGGCAGTTGTGAATACTCAAACTTCACTGCATTGTTTATTACCAGTGTAAAACTTACTTCAAAATGCTAAAATGTGATGCATTTCAATATACATATTATCATGTATATGATCCAATGTTTGTAAGTAATGTGCTCTAAAAAATAACTGATTCACATCGTTTATTAAGTAAATATTATTAAAATATAAATACAGTAGAACCTCATTAATCCAGTAAAATTGTGGCTCTAGCCAGTCCAAATTAATGAAAGTGCGAATTAAACAAAATAACCTATGAAATGAACCAAGGTACATATTTAAACCTCGGTTCAGTAAAAAGAATGTGTGTTTTAAATTTAAGAAATACAAAGGTTATTTAGTATACAAGATATAGTCGTCGTGCTGCATAGAATTAGAACATGGCAGCCTAGACACACTGCCCTTGATCACACTTGACATGCTTAATGGTTTAAAGAAATTGATCTTTTGTTGTCTTCCATTGGCATTAATTTCTTTGAAGTCCTAAAAGCAGTTTATTTTGGATGTGTACATTCTGTACTTTCTTATGGTATAATCTTCTGGGGATCCTCAACCAAAACAAAAGACCTATTCTTACTACAAAAGCGCATTGTAAAAATCATGAAACGTGTCCCCATAAATTCATCAACAAAACCAGTATTCTGATAATTCCGTATTATACCACTAACTTGTGTTTACATTTTGGAGACTGTTATTTTCATTCATAAGAATATATCATATTTTAGCAGGAATTCTGACTACCATTCCTATAATACCAGGGGATCGCAAAACTTGCACTTCAATCATCAAAGCAGTAAAACCTGTCAGCAGAGTACACTGCATCAAGGGCTATCTCTTTATAACAAGCTACCGGGTAACTGGAAACTCTTAAATCAGAAACAACTCAAACATATAGTTAAAAACCATCTCTTAACCCACATGTTTTACAATATAAATGATTTCATGACTACTGCATTTTTCTAAACTTGTATTAACCATTGTGTAAATTATTAATATCTCATTTAAGTTTCTTTAAATTGTACATACTAGTTGTAAGTTGTATTACAGAAATGTAAATTGTAATTTGTTACCTGACGAAGTCTTTGAATTCATGTAATTCTTTTGGTGAATAAATATCTTATCTTTAATAATTAACTTATGCAGATGCTTTAAATGTTTGTAATAATATATGCAGATATGTTTTCAACATTATCTTCAACCTTGGGAAGGTCAACAACCTGCCATTAGCTGCGGCACAAACAGGCGACTGGCCGACTGAGACTGATGGGAGGCAGTGCAAGTGAAAGTTGTCACATATTAAATGGCTCTCTGGATTAAGAGAAGTCCAGAATAATGGAGTCTGGATGAATGAGGTTCTACTGTATATGTACTATTTCAATGCATTAAATATCTTATATTATAAATGAAATGGTGAAAACAGATTGAAAAACGTACTGGTGAAAATGACTGATGCTGGTCCCGTTAGATAGTGAGGCAATGTTGGTCTTTCTAGTGCTAAATTATGATGTCCAGGACCTAAACTACTTACAACATTGAAAGTTGCCATTAGTCTCGAAATAATTTTGAGATCTCCTTGTGGTTTAATGGGAATAATGCAAGTCATTTGGGGTATTAAATGTCATGTTGGCAGGTTGAAATAGTAGCTCATTGGTTGGAGCAACCAGATGGAGACCAAAGGTCCATTGCTCAAACCATAGCTATGACGTTAACTTTTTAAATTAGTCTGGCTCTACATATATAAGTACTTACAATTATTGTAATATTCTTATCTTTCATATTTTAAGTAATTAATGCAGTGGTAATAAAACTTAAAACAGCTAATACCTCCCAACTCTAACTGTATTTGTATATTTACAGTTGATGACCCTGACTCCACCATTGGGCATCCAGATTCATTTATACGAACCTCTGAAGACCTGAGCTACATTGAAATAATACTGGACAGAAGCCTTTTGTACTTCTGCACAATTATGTTTTGCTCCATCTTGGTTAGAATCCTCGCCTGTATAGTGACAAAAAAATAAATAGTTTGAAGTGTAAAAGGGGATACCATGATAGATTTATCTAACCAAGCACACACATGCCTTATAGTTTTTTGTTAACAATGTTTGTAAGTAATGTTTAATGTTCCTTGTTGCTGTATTGTGTGCAAGAATTATTTTGAAATGAAGAGAATAGTTAAACACGGAGAAAAGATTTAAAATATAACACTAAAAATGTGGCTTATTAATTTGTTCACTAAAAATCTTGTTTCTGTTTGTAAAAATATTGAAACCATAAAATAAAGAAATATCTATATAAATGCTATATATGTGTTACATGCATGCTATCTTAATGTGAAACAGATGCACCTCTTGCACTGCATCATTGTGTTTCAGGTTATAATCTAAGAGTTATGATCAGGAACAAGACATTCTAGGCACTAAAAGCAGAATGAAAGTAAATAAGAATGAACTGTAACTGGACTACACTCAGATAAGTTGCTGAGAGCAAACATTCCCCACAATACTAGTACACAACTAGTCTACTATTTGTAGACACAACTTCCACTTACAGTGACACTTGGCCTGATGTTTTGCATTCTTTATGGTCATAATGTTTGAGTGTACCCAGGGCCGAATTTATGGCAAGGCAAACCGGGCAACTGTCAAGGTGGCACATTTTAGGGGGCGGCAAAATTACTGGAAAGCTGCAAGGAAAAAAAAAAAAAAAAAAAAAAAAAAAAAACACATGTTGGCTATGCTGATTAGTTTGCACGCTATGCGCACCTAGCGGAGACAAAGTGAAATGCATTCCAATAGTGAGAATCGATTAACACATGCAAAAAATTGTAAGATCAAGAAGTGTGTGTTGTTATTCATCAACATTAATTTTCTATATATTGTTAGCTGTTTCTACTTAAATTGTAATAAACTCACTTATGGTGTTTGCCACTCATACTTAAGTATCCAAACTAGTGAAACCATTCTCTATGTTGTGAAAATTTAAGTAATATATGTATTGCAAGTTGGGGGGGGCAGCAAATGTTTTCTTTTATGCCCAAGGTCATCAGAGGTCCTAAATTCGGGCCTGAGTGTACCTAAATAGCTATAAAGACAACTGCTTAAGAATTGCTATGCCTGGTTATGATATGATAGATTTAGTTATCATGCAGGCAACTGTATCTCCTCCCTTCCACACTACTTGAGGGAAGAAATGATAGGTTATAGATTAGGTCCCTTCTTTACTAGCTGAAACTGATATACTTTATTAAAAGCATGGAAAACTGCATGCATAATTTCTGTCCAGTGCTGTGGCTTGGTGGACTGTTATACTTAGGTACTATGCACAACACAATCACATTGGTTATATCCCACCCACAGTGCTGCAGATTTTGCAACCCATTTTTTTGGAATGCTGCCCACCCATCATGCTCAATTGAGTAGCCAATACATTCTAGATGGCCTTCAGAAACCAGACAAAAGAAGATCTTCAGATTTTTACTCCACACACAAGCAGTAAAAGAGGATTTAGATTGATATTGGAAAATTTAGTTTAACCTGTTCAAATGTCACATGCCTACCCATCTTCTTGTGCAATTGTATAGTATTTGGCCATCAAATTACAGCATACCCAAAGATGTGAGCATGGTATACTGCCATACTGCCAAAAACATTTTCTATATATATTTTTTTTGTGAATAGTTGGCTGGTGTTCATTTCATCACTGCACTAAACTATATTCTGTGGCACTGCAGTCCAAAGTCGGGCCAAGGCTTACCATTCCACTGCTGTAACCCCATCTTTGCTCATTACAGGCATCATGGATGGGGTACAGTACCGCAGGGCGGGACATGATTAGCACCTTGAGTCTCTCCCAGCCAGTTAATGTGGTCCATGGAACCTGGAGCAGCTGCTTTTTCCTCAAGTGGCTCCTTACAGGGCTGAGTGCACTCTAGACCAGGTGTCCCAGCGGGAGAAAAAAATCCCTATGTCAGTACTGGGAATCAAACCTGGGCCTCCTGCTTGGTAAGCAGCTGCGCTACCACTGCGCTAAAGATATGACCATATTTTGTCACTAAGGTTACCTAATTCTCAACCACACTTCCTCCCTTCTCAACGTAAGCCCGAGTCAATAATCATGTTTCATTGGGCCAACCTACCACAATCAAGAGTGGAATTCATAAAGGGATGTGTGTTTTATATCATGTTTTGACACAGATAATCCAAAATTTCTCTTGTACACAACTTGTGAAGAAGGACAGCCATGAACATGCAGGTCATTCAAAGAAAATTGTAATATAGAACAAGTTTCTTTTGCTTTGTGAAATACAGTTTGAGTGATATTAATTAGTTACCATTCTAAGACTAAATTATTTTGCCTGATTTATTTTTTCACTCTCTGTGGCTCTGGGAAGAAGGAATCTTGATCTCTTCCAGAAATAAAGCAAAATAATCTTTACCTTCATACTTCTTTCCTTTTCAGTTTTTTGAATCGCATGTTATTAGTGGGTGCCCATTCTTAGCTTTAAACCTCAAGGATATAAGAATGTTATTAGTATACCCTGAACAGAACATGTTGCTCAGCTTTCAATGTGCAGTTAACTATGTCTTGCATTTTTGAAACAGAATAAATAGAATTGGATAGGTAGAGTCAGACTGAAAAATTCAATGCCATAGCCAGGATTTGAACCACAGATCTCCCGATCTCTAGCCAGTTGCTCTGCCACTGGGCTACCATGGCAACATGCATTGAATTTCTCAATTGACTCACAATAATTTGAGATCACCTTGTGGTTGAGAAGTCAGTTGAGAAATTCAATGCTATGCCAGCATGTTGCCATGGTAGCTCATTGGCAGAGCAACTGGCTAGAGATCAGGAGATCTGTGGTTCAAATCCTGACTATGACATTGAATTTTTCAGTCTGACTATACCTATCTAACTCCTGTCCTACACATGGATTGTGTGAAAAACAATTAAAACCAGTAAATAGAATTGTTTCTAAAAGCCCATAGTGACATTAGAAAAACTAAACATGTATTTGTTCTTACTTTAGAATGTCTGATAGGGGTTGTGATGTGGCAGTTAGGCAAGTGTTGTAAAGCTACAGTTATACAGGCAAGTCTTTGTCATACCTTACCTGCTTTCCAAGTTTCATTCTAACCACATCTCACTTATGGTACCTAAGGTGGTGTTTTAAGATGCAATGACAACCAGAGTTTTATTTATAGTAATTTTTATAAGTTTTTAATAGAGAACAATGATCATTAATGGGATGATCCTACCTCACATTTAGTTTATTTTTTAGGTTCCATTACTTCTATAGCTTGGTAGCATGCTTTCACCCACTTGAATCTTTCACTTCCATTTGTTGATCTGTTGTGCTCAATTAAATTGATCCATTCATTTTGTTGACTAATTCTCAGTGCAGTATAGCACTTCCTTGCTTACATACCAAATAAATTTTAACTATGATAAACAAGAAACATAACACTAATGGACATGCATATCTCATATGGGACAGTTTGTGGTTATGGTCGTGTAATTCATACACTTTAGCTAGAACAATTTCTAAATACATATGTTCCACATGTACTTGGCTGGATTCATCACACACATTGCTTACTGGGCTCACTATATGCATAGGTATAGACAAGCAGACACCCAAGGACAGGGTTGTGCAAAATCTTGACATCCAGGAAGCAGTGCTGCATTGTGCTAGGATCAATATTCTATTTTGGCAAGTACTTGAACTCGTACATCAACTGAACTTAAAATCATTCCACAATCTGGATGGTTCAGCAGGAACAGCTGTTGCAATTAGATTAATTTGAAATCTACTCTACTAGAAAGGTGACTATCCACATTTCTGAATTGTATTTGAGTCACATAGCAGATCAACCAGACTATGTGAACCATGTTTTACTCATGAATGAAGTATTCATCTCACATGGAGGTTACATAAATTACACAGTTCCATGTTTTGTGTTTGAAAACTTTGATGGCACATTTGTGTGTAGAAATCAAATGCGATTTGGAGTGAATATATGAACATAGGCTATGAATGACTTCCTTCTGGGGCTATAACCTTTTCAGCAACGACTCAACACCGACAACCTAGTATTTTTGCAAGAAGTTCTACCAAACTTCTGCATCCACAAAACAAAGAGTGCGGTTAAAACATGATGGGGCATTAATTTATTTTGGACAGTAAACATGAGCCTAGTTTGGCAACTATGCTTGGTGCTGTCAGCGTGAGCATGTTTTTAATGACAGTAAGCGCTGTCATGTCCAGAGCTGATCACATTAGATATTTTTATGGGACAACATGCAGTCAGTGTTTTATAAAACACCTTTTGTCTTAGAAGATGATCTTCTGGCACCTATAATCAGTGCCACAGCTGAAATCAGGGAAATGTCTTTTGGATTTATAAAGGCATGACAGCACTTGGCATATCAATGCACTGTCTGTCTGGAAGTGTGTTTGCTATAGTGATAAGGGTGTAAAATAATAGATCCATACTTTTGAGCACTGACATGTAAGCTTTAAATTTTCCTTCAGTAAGATTTATGCATGTTTTATATATGTTAGTGCCAAAATGCAAAATATCTGTTAGATTAGGATCTGTGTTTTAAATGCTCACATATGTATATAAATACTTCCATCCCTTCCAGTTAAATCAACAGCTTTAATATTTAAAGTCCTTTGTACTAAATGAAGCTTTGCAGTCCACATGTGTATTATTGAATAGTGCTTCTAACAAGGCTATTGATCCAATCTCTAGGTTCGATGGACTAATTTTGAAGCCTCCTCTATACTTTAAACGTCATACTCACACATGCATTACCCATTCATATACATACAGTGCTTTACTTTGAGACTGCAGGCACTATACACCTGCTCCCATTCCAGCCTCTATGGTTTGGACTGCCACCAAAAGAGGTGTAATATAAAGGCGACACTGGAAATTCATAAAATTGAGTTTTTATTACAAAAATTATAGTTGCTTATATTTGACAGATACTTTGTTATATTTTGTGAGTTGATCACCTGTAGTATGTTCAATTTGCTAAGATAATATTTTAATTATCATAATTTAAAATTTGTTATATTCAGCCAAAAATGAATTCAACTAGAGAACATTACTAGGCTATGGGTTTTTATGATTTTAAATCATCATTAATGACCAAAATATGAATAATGTCTTAGACATGCATTTGGCAAAGAAATCCCATCAAAGGCTGCAAAAATGCTTGGAAAAGATCAAGAGACATTTTACGAATTTATTCAAGTGGCACTGGGGATTGGTATGAGTCAAATCAAAAATATTTTACATCAAAAGTTAGATTTGAGGAAACCTTGTTGTTCATGGATTCCATAAAAATGAATTCCCATTCAAAAACAACAATTCATTCATTAATGCAGAAAAAAACTGTTAAAATTCGAAGACAAATTGGGCATGTAATATCACTACTAATTGATTTATTGTTATGATCCTGAAAACAAAAGTCAAAGGGCTCAATAGGCATTTTGAAAATGTAAAATGTAAATGGTGTTTTATTTATGGATTCTCTTTAACTGCTGTGGTTCTCAGCGTCCCATTCTATACTGGGTGTGAAAGACTGCTTAATTTTGTTCAGAGGCCTATCTATCAGGCTTGAGGTTCTTTTATGTGCCGTAAATCTATGACACAGGACCAACAGCTTTATTTCCCTTCCGAAGGAAGCCATGCTACTGATTTTTATGCCCGAAAAAATCCATTGTCCTCCGCCAGGTTTGAACCCGTGACCTTGGGTATATGAAGTCAGCATGGTAACCATTACACCATGAAGGGCGATTACATTTTGAAGAAAATCTACACTGCTTTAATCATTGTTTAAGTTTCTAAAATTTTCAGTCACCCTTGTATCCCTGCAGCCAAGTCATATTCTTTTATCAACAGTTACAACTACAATGATAATAAGTATACTTTTTATCACAGGAGATGATAAAAATGCTTGTTAAATGCTTGTTCTTCTGTATCTGCATATTTCTGGCAACAGTCCGTTGCAACCTTGCCTTAAGGATGCGATGCAATGAGCCGCAGCTAAGCAATGGTTCCTGAAGCGGTTCTCAAGGGCTTCCCAGATCCCCTGAACTTTGCCAATGTCAATATCATTTTCAATACTTCTGCTGCCCATCCCTGGAGACTTGCTATCAGCTGTGCATCTTCTTTTTCTGCTGATCATCGGTTGTGGGTGGCGACGGCGATGAACTTTCGCCAGGAGATTTCAGTGGTTGATGATCCATCATACTTAAGCAACTTGACATGCATGGATGTTATGTCAAGTTCTGATGCCTTGGCCTTCAAATCCTTAAGACTCCCATCAAGCATCCTTTGCACCATGGCATTCTGTCCCTTGATGCTGGCCTCGGCTCATCCTTCCAAGGTGTTAAGGCTTTGCTCATGGTCTTTCATTGTTTCACCAAGCTCTTCCACCTTTAACCCAAGATCTTCCACTTTTTTCACAAGTTCTTCCACATCTTTCATGCTGGCCAGTTATTAATAAATTTTTGTAGAAAGTTACTTTCTCATTGTAGACAATTCATTTCCTATCTTTATCATGCCAGATTCCATTCTGGTATTTTTTTCTTTTATATTCTCCATCCTGGATTCGATACCAGATTCCATTTTCTTCATTTTGGCCAACAAACTTTTTATCATCTCCATCTTGGCATAATAATCCCTCTCCCGACACCATTTAACAAATGTCTTAATTGACTAAAAACCTGTTTGCAAACAAAGTCTTAAATTCAGTGCTGCAAATAATTCACTCGATATTTTGACACATAGGCAGTTTACGGCTGCCTCTATCCATGGCATGCTCAACACTTTGCGCTAATACTTCAGTAATTCAAGACTCAGTACAATTCACAACAACTAGCTTACAATTCTTCCTCCTCTTCTAGCTAGCAAATGTCTAAGAACTTTATGGAAACTTATCAAAGTTACTGGATTCTTCTAGATGAATCTCGAGTGTACCAAATTGTCACATTTCAAATTCTCCTGTTTCAATCATCCTATACTTTCTTGTTTATGTATTTGAAGGTCTCCAACTGCAAAGACTCATATACTAAGGCAAACACGAGAACCACAGCAGGAGGCGGCACAGTCATGGTATATATGTGAGCTAACTTGAAATATAATGTATGTACAACAACACTCATATTAAAACATCTAAACAAAAACATCAGGTGAGAAAGTCGCTAAATTTATCTTCAGTGCATACAAAAATTTTCTCAAACAATGTCAAAAGCATGCAGATACAGAAAAACAAGCATTTTTAACATTCCTTGTGATAAAGTATATACTTATTGTCATTGTGTTTGTAACTTAATATAAGAATGTGAGGTGGCTGCAAGGATATGAAGGCGACTCTGAAAATTTCAGAACCTTAAACAATGATTAGTTAAAATTTTAAGTGCGTTTTACTGTTTTATAATGTAAACATCCATAACATGACTTTATTTGGAACTGATGTAAAGCCAGTTCTCCTGTTTACCAATATTAACATGTAAAATAATCCCATACCTTGAAAGAAAATGTTCCTGGGATAATTTTACCCTTTTCACATCACCAAGCTGTGATTTCATCCTATAGTGCCATCTATGGTGTCTATGGGTAATGGGTTGATCCATTGTCACCATCTGACATAGTGGCAAGCTCGTGAACTAGAAATTCCCTGTACAAGAAACCAGTGTAAAGGTGGCCCAAAATACACCAGCATTGCAGGATGGAACTTGAATTGATTATTGTTTTACAAATTATTACCCTATAACATCAATAGATTTTTCATTTGATGAAACCGGTCTTTGGCTCAGACCTTTAAGATATCCAAATACTCAATTGTCAGATTTATTATATGTGACAATGCATTGTCATGATGTAAAAGTTATTTTTCCTTTAGCGAGTTTTTCCAAACCTTTTTCAAAAATTTGCAGTAAACAGATATTTGCATACCAATCGACAGAGGTAATATGCCTATCTTCTAAAGTATAATAGCAACAAAAGAAATGCCAGTAACTATGCTCTTACCAGCATTACCAGTTTTTCAGACATTTTTGGATATAGAAGATGCTTCAAAAAATTAGTACATCAAACCTAGAGATTGGATCAATAGCCTCATTTGAAGCACTATTCACTAATACACATATAGACTAAACTGCAAAGCTTTATGTGATTAAGGTTGTTGATCAACCTGGAAGGGATGGAAGTATTTATAAACCAATGTGAACATTTAAAACACAGATCCTAATCGTACATAGGTGTTGCTTCTTGACCCTAAAATACTTAAAACATACATAAGTCTTACTGAAGAAAAATGAAAAGCACACATGTCAGTGTTCAAAAGCATGGAGCTATTATTTTACACCCCTATCACTACATGAAACACACTTCCAGACAGACAGTGCATTGATATGCCAAGCGCTGTCATACCCTTATAAAGCCAAAAGTCATTTCCCTGATTTCAGCTGTGGCACTGATTATAGGTGCTAGAGGATCATCTTCTAAGACAATTGGTGTTTTATAAAGCACTGACTGCATGTTGTCCCATAAAAAAATCTTATGTGATCAGCTCTGTACATGACAGTGCTCATCGTCATAAAAACATGCTCGCACTGACAGCACCAAATGCAGTTGCCAAACTAAGCTCACGTTTTTATCCAAAATAAATTAATGCCCCATCATGTTGTAACCACACTCTTTGTTTTGTGGATGCAGAACTTTGGTAGAACTTCTTGCAAAAATACTAGGCTGTCGGTGTTGAGTCATTGCTGAAAAGATTATGGCCCCAGAAGGAAGTCATTCATAGCCTCTGTTCATATATTCACTCCAAATCTCATTTGATTTCTACACACAAATGTGGCATCAGAGTTTTCAAACACAAAACATGGAACTGTGCAATTTATGCAACCTCTACATGAGATGCTACTTCATTCATGAGCAAGACATGGTTTGCAAATTCTGATTGATCTACTATTTGACTCAAATACTATTCAGAAGTGTGAATAGTCACCGTTCTAGTAGAGTAGATCTCAAATTAATCTGATTGCAACAGCTGTTCCTGCTGAACCATCCAGACCGTGGAATGATTAAGTTCAGTTGATGAATGAGTTCGAGTACTTGGCAAAATAAAATATTGATCCTAGCACAATGCAGCACTGCTTCCTGAATGCCAAGAGTTCCCACAAACTATCTTTGAGCCTCTGCTCATCTATACATGCGAGTATGACAAGTCCGGTAAGCAAATCTGGCATCAGTCCTGCCAAATGTTACTGATCTACTTATAAATTGTTTCTGCTAAAGCCTCCGAGTTGCAAGACCATAACCACAAGCGATTCCATATGACATGTGCATGTCTATGACATATAAATTTTTCCTGTTTGTCATAATTAAATATTAATTGGCATGTGCCTTCACCCCCTAATTCAACATCTATATCTGTAATTGATACACATTTTTTTTTCAAAAATTCCTTTCCATTAAAAATAATAAGATATATGTCACAGTAAAGAAAGTTCCATTTCATGCTTAGATGCAGCATTACAATAAAAATAAAATAATCAATTACAATGCTGTCAAATGTAAATCATATCCATGTCTTCTTCTTAACAAAGTTCAAAGAATGGTAGTACAGTACTTTTCCAAAACATAAAAGTCTCAGCTACCCACCCTGTCCAAAACAGCAGAGCTTTGAGAGTTGGTTTGCAGTTTAAAGCAAACCTCACAGTTGCCCTCCTCCTTCCCTAGATGTTTTTCTAAACCAATATTACATAATACAGGACATTAATTATCCATGCCTGATTGACGCCCTTAAACAATTAATAACTTATAGCTCACACCTAGCTGTCACATAAATAAAATTGCAAGTAATTAGTATTAACATATAAAAATTAAATGTCGTCCTCTGTGGTGTAATGGTTACCATGCTAACTCATATACCCAAGGTCTCAGGTTCAAACCCGGCGGAGGACGATGGATTTTTTCAGGTGTAAAAGCCCTTAGCATGGCTTCCTTGGTCCCGTGTAGTAGCTTTACGACACGTAAAAGAACCTCAAGCCTGATAGAGAGGCCTCTGAGCAAAATTAAGGCATCTTTCACGCCCAATTTAGAATGGGATGCTGAGAACCATAGGAGTTAAGAGTGTCCATAAATAACATGCCATTTACATTTTTATTTTAAAAATGAAGTTTCTCTGAGAAAACAGGAGGATGTATGGGACATGCTGGAGGACATGGGACCTAGGGAAATCACTGAAGAGGCCGACTGCCCTTGGTGCTCTTCTGTAGTCTTGTTGAAAAAGAACAGCGAGCTACTCTTCTGTGTGTTGTGCAAGAAGCTGAATGCTACCACTCAAGAAAGGACTGTTTCCCCTTACCGCAGATTGACGTCAGCCTGGATACCTTGCATGTGCCCAGTATTTCTAGACTTTGGACTTGAAAACGGGATACTTGTAAGTGGCCTTAGGGTGAACTATTCGGGTCACATACTCTCACCATAAGGGGTGACCACGGACCTGCAGATGGTTCGGGCAGTGAGAGATTAGCCTCGTCCAAAACAAACGAAAGCTGCAACGTTTCCCGGGGGCCTATGCAGCTACTACTAACGGCTGTCAGAGGATTCTAGAACATCAAAAAACACCTCACTCAATTGATGGAGTAGCACTGGTTTACATGTAATCATAAGAGTCAGAGAGCGCATTCCAGGTGGTTAATAGCACTCTGTAGTGCGCATATCTTAGGATTTGCACAACCTGGTAGCGACTTTATATTGGACACCAACGGCAGCGACACCGGCTTTTGGAGGCATTTTATCCCAGGTCTAGAATGGCGTGAAGCAGGAGACAGCCTACTACAGCAAGATGCTCTCCAATGCAGAAAAAAGCTATTGTGTTACCCGGCGAGAGCTCCTGGCAGTAGTAAATGTGCTGGAGGACTTCTAAAAGTACCTGTATTGTTAAGTAATTTCACCTGAGGACTGACCACTCCGCCATCACCTGGCTGTTGAGCTTCAAGGGCCTGGAGAACCAGACAGCCGTTGGGTCCAGAGGTTCCTAGAGTACAACTTCACGTTATAATATCGGAAAGGAAGGAGCCACTCCAATGCTGATGGCATGTCACGACGACCTTGTCCAGTGGAGTGCGGCCACTGTTATTCTGATGGTGCATGCAGCTGAGAATTTGCTTTTTTTTTTTTTTTTTGATAGTTTTAACTCCCGCTTTTACTACTTGTGGCACCGCAGGCGAATCATGAAGGATGTTCAGGCGGGAACTTCGGGAGGACATTTAGGACCCAATTGAACATTGACAAGCTCCAACAACAGTTTTACTGGCTCAGACTATGAACACATGATGAGAGGTGGTCCCGCCAAAGTATGTGAGGTAAGTTACAGCCCACAGAACAGGAGTCGTGGCCACATGTAACAATATAATATGGGAGCAGCTTTCAAACATACAATGATGTAGCTGGGCCTTTCCCTGTGTCAGTCGAGGGCAACAAGTATTTGCATGTTTCTATAGCACTGGCCGGAAGTGTATGCCATCCCTAAACAGAAGGCCAAGTCTATCACAAACTGCATTTTAGAAGAACTATTTTGTCAAATTGGGGTACCATTGGAGCTACACAGTGGTCAGGGCACCAACTTTGTCTCTGACCTAATGAGAGGAACACTGGAGTGACTTATGTGCACACAACATTTCTCCACCCACAGTCAGATAGCATGGTTGAGCGGTTCATCAATACTCTAAAAGAACATTAGAGAAGGTTGTGGCCAATCATCAGAGAGACTGGGATGTGAGGGCATCACTTTTCTTGCTGGCCTGCTACTCTTCAACCCACGAAACTACTGGGTTGACACCAAACGTTTGATCTTTGACAGGGAGTTTAATAAAATTTAATTTGCTATCTATGAGCCCTCTAGAGACAGAATAGCCAGCAATTGACTTCATGAAGAATCTCATAGACTGGCTTCATGACATGTTTAAACAACTGGATGAAGACCTGTTAACAACCAGCAAGCCAACAGCTGAGGTTTCTAGCAGGGTGATTTGGTGTGCCTATATCACCCTACCCAGACCAAGGGGTGCTGCCACTAACTTGAACAGCCATGGCAAGAGCCATACCTTGTGGTGAAAATGATAAGTGATGCCATTCTATGCATCCAGAGGCTGCTCCAAGAGAAGTGGCTGAGAGTACACTTGGATCGTCTAGCTTGTTACGATATTGGTAGTTGACCCTTGCGGTCGTAATTGCTACACATGTGTACATGGCTTGCTTCTAAAGTCACAGCTGGTTGTTGCTGAATCTTGTTAAACCTGAATGAGTAGGCACACGTGTCATCGGTAGATACTTTAATTTTGAAACTTTGATTACTATACCTGTTTTTGTGTCACCTATTGCGGTTTGTACATGCAACTGCTTCTGGAAGCTTCTTGCTATGTCATCGGAATATATAAAAATGTGAGAACAAGCCCTGGGAAGAGTCAGTTTCAACTGGGAATGCACAGCATGCGAGTCAATTGTGCCTACAATTGTAATGCTTCCATAAACTTATTCACATCTTGAAGGTATTTCTCCATAACAGTCGCTTCAAGGATATCTTCATACATTAAATAGGTTTTAAGCTTTGCAAACTAATTGGCAATTTATTACATAGGGAATCTGCAGTATATCTAACCCCTATGGAATACACATAGTTTGATGCGATACTCCTTAAGTTTTGCTTTATTTCTGGTGTTATGTTAATGGATTTGATTATTTTGTGGTAAATTTTTGTTTCGATCAGTTTACTTTGTCTAGCATAATAAGCAATATATGGAGATGCGTAGAAAATTAAGAGCTTAAGCATTTTAAATGCCTCTCTGAACATGTCATACTTCCTTTCCGGTTCAACATATCCTATATCATCTTTGGTTTTTTTTTCCCCCCCTTTCTTTTCTATAACCTACATGTCTATTTCTACTTCCTCTCCAAAATATTATACCCTACCTTACTGGTTTTCGATGTATGTCTACAAACGTTATGATCTTTGTACAATAGAAATTGTTTCAGTTTTATTTTTTTAATGTTCCAACAGCAGAATGCATGGTTATCAGATGAAAATATTTCATCAATCAAATTCGTCATTCAAGCATGAAAAGGGGGCCGTTCATACCTCTTAATAGTTTGTTTATGCCAGAAAAAGTCCTTAAAACATTTTTATCACTGTTTTAGGAAGTTTTTAATCTTGATTCTTACTTCATATATCAACAATGTATAACCTCCTTTGAAGTAACTGAGATATTTTAGATTAGACTCACTGTCACTGCTGTCTGTCTTAGATGCTATGCACTAAATGCCATATTCTTTTTCTTTTTACATGTAATAAACATATCAGACTCAGGACATGGTTATGATCTTCATCACTTTTGTAAAGCAATTCTTCTACCTTGAAATACACTATTCCTTTCCATTCCAAGACTTGAAAAATTTTGAAAAAATGATAAAACAAAATTTGAGATACTAAATGGGACAGCTCAGGTGCTAACATCTGTAGCCTGCATTTGGGAGGTCCTGGGTTCAAATTCCATGGACTGACTAATTTGGCCGAGGTTTTTTTTTATGGTTTTCCTAAGTTACAAAAGTAAATACCAGATTGAATATTTCATACCATGACCCATAGCTCCACCTTCAGAATAAAACAATAATAGAATGAAAAATAGATGGCAATAGCAATAATTCTGCTGCCATCTATCCAAGGATGGTTAAAGCAGCTAGACTGAATCATACCCTAATACCATCTCCTGTTGCAGAGCAAAGTAGTATGGTATATGGTGATGTAACCTTGAAGGGCTGACTGAATTCTGCCATTTGAATATGGATGGTGGAAGCAGCTAGAGCTGTATGCGCAATCTAATTATGGATGATGAAAGCAGTTAAACCGTGGCATCCTATCATTATCTGCTTAGCATGAAGCAAAATAATCTGAAATAGGAACAGTCACATAACTGTGATCAGGAGAAAATGGCAGCCACCAATGGTGAATCGTGACCTAAACTATAGGTAAGCCATTATGACATAAAAATACCTGCAACATACCTATATATTATATATTAAGTTGATTCTTCTGTCCTTTCTGTTGACGTATTTCCATATTACGTTGTCACACAAAGACTGCTTCTTCTCTAGGTCATTCAACAAGTTATTGTAGATGGAGATGTTGGCCCCAGATGTCAGTCTTTCCTGGGTCATTGTAATCCACAAATGCATCTTTATACATTTGAGAGCAGAAATGCTCCTGATTGCTGCATATGCAACCAATGAAAAACGTTTGTACACCTGTTGAAATATATGCTTGTTTTCTTGGACCAATTTCAATGTTTGTGTATTTTTTGTTTCTATAAAAAATCCAATGGTGATTTGTGCCAAAATCAAAACCAATATTTCAAAATATAATAATTTTTACTTGTGAGAAAGCTCAAATTGGGACAGATTTATATATCCCCCCCCAAATTGCCCCCTTTGTTTAGTTGCTTCAAAAAATTGATGAAATCTTCAACCAGTTTTTTTTTTTTTTTTTTTTTAAATAAGTATACAATAACCATTTTCTATTTGCTTCCAAGAGACAATCATGTCAAGAGATTTTCCTTTAACAATATCAAACAGAAGACTAGTAACATGATAGTTCGTATTAAAAAGAATCACCAAAAACATAAATTCAAAATCATTCAAGTTACTGAGAAAGCCATGGAAAAGCCAAACTGCTATCTGATCAGACTCAAAATCATCTCTCTCCTGAAAAAGCTTACTGAGTTCATTTCAATTTTCTTCAACTACTTTGAGCGTATTGGAGTATAAATTCCAATGAGTATATGTTGCAGTGGGCATGCACTAAACTACAACTGTATCTAAGCATAGCTTCCCTTGGCAGAGTGATGTAAAAACTTAAAAGATTCCAGCAATATTTGCAAAAAAGATGTGACATTGAGACATTTCTTTCATTGTGCTTTTTATGACTAAATTCAGCCTATGGACTAAACAATGAACAAAGTCTGCATTGTTCTATAAGCTTTGACTGACATCAAACGATCCCAACATAGAATCAACCAGGGCAAACAATGTTTCCAATGTTCTATCACAGCTGATATCAAAGAAACCCAAAAACTATTCACTCCTAATGGTCCTAATACCTTATACTTCTGTGTTTATTCAACTTTAGTCTTGTTACATTTCAATTGGTAGATTTAGAGTTTCTTGTGTACTTTTCCTCCCAGTTTTTCAGAATACAGTTATGAATATTAATGAACATCGGTAAAATATGTATCTGAGGTTTAACATTACTCCACCTATTACAGCAGATATATGGCTTCACACAAAACACATGACATGAAATTTGCAAAGTCAATTAACACCATATTGTACAAAACGATGACTACTAATAACATGGATATGTTTGTTGTGTTATCCCAGTTCTCCTATGCATACTGCACAGCTATTGCTTCAAGCCTCCACCTCTTTCTTCCATTCCTTGTACTGCACAACTTGAGTTCAATTAGCAACAGCAATACTAGCACAAGTGGCATGTCTAGGTAATATAATTCAAAGGTCTTTGGCTATGATTACTGCAGATGAATATAAATCTGCAAAAATATTAAAATCAGTATCTCTCTAATTACTGGAAGGTTATTTTGTATTCAAACCTTGCTTTATCTTAAAGAAAAATTTACGAAGTTTACGCTAAATATTCATAGAAATCTAGCAAGAAATATTCTGTCCTTCAATTACCCATTTTCTGATAAATACATTTTTCTTTGTAAGTATTATATTACACTTGTTCAAATGAGTTACTGCCTGTGCTTCGCTACGGAAATTTGTTGAAATGTTCTCAGCTAAAACAGTGTACGTCATTTCAAAGGTGTATTGTGTTGTAGTTATTCCATGGCGGCTTATTGTAAAGAGCTATCTAGTAGCAAATAAGAAAATCAGTCCAGAGAGAGAGAGATCATTGGAAATCACAAGTGATACCTACATGCTAAATAAGTAAGTATATAAATACATCTATATTACATACAGTATTCTGCTCTCTTAGCTGCCAAAATAGACAAAAACATAGCATCACAATTGTCTATTACGTTTTTATTCTTATACTTAACCTCGATTAAATTATTTTTTTAAGTCACATAAAATAATTTGTACAAATCTGTATAACATAACCATAGCTCGGTATTATAATTTAAAGATGGTGTAAAAATGATGAAAATAAATTAGTTTTTCATCCAGATTAAAAGAAGCTGAATATAAATGAAGTTAAATTAGGAATAAATTGTAAAAAACGAATTTGTGTTAAGCACCAAGTCTACTAGGTACAGGAATATTATCATATTAGTTAACTCAACTTATGACTATAGAGTTTTATACCATTCAGAATTTGGTTTCACACGTGAAGTCACTATTAAAAGCATGTGAATTATAATTTTCTTCTCTAAATCATAAATACAAAGATGAGCAAAAGCAATTTCATCATATGATTACTTTCAATGCATACTATTATGGTAAATGATACCTATTACATAAGTATTTGTATAAGACGACTGTTGACTTAGCATACACAAAGTGTTTGCAGTTTCTGTGCTTACTCACTCTGAATTAGGAGATACTCTTCCAACTAAGTTTGATCATATATACTGTACACCATTTTTGATGGCCTATAGAAGAGATATTGCTTTAAATGCAGCAACACCATATATTATATTCTCATAAAATTCTGTTTATATATCTTTGCCTCTAAATGTGTTTTGTGTATTATAGTCTCCCTGATTATTGCATCCACTAGTAAATGTTATGACATCCCACCTACTTGAATTTCAGATTTTAATTGAATAATAATGTTGATCAGTTCTGTCTTAGTGACACGTTTGAAATGCACTGTGCTACTAATATATTTACTTTCACCAATGTTATCCATTTTAACTGTGCTATTACTCTTAGGAACAGCTACATTTATTAAATATTCATTAAATATATTACTAATGTTAACTGAGCTATCAACCATTCTGTTCTCATGTTTATGTACAATATTTTCTATTTTGTTACATTTCTCCTTGCTAGCATTACAACTTTCCATATAGCCTTAGCTGTAATTTTTGCATTAGCTACCTGACACTAAGTACTTTGTAACCTCAAAGCTATGAGAGAAGCTTCATACCCTTTCTTGTTATTTGTGTGTGTGTGTGCGTGCGTGCGTGTGTGTGTGCGTGCGTGCGGATGTGTGTATATATGTTAGCATACTGGTTATAAAATATGTACCTATATATCCTTCATTGACTCCCTTATCTTAGTTATACTAAGTGGAAGGATTAGTTTATTACAGTTTGTTTTGCATTCATCCATTTCCCACTTTGCATATGCAATATCAAAGTATTGATTACATATACAATAAACATTTTTCCGTTTATCATTTATACAGTCAGTATGATTCACATTATCCCAAGATTCCTGTTGTAACAACTTTTTAAATACATTAATATTATTAAGATTAATTTTCATTTACCTTTACAATACTATCATCTTTAACATTAAACTTTTTATTTTCACAATCTAGGCCTTGTGATCCGACACATAACTGTCAAATACTATTATATGCATTCTACTACTATCAATATCTGTGGCAATTTGGACTGTAGAGGTAGCCGATGTCAAGGTGACTCTAGTTGGCATTTTAATATCAAACATATTTAATAATTCTGTAAGTTTTGTGCACACATTGTTTCAGTATTTGAGTTTATATTAATATCTCCCATTATTACAATTTTGTTACTATGTACGGAGTATTTTGTAAATACAGTGTTTAATTCACCTAAAAGGTTCATAATTTTACGGCTTGTTGATCAATATATTCCAAAAGTAATGTAATACCCTCTTCAGTTTTAATTTTAACCCCAGTAGTTTCAAAATCCTTTTCTATACAACATTTATTCTAATTTATTATTTGAACTACTTCGTTGTAGTTTTCATGTTCATATATTGCTACACCCTACTTTTAAATTCACTTCTACTGAAACTATTTTGTAATACAAAATTATCTAATTTGCAGAACTGAATTTACTTTTCTTTTAAACCATGTTCTATAATAATTACAAAGAGAGGGTTTGTTTGATTAATAAGTATACTGGGTTGCTCAGTTTTATTGGCTAAGTACTGAACATTTAGATGCGGTATACTTTAGTTACTGTTTGTTATCTTCATTCTGTATTACAGGTACCAAAAAATTACCTTGAGCCAAAACTTCTGTTTACAATTTCCTACCACATAGTCCTTTAGACAATCAGTCTTTCCACTAATAACAATTTCTAGTTTTTTGCTACACCAAGTTCTTCAGGGCAAGCACAACTTTCACACTGAATCTCTATGTTTTGATCAACCTGCAACAAAAAGATATTCGCAAGTTACCTCAATCACGAAATAGTTACTGATTTTGTGGAGATGCTGTATATAAAATCTACTTTAATTTGTCACGTCTCTTCTATTCCTGTCTCTCAAATATTTATTGTGAATACTCATCTGTCTTAAAATATTATATTGCAAGTTTAGTTTGCAAATTAAATTATTTTGTCAATCACATTATAGTCATTTAAGCATGAAAAGGAGTAATTTCCTTTTCATTCAGATTTCTCGCATTATGTTTAAGCCAGGAAAAGACTAAACACATTTTACACTTATTCTTGTTTTTGGAAACTTCTTGTCTGGAGTCTTATTCCATAGAGCAATACTGTATTTTCTTCCAGTGAAGTTATTGGGATATTTTAAGCTGTTTTGTATTCTTTGTCATTGCTATCCTGCTCAAATGGTATGTTTTTTTTTTTGTTCATGTGGAGTGCGTTTCAGATTTAGTACATTGTTTAATCTTAATCATTTTGTAAAAGAGTTTTTCTATTTCAGCTGGAATCAATCCCTTTCTATTACAAGACCTAAAGTATTTAGCAACATTTCTAATTATTTTGTAATAAATCTGCCCTTAAAGGAAGGCTTTTCTTTTGTCAGGTCCTTCAGGAACACCTCATTTTGCTTTAGAACTCCCAAATTGAATGCCTCACAGTTTGTCTTAACCAATAAAAACAAAAAATCCATAGAAAGCAACATTGGGGCTACTAGGCAGATGTTGTATGCAAGCAATATCAAATGTAGCTAAAAACTCCATGTCTTGATTTGTGATGTGAGGCCATACATTGTCATGATGGAGAGTCCACACAGTCCTATAAAGATGTAGATTTTTTGTTTTGCTATTCATCAGTGCAGTATGCTGCTGTAACATTGGTGTAAGTGCCAACTGCTCATTGGTAAATCATTCCATTACAGTAAAAACCTTTTGCATTTTTTGGTTTTGGAGAACCAGAAACTCAAATTATGTGCTAGCTTACTTGCATCATTATGATTCTGAAAGGAAACAAACCTCATCACTTGTGGTAAGATATTACAGAAACACATCCCCTCCATCAGCAAAAATGGGCAGCATGACACAGCATGCATTTATTTGCACAAACTTTTGTTCAGGATTTGCCAACATGTGGCCCAAAAGCCTTTAAAGCAGGACCTTCAGCAGGTACTGAATGTGTCGGCAGGTGACTTGCAGGGATCTGACAGGGGAGTCATCAACTGACTACTGATGTGCTGGGAAGGCCTCTCTCTGAATAACCAATTGCAGACCAGGGCCCAGCTCCCCAACCCCAAGGTACTAACCAACTCGTGTCAAAGAGGTGAATGGCACATGTGAGACATGTCACAAAAGCCGCCTCTGGTATACCTGACAACTTCCCTGAGTATATAGTCTTGCCCAGGCATGCAGACCAAGGCATGTAGGTCTTTGCCTGGGTGGACCAATGATATCCATAGGTAATCGTGGGAAGGACTACTAGTTCTAGTAACCCCAATTAACCAGGGGTTTCATAAAGGGGCTCCAAGATATGCAGCATTAATGAAGTGGAAGCTCAGCTCCCAAAGGTAGCAACCCAGAGAATAGGACAAGTGTGTCCTGTCTTCAAAGATTGAAGAAACAAAGGATGTTCAGGGTAATGGAACAAAATGATCTGCACCTTAAAATTAAATGGGGCAGGTATTCCGAGACATCTCCTAAACCAGGACCAGTTTTCTGAATTGAAACAGGCATCAAAAGGGAAGGCATTAAGTGTGTGGTAAGGTAGGCCAAAATGATTTCTTTCATTCAGGCTAAGCTACAATATGGTGTTATTGCCTCAATACTTTCAAGTAGTAACATAATGGGACAGGATCTGGAAGTCACCATAGTACAGGAACCTTGGCTTTGGCAAAGTAATACTATAGCATTTTTTTATAACAGTTTTTTTTTTTATCTTGGGTGAGGATGGGTACTCCCCAACCTGTTCTCCAAGAGGACTCTCAAATTCTTTCTTCTTTCTTTATGAAGATTTTTGGGGCCTATCTTACCATGAGATATGCTTTAGCCCCCGGAGGCAGACCAAGGTGATACTGAACTGACTCAACATGGGGAGGGGTGAAAATTATGCTCAAGAATATGCAGATGACATATCCCTATTAGAAAATGTGAAATTCATGCACACATTGGAGCTCTTCCAGGGCTCCTTGTAAGCTCTAGAAAAAAGGTTTAAGGAAATGGAGTTTCAGACAAAACTAGATTATGGCCTTCTCAAGGCCACTGCCTGGTTTAATAAGAGCCCTATCTGTTTTGGAAACAATTGAAGCCATCTGGTGCAGTTAAGTATCTAAGCGTCATCTGTTATACTGAGCTGTGTTGGTAAAAGCGAGTGAAATACAAAGTAAAGAAGGGTCACAATACGTGATGGCTGTACACCTCAGATATAAGGCCTTTGGTTTGCTATGCAGCATTAATGAATGGAGTTATATTCATGGACACTCTTTAACTGTGGTTCTCAGCGTCCCATTCTATACTGGGCATGAAAGACCACTTAATTTTGCTCAGAGTCCTCTTTTATCAGACTTGAGGTTCTTTTACATGCTATAAATCTACGACATGAGACCAACGGCTTTATTTCCCTTCCAAAGGAAGCCATGCTAAGGATTTTTACGCCTGAAAAAATCCATTATCCTCCGCCAGGTTTGAACCCTTGTCCTAGGGTATATGAAGTTAGCATGGTATCTATTACACCACGGAAGGCAACTATGCAGTGTTGGTTTGGTGGCCTGCCTAGACATGAAGTCTGTGGATACCAGGGTAGATTTGCTGCAAAGATTGATAGGTATGTGTGATGATAACCAGGATGGTGCAGCCCACTCCACAGTCTGCCCCTGAGATCTCGGTAGAACTTCTGCCTCTAGATTTGTTTATATGTAAGGAGGTTGCAAGGCTGAGTGTCCACCCCCTTTGGACAATAGGGGGTAGAGTTTTAGTTACCATTTAAGAGACACTCACTGATTTTGAGTAGATTTCAAGAGAAATCTCCTATCTCTGTGATGGTAGGAGACTGGGTGGGTACAGTTATCACTTAATTCCAGCATATCCAGTGACAATTCCTTCCAGGGAGGTATGAGACCCAGAGACTGGAAGCCAGGCATGTTATTCAGATGGATTCTGCTTTGAATGCAGAAAGGGGGCTGGAAATTATGCTACTGTTGTTTGTATTCCATCTTATTCTGTTTATACAGATCCTCAATATGCCAAATAGATGAGTGAAGGTGCATATCTGCTCAGAAAGTCAGGCAGATTTGAAAGCCCTTATAATGATCTAAAGCACATCCAAATTGTTTTGGGACTGCCACAGGATGCTGGACAGACATCCTAAATTTGCTTGAAATGAACATTGTAGTAAATAGAATCACCACCAAATAAGACAAATTTATGTATATTCACATATAATGAGCTGACCAGACTGATCCAGAAATTTGTAACTGCAGGGGGCAGTATACCACTTGGCTATTCATGATGTTACTTGTTTTTTTTTTTGGTAGTGTTTAATGCCCGCTTTAACTACTTATGGCACTGCAGGCAGGGACACTGATGATACATGAATGAAGATGGAGCATTGGTGGAATGTGATGGCGGGGTAAACCGGAGAAAACCCGCCCAAATGCCGCTTTGTCCACCACAAATCTCACATGCGGTCGCTTGGGATCGAACCCAGGCCATCTAGATTAGAGTCAAGTGGTCTAACCGCTTGGCCACGGCGTGGCCCCGATGTTACTTGTGTGATCAAATTGATTTAACTGTATGAAACCCGGCTGTAAATTAAACTACAATTGTTTCACTAATCAGTCACTGACATAAACAGTGAGAACAGCAGTCTTCTCTTGCTGGTCCTTTCATTATGGCAAGTAATAATGGGTTTTCATACTGCACTGTAAAAGTACAGACTTCAATGATAATTATAATCTTCACCTTTGTTCTGGAATATGGTAAAAACTGAGAAAGGGGTAAACAAAATTACTTTACTTAAATTCTCAGTGAGGTTGTAAATTGTGTATAATCTGGTTGATTTTTTAGTATTTATGCTTCCCTTTTAGAATTCTGAAAAACTCAAAATGACAAAAATGAGAAAATAATGACTTTAAAATTTAAAAAATTGCCTTAAAGTACTTTATGAGGGCATAATGAACATAAAATGCCCAAAAATGATGCTAAACCTTAAAAATGATCTAAAAAAGAAATCTCCCACCCAAAAAACAAAGAACATTTTTATAATCTAGTACTCTGATGCTTAGAAACCTGGGAATTAAATTTAGAGATCTTAGGATTATATGGAATCTATATAAAGATGAAAAAGCAATTATAAACTGTGGGAGAAACCAAGAAATAGTCCATATAAGAAAAGGAGTGAGACAAGGATGTGCACTATTCCCAATACTGTTTAATGCATACATACAGAGTGCACTAAATGAAATCATGGAAGAAATAGACACTGGAATAAAGATACAGTGGATAAAAATCAATATGCTCCGCTTTGCAGATGATATTGCAATATTAATGGAGAACAAGAAAGATTTAAAAACATTCATAAACAAATTAGAAAATACATTAAGGAACAACTACAACTTAAACATTAATAAATCAAAAACAAAAATTATGACTTGCAGGAAGAAAGGGAATAGTAACACAAAAATTAAACTAAATGGACAACTATTAGAAGAAACCGAAATATTTCAATATCTAGGAAGCAAAATAACAGCTGATGGAAGGGGCAAAACAGAAATAACCAGTAGAATACAACATGCAAAACTTGCTTTTAATAAAAAGTACCAGCTATTTACTGCAAACAATATTAGCCTTGAAATCAGGAAGAATTTATTACAAACATATGTTTGGAGTATTATGTTATATGGATGTGAAACTTGGTCAATTTTCAAAGCAGAAAGAAAGAGAAAAAGTGAAGAAGTATATAAAAGAGCCGAAGTGGAAAAGCGAATTTGGAACCAAATTCAAAGAAGAAGAAAAAAATTAATAGGCCATTTATTAAGACATCAGAGCACACTGAATATTATAATAGAAGGTATGATAGAAGGAAGAAGTGGCAAAGGAAGAGCAAGATCACAATATATAAAACAAATTATGGAAGATATGAAATGCAGTAAATATGAAGAACTCAAACGGAAAGCAGAGAGAAGATCTGAATGGAGAGTCGCTGCAAACCAATCCAAGGATTGAAGACTCCTAACAACTTTGATCTAAATACCTGCACTAGTGAGCAATGTGCATGTTATACTAGTTAAAAAAAAAGCTAATGTTCATTAAAATCTGGACCCAGATCGTTACTGAGCCAATTACATATAGTATATTTAGTTTTTATTGGTTGATGTTCTCTGAATGTTGTTACTATTTCATGGAAAAAGTAAAGAGCTTATTTACCAGTAAGGCAACTATGCATATAAAAGCCTGAGGTGTTACATTCATATGACTTTCACTAACTTCCATCTTTTATTAGCACGAATGCAGACTATTATTAAGGAAGTTAATTTTTCTATCTATTTCATTTTAGTTATGATAAATCTATGCAGAAGTAGCTACATTACACTTTCATTATAGATATAAAAGGAATAATGATGATGTTGATGATGAGGGTCATCAACCCAAAAGTTTGTTTGGAACCAGGATGAAATAATGAGAGAGACCACAAATCCACAATGTTGAGTAGGCAGGAGGATTGGTTTGACAGTGCCTTCTGCAGGGTGTGTGTAAAAGGACACCAACTTTGGAAGCAGCGGAGAAGAATCTTGTTTGGGAAAAATTTCATGCCCCTCACTGCATAATAAAAGCAGTTCCCCAGGCCTTAAAATTCGATACCCCTTCCATGCAACTGGGAGAAAACATATGACTATTGAAAAGAATTAAAAAGAAAGAAAAAATGTAATTTTTAATTCTGCCATTTATATCCACCTTTAACTGCAGTGATCATATCCATGGCCTTTTACTTTTGGAACATATTGCCTATTGACAATGGTGTTATCTTGTATAAAGTTGTTTTTGAATTTTCTTTGAGTTTTATATATTAGATAACACACACATTCACACTCTCATTCATACTTCCAAACTCTGGGAAGGATAGAAAACAATCTAGGCTAGAGAAAAATTCCCAACACCAACCCAGGACAAAAAACAACAAAAAATATTGAAAATTATCCAAATCAATAAAAACAAATACCCTGGGATTTGGTTTTAGCACAGAAAGGGTATAAAGCATATAGTTTAAAGACATCTGAATGTTTTTTGCAGTATGTTTTCATTTGTTAACTAAGTATACCAGTTATACAAATGTATGCAAAATTGGTTCCTGGGTGGTCTTCTTAGCATGAAGGTAACACAGCTGCTTGCCAAGTGGGAGACCTGGGTTTGATTTCTGGTACCAGCATGGGGACTTTTCCCCTACTGGGAGACGTGGTCTGGGGTGTACTCAAACTTGCGAGTTCCCTGGGGGGCCAATTGAGGAGCTACTTGATGTAGAAATAGTGGCTCCAGGTCATGAGGGCAACATTAACCGGCCGGTGGGGTTTTGAGGTGCTAACCACGTCTCACCCTCCAATACTGCACCGTATCCATGACATCTGTCATGGACCAAGATGGGGGACGCAGCAGGTGGGCATTAGACCAAGGTTCCTTGTGAGCTGTCATTCCATGGAGTTATATAAAATTGCTTCCTAATGAAGAGAACTTCAAAGGATACTGCACTAAAGCTCAAGATGTACATGTTTATAATGTAAATAGCTTTAATACATGGTATTTTAATTAAAATCACTAGAGCCATTAATAAGAGAATTGAAAATCTCAAAAACTTTCCATGTAAAGGATAGATTGGGTAGGGGAATTTTCCTTAAAATGTTATGCTGCATCTTACCTTAAATATCAAGTTTAGTGTTTAACCAACTATTCATTTTTTTATTTATATTGTTCACACCCACACGCACTGCATACAAAGTGAGCAGCACAAAAGTAGAAAGTGAACAGATGGTAAGTATGCGATTAGCATGAAAGAATAGTATTAAGTTATGGATGGAAGGAACTCGGCACCGAACCTATGTGGTTATTGTACGTACATCTGTTGAGGGGATCATCCTCTGGAGTGAGGGGTCAGGTTAGAAAATACCAGGGTGGCCAGAACCAGGAGTGATGGCACAGCAATGTCAGTGTCCTCAGACTTTCCAGATTGAAGAGCTCTGATAGTTGGGCAAGTGACCTTGCTCCACACGGGGTCCAATGTGCAGGCAGGGGCAGTTTTCATCCCAGCAACCAAAGTTGGGGAGTGGAGAGAGTAACAATGAGCATCTTTTTTCCCTGCCACCCTGCACTGACACTTCCAAACCTGAAAGAAGCTAACGGGATGAAGAGTGAATTAAATGACCTTAGAAATAAGATGGAGGGACAGGAAATCACGGGAAGAAACCTATCCAGCATTCATGTGGCAACCTGTGGAAACACTCCCAAAAAACCCATAGGTCAAGTACACCATTTGGGTGGATCAATGTGACTACAGACAAAACTGCTTGAGCCATCCTGCTTGATAGTATGAAAGCTAGTTCTACACAATTGTTTGACAATAACATATCTTTCCTTTGTTGCGAGATAACCTTGGTTCATTCTGGTTTGAAATAATGTAAATAATATGCTAATTTCATGTGCAATTTTAAAATATTTAATTTTAGACTTTTGTCTTCCTTGGCATTCAAACAATATTAATTAATTTAGCCTTTTATTTCCCCAGGTGTTATATGAACAAAACTCTTGGTTTTCAAATTTCAACAGTAGACACATCTATAGAGTACAATTCAAGTATGGCTAAAATGGTAACAGTTCATGTTATCTATTCTCCTCATGAGAGGAACTATATTTGGCATGAGCAAAAACTATACTGAACACACTTAGTGAAGGGTATCTGGCATATGTAGTGTTTAACCACATGAACTTTCATCATGCTCCTTCTTGTAAGTTTAGAAAAGGGATTGAGAGAATTGTTAACAATGTATTTTTTGTGAAAGGTTATTGAAGAATGCTAGAGGAAGCAACACTTTAAGAGTTTGGTTTTATTTCTAAAAGCAAATAATTTCCTTTGCCTTTAAGCTCTTTTCTCATAAAACTTTTCTTCTGCTACTTCATATTTTAGATTAGCATAAACAAACATACTTATGTTTTAGTGCTAGTTACTTTTCCTTCCCACAAAACTTGTTTGCTTTTTGTTTTTTTCCATGTTTACACGGTAGCTCAGTTGTTAGAGAAACCCAATGGTGACCAGAAGTTGCCTTGTTCAAATTCCTGCTAAGGCATTATATTTTTCAGTCTGATCTACCTATTCAACTTCTATTGTACATACAAAAAATTAACTTATTACTAAAATTAATGAATATTAAAATACTATATACCTTGTTAACACTAGGACCATACTGGTTATTTTGACTGGTCAGTATACTTTATACGATTCTAGATCATTTAAGTAGTGTGTTATCACTTTAGTATTTGGTGACTTTTAATGAATTAGAGGAATGCAACAGCTTAGTGTCAAATGAATGTATCTACAAAATGCCCACTTTTCAGGATCACGAAAAGAAAACTTTTGTCTATTCCGATGCTTCTATTTGATGTTTGAAGTAGCTTTTAATAATTTTATCTTTTGAAATAGTAATGTTCATCATTTTCCAATTAATTTTGTGTGCATTAGGTTTTAAATAAACTGTGTCCTATTAATGCTTTTAAACAATAAAATAAGTGCTAGTGGCATACGCTCACTTCACTCTAATCATGCAGTCACGTATGAAATAGGGCTATCTTTATTAATAATTAAAGATTTATAAAATATTATTTTATTGGTAAATTCATAAGTAGCAATGTACAAACTTCAGGAATGACATATATACCAACTAAATCTACCGTAATATGAGTCCAGCATGAGCTTAAATGTGCAAAAAAATATGAGCAAACATTTTATTAATGCATTGTAAGTTCAAATTTTTGTCATATAGACATGATGCTTAATAATAAATGCTTATCATGAATTTGGAGTATTCAGGTAATAACTTTCAATATTAACCATTAATATCACTTTTCCTACCTGGACATTATTTAAAATGTTGCTCTTTAATGCATTATCTGACTAAACATACCACAATTATTTTCTAAGCTTCTGTTAAACTTTTTTCTCTTTCTTGTGCCAGTTCTACGGTGGAAACCAAAGGATTATAGAAATAATGATACTTATATTTTACAAAAAATCCAAGAGATCATTCAATTTATGCCCGGCTATTTTCAATGGCTGGTTGTATGTATGATTAAGGACAAGGCTGACAACAGAAAAGTGCCTTCTCTCTTTTCTACTGATTTGGAGTGAATGAAAACTGTCTTCAAGTTGATTACATTTCAAATAAGCATGATTAAAATCATTATCAAATCAAAATATTTGAGTTGGTTTTTGTAACACAACCATCACTTGTTTCCGAAGCCGGTCCCAGTAAGTAATTAATAAGCGATGTTTGTGTTACAAAAACCGACTCTCAAATTCTCTTGATTTAATTTTAATCAAATCACTATTACAAGGTTCTTTGCATATTTGCAAGATTTCAAAAAGATTAGGATCATTTATCCTGAATTGAAGCAGATTATATACAGCCAGCAAATGGTGTTGCCTTCAGTGTAAACTCTTTTGTTTTTTAGAACTTATACTTGCATAGATTAAAATTCTTATATGTCTGATTGGTCTATTTCTTTGACTTTATATTAATGGACCCTCGAGGCGATTCTTACTATTGCATACCAACCAGATGAGCCAAATATTTCCACATTTTTATTTGCATTTTCAATGTGAGATGTACTGAATCTCATTCCATTTGGGAATCCCTGGTTCATAAAATACATGATAAATAACAGGAATAGCCCATAATTGTGTTGCATATACACATGGGGTACTCACAATTGATATATTCCCCTGCCAACCCCGTCAGGAGTCAGACATTTCTGATTACTGGTAACAGAAGTTTTCATATAGTCATAAACACAAGAGGCAACTTCATTTGCTCCTTCAAAAAACATATAGTTTTCAGCCTGTCTTTTTGCCACATTGTAAACAGTAAGGTTATACACATAAAAGATTATATATTTTGTTTGTAAAATATAGCTTTAGCTTTAACTGCAGGACATTATATATCTGTTTCCATGTCAAATTCAATAAAATATACTTTTCCATTTTCAGCATCATGCTTATATACACATAGAGCTCTCATATTTCCAGCATGTTCCTTTCTTGGTATGTGCCTTTCATGAGCTTCTTTAACCCACTGATAAAGGAGTTAATGTGATCTATGATATACTTCCTGCTTTCTTCAGGTCTCTTAACCCCCAGGCTTTTATCTTACTCTCTTATCATCTGCCACAGCGTCAAAGGCATCCTTCTTTAACATATTTCTCACAACAGTTTCTGATATGTTAAAAGAAGCCAAGAAAAATATTTGGCATACCTGAAAATGGTCATTGTTTTTCACCAGGTGAACACTGCTTTTTTTTCTTCTTAAAATATCTGCATATGTCTTGATTAGAGCTTTCATTTCTCAGTAACAAGTAGTGATTGCTCTACAATCATCCTCATAAAAGTTAAAACTGTATTTGTGAGGACCCTGAGGACATTCTTGCAGCTTAACAGTTTTCTGCGCTCCAGTTACTGCTTTTTGTTCGAACTCCCTGTTCTATTTGTATTTTCCTCTTTTGTATGTTTCTTCTCCAGTTGTCCTGAACAGCTAACATACTTCATCTTTTCTTATGCTTTTCTTCTTGAGCTTGTTGCTCCGTTTTTGAATCTGAATCTTCATGTTTTTTTTTTGTTTTTTTTTTTTAAATCTGCATTTATTTTCTGCAGCTAATTTCTCATTATTCGGAGGAATCTGAATCCATCCACAGTGATTATTTTCTACAACCATATTAATATCATAAAGCAAATTGCTGGCCATATTAGAACTAATGGTCTACGCCTCTAGCTTTATTTTGTGTATTTGCAGTTGATAACCCTGATTCATTCATTGAGTATCCAAAAATAGAGACCAGATCTACATTTGCAAGAATCTTCAAGGCCTAAGCAACATTGAAATACTACTGAACAGAAGCCTTTTGACTTCGGTGCAGATATGCTTTGCTCTGCCTTAGTTAGAAACCTTGTCTGTATAATACTAAAAGATAAATAGCTTAAAGTGTGAGAAGGGATACCACAATAGATTTAACGAAGTACTTCTAGTTTTTTCATCCTTTACAGTGTTTATAAGCAAGATTTAATGTCACTCATTTTTGTGTTGTGCGCAAGAATTATTTTGAAAGAAAGAAAATAATTAATCACTGAGATAAGATTTAAAATATTATACTAGTAATGGGAGAGAACACTTGGCTTATTTATTATGTCAGTGATAAACTTGTTTCTATTTGTAAAAATATTGAAACAATAAAATAAGAAATGTTCATCTATATTAATATCAGGAATATGTTGCATGCATGCTATCTTAATGTGAAACAGACAATACCTCTTTCACCATTTTGTTGTACTTTCAGTTATAATCAAAGGGTTATGATTAAGAATAGGACATTCTGAGCATTTAAAGCAGGTTGGAAGTAAATAAGGATGAACTGTAACTGGACTACACTAGATAAGTTGCTGGTAGCGAACCTTCCCCACAATACTAGAACATAACTAGTCTACTATTTGTAGATACAACTTCCACTCCTGATGCTTTGCATTCTTTATGGTCTTAATATTTGAGTGTACTTAAATAACCTAATGACAACTGCTTAAGAATTGCTATTCCTGATTATGATATGTATCTAGTTATCATGCAGGTAACTGTATCAGCTCCCTTCCACCATGCTTGTGGGCTGAAATGATAGAACATCCTATAGATTAGGTCCCTTCTTTGCTAGCTAAAACTGGTATACTGTATTTCAAAACACAGAAAACCACATTCCTAATTTCTGTCTAATACTGTGACTTAGTGGCCTTCAGAAACCAAACATATTCAAAACAAAATCTTCAGATATAGTGCACTCACAAGTAGCAAAAGAGGATTTAGATTGATATTGGAAACCATAGTTTCAACCTGTTGAAGTGTCACATTCCTACCTCACTTCTTGTGTAATTATACGTATTTGGTCATATCAAATTACATCATGCCCAAAGATAGCCTCCGTCTCCCTCATCCTCTTCATCATCATAATCATCATCATCATCATCATCTCACTACTGTTGTTTATAATTGCATACAAATGGAAATAGCTATTGAAATCAACAAATGCATAAAATTAACATACTCTTGGTGGCAATAACTTTCAGACATTGTTTACATGTCTAAGATGAAATATTTTCGATAAATAGCTGACTGATGTGCATTACATCACTAAGGCTACTTAATTCTCACCCACCCTTTCTTCCTTCATACTGTAGACCTGAGTCATTAACCATGTTTTGTAAATAGACTGTATAGATATCATTTAAAAAATTTAAAATTGTTTAAAAACATAAAAAAGATTTGATGTGTGTTACTATTCCATAGAGGAGTGTGTGTGTGTGTGTGCACGGTGTAGTGTGTGCGCAGTGTGTGTGTGTGTGTGTGTGGTGGTGCATATATGTGGTGTGTGTTGAGTGTGTGTGGTATGTGTGTGTGTTTGTTGTGTGTTTGTTGTGCATGTGTGTGTTGCGTGTGTGTGTGTGTGTGAGAGTGTGTGTGTGTGTGTGCACGTGCCTGTGGCTATGTAAAAAATGTATATTTCTGTGAATTGATGCATCTAATATCATGTACATGATGTAAACAGACAATAAATAAATAAAATAAATAAAATAAATAAAATAAATAAAATAAATGAATAAATGTTTCACAGCGCTTAACCATATCTTCCTGTTCACAACAATCAAGAGTGGAATTCATTAAGGGATGTATTTTTTACCCTTCCTATGTTTTATACCATGTTTTGACACAAACAAGTCCAAAATTTCTCTTGGGAAGAGTGATACCTATCAACATAGGTCATTCACTGAAAATTGTAATATAGGAAGGTTTCTTTTGCTTTGTGAAATACTGTTTGAGTGATGTTATTTGGTGACCATTTTAACGCTAAATTACTTTTCCTGAATTAGTTTTTTATTCTCTGCAACTCTGGGATAAGGGAACTTTGATTCCCCATAGAAATAAAGCAGAATATTCTTTAGTTCCCTAACTCTTTGTTTTTCAGTGTTTTGAATCACATGTCATTAGTGGGTACCCACTCTTAGCTTTAAGCCGCCAGGATATAAAAATGTTATTAGTATGCCCTGATGAACACATTGCTCAGCTTTCAATGTGCAGTCAACTATGTATTGCATTTTTTTAACAGAATAAATAGAATCACGTCTAAAGTCCAAAGAGACATAAGAAAACCTAAAAGTGTATTTGTTCTTACTTTCAAATGACCGCTAGGTCAGTGTTGTAATGTGGTAGTTATACAGGCAAATTTTTTGTCATGCCTTACCTGCTTTTCAGAGTCCATGCATTTCATTCTAAAAACATTGTGTTAATAGTTTTCTCCAAAACATGATGGCCCTCAAATGGGACCACTGCCCCCTACCACTGGGCAATAACCATTAGCAAATGAAAGACTACCCTGTACTAGGGGCGAGAGGCAATGTATTAAAATCTTTTTCCTGAGACACTGCTTACAAATCAAGGATTGAGCCAAAGTTAAGGGCCCAATAAGTGAAAGACTATGCAAACCACCTAAAGACTTTGGAAGAAGAGTGGGGTAGGGTCATCATGTTCTGAAAGTACTGTATGCTACCTAAGGTATTGGTTTCAGATGCAATGACAACTACAGTTTTATTTGTAGTAATTTTTAATAAGTTTTTCATATGAAATCAATGGTCATTAATGGGATAGTCCTACCTCACATTTAATTTGTTGTTTAGGTTCATTTACTTCTGGAGCTCAGTATCATGCATTTATCCATTAGATTCCTTCACTTCCATTTGTTGTACTCAGTTACATTGATCCATTCATTTTGTGACTAATTCTCAGTGCAGTATAGCTCTTCATTGCATGCTTACATACTAAATGATACTTAATTATAATAAACAAGAAACATAACACTGATGAATATGCATAAGTCATAGGGGACACCTTATGACAATGGTTGTGCAACTTATAGGCCTTAGCAGAAACAATTTCTAAATAAACAGGGTCTATATGTGTTTGGCAGGATTCATCACAGACTTTGTTTACTGGGCTGATTATATGTATAGATGAGTAGATGCTCAAGGACAGGGCTGTGTGAATTCTTGACATCCAGGACATGGTGCTTCATTGTGCTGGGAACAATATTTTATTTTGGCAAGTACTTGAACTATTATTCATCAACTGAACTTAATCATTCCACAGTCTGGAAGATTCTGCAGGAACAGCTGTTGAATGAGATTAATTTGAAATCTATTCTATTAGCCGTAAGTGACTATCCACACTTTTGAATGTTATTTGAAAAAAATAGCTGATCAATCAGAATTTACAAAGTATGTCTTATTCATGAATAAAGAATGCATCTCGCATGGGGGTTGCATAATTTCTGCAATTCCATGTTTTGTCTTTCAGAACTCCCATGCTGCATTTCTGTTTTGATATCAAATGAGATTTGGAGTGAATATTATGTACAAAGGTTATAAATGACTTCCTTCTGAAACCATACACTTTTCAGCAATGACTCAACCCTGATAGTTACCTAATATTTTGCACATCTGCATGTCTTCTATTCCGATAGTCTTTTCTTTCTTTTCTTAATGATAAATCTATTGGGATATTAGGAGGGCAGGCCCCTTCAGTAAAATTCTTCAGGGGGCAATGCCCCTGGATTTATAATTTAAGGGGACAGAAAGTGCCCTGGCGCCCTAAGTTGGCATTTATATATACAACTGCCACATATTATTTCTTTCGAATGGGTACACATCAAAAGTAATAAGCTATATTTTACAGAAAACCCTTGGATGCAGCATTACAATAAAAATAAAATAATCAATTACAATTTCTCAAATTTAAACTATACCCCTGTCTTCTTCTTAACAAATTTCAAAGAATGGCAGTACAGTATATTTTTTTTTCAAAAACATAAGGGTATCGCCTTTCCAATATACCCAAGTTAGCAGAGCATTTGTAGTTTAAGCCTTTAATGGTTCCGGAACTGTTGGGTGCGATTTTTGGTGGCTCAAATGAAAATATATATTTACTTAAGACTAAAATGCTTTTTACTGTGAGAGGGAGAGAGAGAGGGGGGGAGGAGGAGAGAGACTTTATGCAAAGCATGTAATTATACTAAAATACAATTGTTACACACAGTTTTCAGTTTTTCAAGTTAATACATTCAATCTAGCAATAGAACAATTAGTAGTGGAAATATTATATTTCGTTTAATGTACTCAAACATATTGAGTTTAAGAGTTTGTTAAAGTACCCTACATTTAATTTGGAATTAGAGGGTGATTTATTTTACCAATGATACCTACAGAGTAAATTTACTACCCAAGGCTACTTTTAATCTATAGCTAGTAGTGCGGCAAGAAAAGTATTAAGGGGATTGTTTATGTATGGGGCCCCATGTTTTAAACAATGTATATAAATTAAAATAACAGGCATTGACGAATCCTTCATTGAAATATTAAGAGAGTTTTTTTTTTCTTATTCATAGATTATGAAACTGGACTTCAAATTACATTTTGTAATTACTTCTTACATTTATTTATTTACTTACTTATTTCTTTCCTTTTTTATAGTAAGCAGGTGTAAGTTTAGGGAAAAGAAATACAACTTTTTTGATGATTTAATTGTTTTTTCACTCAATCTGTGTGTAGGACAGGAGTTGGTTAGGTTACCATAGCAGCTCAGAGGATAGAGCTAGGCATTGGGAGATCCATGGTTGAAACCCAGCTATGGCATTGAATTCTTCAGTCTGATTCTACCTATCCAGGACATTTATTTTCAATTGTTAAAATGAATAGTTTTGTTGAGGGTATGAATATTTTCATTCACATCTGTTAAAAACTAGCAGATACTTGTTAACATTAAAAAGCCAGAGCATGACCTAATAGTCCCACAGAAATGCTGAGATATAGTTCAGGATAATTTAATTATAAGTGAAAAGAGAATGTAAACGACAGAACAAAACATTGAGGTGTGTTCTATGATTTCATTCAAGTAGGTGTGCTACTGATTCATGAACTTGCATGACCTAAGTTAATTATGTGTATTTTGTTTTTATTCTTGTGGTTTGAATAACTGTAAGTATCTCTTATTCTGTATCCTTTATTGTGTTATATGCTTTCATTCGTACAAAACCATGAATTTGTATTCAATTGTAGAAAAACAGTGAGAAGCTGAAAGACATTCTCATTGTTTTAATTGTTACGTCCAATAAAAGACATCCAGCAGACTGGTGCATCTGCAGGCCTTTCCCTTAAAACTGGTTTTAGTTATATTTTCTATTATTTTTAAGCCTAGGTATGCTCTACCTAATCTCATTTGCCCACACAGCTCTCGAAAGGCCAGTTTTTGGCATGACTGTTCTTGTACCAACACGCCGAGTCATTCTCTGCTTCCACACCACCCCACTTATAACACTAGAAGGTGTAACCAGGACAAGTGCATATACTTGCCACACTAGTTCAAGCATCACATCTCCTATAAAAATGACATAACCTCAAGCATACCACCTTTTTCTTACAAGTAAAACAAAACAGAAAGACATAAAAAACTTGTCAATAAAACAGAATCCATCCCTCAAAAGGATAACCATATCCCTAAAATTTTCTAAATAAAAACCTATTAGCACCATCAGCATTAACAATCTCTTTCACCATTCTGTTATCATCAAATCCACCAACACCTCAAAAGAAAACCACTAACCGTTCTGAAAAGAACCAAAACGTGAAAAGAGCAAACTAAAATAAAAGGGACAGCTTATAAAATCGCATATAACTAAAATCAACATCTGACATACTCTTATTTGTTAAAGAATTATTTAATTTAGAAACATTATCTCCAATGATGGATATTGGAAGCCTCGACATCAACAACTGTAATATTGTATATGGCTAATTCAAGATGTTAAATGTTCAAGTACATGCGTTCAAGAGATCATTCAGCTTTTATAGTTATAATGCAAAAAAATCTAAGATTTCCCCCGTGAAAGTTCAGGAAATGAGCCCGGGTTTCTACTTTTTCTAAAATGATTTAGCGGTTTAATATCTTTATAATGCACTTTAACATTTAACGTTTATTTAAAATATACATTGGGCTCTTTATAGGTTTGATCCAAAATCCTAAGTACAGTGCCTTATTTCTGATTCGTGGCAGGTTGCTTCGCGGCCCACTGCTGCAGAACCACACTCTGCTGCCGATCAAGTTGAATATTCAGAGCCTGAACTCAAGCACATAGTGTGCCAGCAATTCAAGCGCATAAGTTTATATACATAAGATAACCACCGCATACGTTGCAAGAACTGAAAGACAATGTCAGATGAAACATTACTGCAATTTGAGATGAGGAATTAATGGAAATATTCTTAAAACCTGTGAGCCGTGCGTGGTAGTACAAGGACATAATTTGTAACACCTATATTAAGGTATTTTATGCATTAATGCATATAAATCTATGTGCCTGAATCATCAGCACGCTATGCGCTAGAGTTCAGGGACTGTGCACATGAAACTCGGCAGACGCGTAAGTGATCCTGTGACAACAGCAGATAGCGATGCAGCCGGCCACGAGTCAGAAATAAGGCACTGTATATTGTAGGGTACCTGATATGATAATTTTGAATAACTATATCTCATTTAGCAAGAGGTAACGCTGCACCAGTTTCAGCAATATAAAGTCTTCTTTTCACTATTACAGATGATTCACTCGATGTTAGACAGTTGACAGCTTATGGCTGAATGCCATCCATACCTCGCGCCCCACTACGCGCTAATACTCCACTCATGACTCACTACAATTAACAACAACACTCTGCAATTCTTTATTTTTTTATAGTGAGAAAACGATGCTGCAAACTTTCTCGAAACCAGCAGAAGATACTGGAAACCGAAGCTTGGAGAAACATAGAGAGTAATGTTTTCTAAAGTTCCTATTACATCTTGCCGTGCTTCAGTGTTGTTTACGCATCCAACTGCGATGTCTCGCAATCCAACTCCACCGTCACATACAGAGCGAACCTGGGAGCGGTCTCGTACACGAACGGCATTGTCACACTGCTCCCTCCGCCCCGACCAGCGCCATAATAGCCGGCTAGATGTACCAGCGATTTCTTCCCGCGGGGTAGCCTCGGTACATGACATAATTTATCCATTTCACCACAAGATACGGCCCTTGCCATGGTTGTTGAAACTTGGGGCTCCGTCCCTTGGTACGGGTAGGGTTTTATATATGCATACCAAATCACCTTTCTGGAAACCTCGGCTGATGGCCTGCCGGTCATAACGTGTTTTCATCTGATAGTTCGCTACCTAGATGTTTTGACGGGCAATCTCATATATGTCATGAAGGCGTCTACGAAATGCTCCACGTAGTCAAATACTGGCTCTTCTGCACCAGAAGAACTCCTGGACATCATGTCGCATGGTACACGCAGATCTCGACTAAAGACCAAACTGGCTAGTGTTCATCCGGAGGTGCTGTGGGTCGAAGAACGGCAGACCAGTAAGAAAAGTTGCACTGTCACATCCCAGTCTCTATGGTGATTGGCCACATCCTCAGATGTTCCAGGGTCTTATGCACCGATCAACCATGCGATCTGACTGTGGGTGAAGAGTGTTGCGCGTCTTGTGCAACACTCTGATTCGCTTCAGTGTTTCGCTCATGTGGTTGAACTCAAAGTTGGTGCTCTGATCACTGTGAAGTTCCATTGGTACCCCATAGAGACAAAACAGTTCTTCTACGAGGCACGTCGCGATAGTCTTGGCCTCTTGGTTAGGGATGGTGAAGCTGGGGGGGGGGGGCTCCGAAGATCTACGAGAGATAGCTACTAGAGGAACCGAGGCACAGCGAAGACCAGCGAAGCTCCACGAAGGCGGGCGGAGATCTGACGGTTGACGCCGACAGAGAGCCGGCACTCGGCAACCACCGCACCGACTCGCTCCGCTCCTCCCGCTCGGCGAGCGAGTGCTCAACAGCCGGCATCTGAGCCACGGCAGCCTCCGGCGCTCTCCAAGAGGTCCGCCACATACTAGCTCAGCCTGGGCTAGTATCTCTAACATACCCGGTGCACACACGGAGCTTCTTCTTCGACTCGTCTACATGGCCAAGAAGAGACTGCGCAGACACGCCGCTGCTAAGGCAGCTCCCGTCGCCTCTTCCTCGGCAGCCGCCGAGGAGGCAGATTCTCCGTTACCACCGGTCCCGGCAAGCCCTGCTTCGCCGCCGGCCGCCACCACACCCTCGCCGCAACTGCCGCAGTTGCCGCCATCACCACTAACGCCGCTGCCCAGCTCCACGTCGCCGCCGCCCCGGTTCAGTGCCGTGGTACGGGGGGTCCCTAGGGACCTTTCCACCCGGCACCTCCTCGCTGCAGCGAAATCCAAGTGGCCTTCTTGTTTGAGGGCCACAAGGATAATTTGCAACCGGGGACCTACACCACTTGTGAGGCTGGAGCTTCAGGATCGTTCGGACCTCGACGCTGCCTTGGCGTCAGGGTTGCCCTTGTTAGGGCAACTCCTGGTCGTCGAGGCTAGCAAGATGGAACGTAACCGGCCCTGCCGTCGCTGTTGTGCCTTCGGGCATAACGCTGACTCCTGCTCCGCGACGCCGCGGTGCCACTATTGTGGCTCCGCCAACACCACCGCAGAGTGCACTGAGCACAATCTTCGACGTCGCCGCCGGTTCTGTGCCACCTGCCGTGGCACAGGACATTACACAGGGCAAGCGCAGTGCCCTCTCTACCCAAGGAGCAGCACTTCCTCACCACCTCCTGCGCGCCGCACCACTCCACCGCAGACATCAACCACCGAGGCCTCACCACCTGCACTCTCAACAGACGCAGCGACGCGAGAAGCCATTCAGGACCTCCACGCGGAGATCCTGAACGTCGGCGCTCGAATAGCTGCTCTGGAAGAGACATGCAGCCTCCTCACACAGAAGCTGCAGGAACTGCAAGCCTCTAACGCCGCAGCAGCCACCAGCCAGCAGACTTCAGCCGCCGACCTGTCCACCAGGATCGACGCCCTCATGCAGCCTCTGAGGCAGGTTCTCCTGCAGCAAGCTGCATATTCTGCTGAGCTCTTTCAAACCAAACGTCAGCAACCCATCACTGCTCCTCCTCCTGCACAGGCTGAGGGGCACGCACGGCTCGGGAAAGCCCGACCACTGACGGAGTGGAAGACTACTGGGAGCTTCGTGGAGCAATTCCGAAGCAGGTACAATCCATAACGTCTACGTCCTATTCTCTCCTCAAATTTCCACCCTTTATTTCCTTTCCAATATCACCTCTACTCCCTAGGCTGCAGTCAGGTTCCATGGCTGTTAGCCTAGAAACAACCTTACACCCGCTCCCGCACAACGTGCGGCAGCTTCCTATCTTTCGCCGACTAACGCGGGTGCATCAGCGGGACCGCGCAAAGCCACGAGATTCACAACAATCTACTGTTATAACGTGGAGGGGTTTTTTAGTGGGTATGCCGCATGAGGAAGCGGAGAGTCCCACATATCCTCCCAGCCATTGCACTTCGGCTGGGGGTTGAATGCGTAACGCATTTTTCCCCTCCACGGTAAAAAAAAAAAAAAAAAAAAAAAAAAAAAAAAAAATAACATACCTCTCTTCCGATCACTTACCGGTGATCATAACATTAGAAGGCACTGCAGCCCCCAATCCACCAGTCGAGCGTCTAAACTACAATAAAGCAGACTGGGATAGGTTTGCAAACACTATCAACAAGCACCTACATACTACCAGTGGCGGCTCGTGCCTAAAACAAGTAGCGTGCTGCACGGGGGGAAAAAAATGCATGCAACTCACCTAGTTTCGAAAAATGAAGTCCATACGCCGATGTTTCTTCATGCAGAATTTGTCCATCACTCTGACGTTGAAATCCCTGATATTTGTAACGAATTTCTTCTCTATGGATAGCATGGCCAGAGAGGTAAGGCGATCCTGACACATGGTGTTCCTCAGAAAGGTTTTTATCCCCTTCAAAGAGGAGAAACATCGTTCTGGTTCTGCAGTTGACATGGGAATAGTCACAACAATTCTTAAAACCTTTGTCACTTCACTAAGTTTTTTGCAGATTATTTTTTAGTGTCAACTGCAAGAGTGGAAGAGCACCTTCTACTTTCCTGAATTCCGGATGCTCATATAAAATGCTAAGTTCGGTTCGGAGCTTGTTTTTGTCGAGATCTTTGTATCGATCACAGACAATGCCGAGTTCTGTTTCAGGAAAAACTTGAGAAAATAATTCAAAGTTTTTTGCATCCAATAGTTTTGCAGCATCAAGATGTTCTGTGGACTCAAAGCGGCTGTGTACCTCCGATATTATTCGGTCACATACTTCCTTGGCATCTACTCCTAAGTTAGTTTCCCTACGACGTCTTTTTGTAACGTGGACGTTAGATGTCTGAATCTGGTGTGCTATATCATCCGTTCTACTTCGCACGGCATCAATTGCTTTGGCAAAAGATTGGACTGCATTTTTTGCCTTCACTGCATCCATCTGTCTTGCTTGTAGCTGATTATACAAAATGTCTACATGTGGCATTATTTTCTGAAAAAAAGCAAGCCAGAAATTAAATTCTCCATCCTCCAAATTATGCCGCAGGCCACGAGCTTCTTGCACTGTCCTATCTGATAAAGATTGTTCTAATTCGTCAAAACAATCGATCAGAGATTCTCTGTGTTCATATACGGTGTTAACAGTCCTAGACTTGAAATTCCATCTTGTTGCAGATCCTCGAGGAACTCTTCGAGCAACAGTTGCTTCCAATGCTGCTAAACGCTGTGGAGATCTTGAAAAAAATGCTGGAAAAGCTGAGAGACTGCAGAAGAATATTCTGGCGGACTGATTTTGAGAAGCTGCTTTCTCCATAACCAGATTTAATTGATGGGCGTAACAATGTACATACTGTGCGAGAGGATAGTGTTCTTTCACCTTGATCTGCACGCCTCCTGTGTTGCCGCTCATTACAGACGCACCGTCATAAGTCTGGGCGATGATTTTATGGCGATCATCCTTAAAAAGGGTGTCCACTTCTTTCAAAATACAACCGGCAATAGAATTAGCGGTCTGGTCAGATGGATTAAAAAATCCCCAAAACCGTTCATAAATAAAGCCGTTCCTTTCATATCTAAAAATTAATGCCAACTGAATTTTTTCGGTGATATCAGTGGTTTCGTCTGCCATGATAGCAACATAGGCTGCCTCCTTCATTTCTCTTTCAATTTCTTCGTGGCACACTTCCAACATGCAATCAAGTAGTTCATTCTGGATGGTCTTAGATAATCCTTTGAACACCTTATTGCTTTCGGTATGCTCTTTCATCGCACTGTCTATACTGCCCAATAGATTTATAAGGCCTAAAAACACGCCGGGATTATCTGACGTTTCCGTCTCATCATGTCCACGCAAAGCAAGCTCAAAGGCCCCACAAAATTTGATGCAGTCTATTATCCTGGATAATATGTATCTATTTTTCTCAACCTGTTCATTATGTTTTTGTGTAGCATCTTGATATGCCCTGCTTAGCTGCGTTGCAATATTTACACCTCCAAGCATTGAGAAGTCAAGCGAGTTTTTCATATGCTTCTTGCTATTTGAATGTTTTTTTATATATTCATTAACATGACCTAGATCTTTAACACCAGTCGTAGACCACGAATCTGTACTTCCAAACAAGAGGCAAGGAAAGCAAAAGAGCGCGTTTCTGATTTCACAACCACAGATCCAGTCACTGTTGTCATATATATTTGTGTTAAACTTTCTTGTGTAAATAGAATTTTTACTTCCTTTTGCTTTCTGTTCAATTTTTAGATCAGGAGTAGGTCGCCCTAAATTTTTTATCCTGATCTTTTCATCTAACGATCGCCTTGAAAAGGGAGTTTTTAACAGCTCATCAACTATATTCATTATGTATGACTAAAGTTTTCTTACCTATGAAAGTAACACAAACCTACACTGAATGATACTGAAATATAATAAAGTGCGATCACAGTTGGAAATAAACTGAAAACTGACACTGAATAACATTTACACAACAGAACACTTTGTTTCAATGTGATACACGTGGGCCTGTTAGATTTCACATTTGCGGAAGTAACACATTGCGCCAATATGAACTTATGGTTACCAATGTTAACAAACAATATAACAAACAATGTTCTGTACGTTCCAATGTGAATAAGGTATGGAGATATTAGTCCTTTTATGGCTCAGTTTGTATCACAAAGATATAATTAGTTATTATAACTAAAATAAAACGTTGTAATACGCTTTAATTAATTTCACTAAATTCTGATGTTTAGTGTGGCACTTAGGTGAGTGTGGCAGGGCTGTTTCGTCTGCTGCCAAAACGATTATAAGGAAAAGAACTAACACTCGTAGCGATTTCATTGATTCCGTGCTTTAGCCAAACGCAGCACGTAGCAGTGCGAAAACGATGGGACAGCGACCGTCAGGGGGGGTAAGAGGGGAAGGTTCTACGCAAGCGCAATATTCACCTACCGTGCTTGATCGCTTTGAGCACGTGGATGCATTCCATTAGCTAAACTTGCGTGTTTACCTTGCTTCGAGAGTTCGTCATTGGCAGTGCTGCCTTTCTTATTACTACCATAATGTGTTAAGTTTGTTACATGGTCCTTCAGCATGTCTGTTATGTAATTTAGAAGAAAAAAAAGTAGCGTGCTGCAGCTCTTCAGCACGTAAGGACGAGCCGCCCCTGCATACTACACAGCTAAATACAGCAGAAAACATGAATGAAGCTGTAACTCAACTAGAAAATGCAATAAAAACTGCAACCAAAGAAGCTGTACCAATAAACAAACCTAAGCGATACCAATCACAACTACCACCTGACATCCAAATGCTAGCAGCGGAAAGAAACCGAGCTAGACGGCGATGGCAGAAAACACGTCATATTGTAGACCAGGAATACGTTAGACACTTAAATACCCTTGTCAGAGAGAGAACAACAAACCATCTCTCTCAACAATAGCAGAATACACTTGAGAACCTCGACTACGAACGAGACTCGGTGTGGAGAATTGCACGCTGTCTAACACGCGATAAAACACAAATACCACCATTACACCACAATCAAACAATAGCATCTACAGACCAACAAAAAGCAGATATGCTCGCAGACACACTGCAAGAAATCTGCACGCCTAATCCTACTCCCTGCTGCCCTCAATTTACGGAGGCAACGGAAGAGGAAACGGAAATTTTCAAAGAACAGGCAACCCACAACTTAGTGAGAAAAACCTGCCCGAGTGAAATAAACTGGCTAATCAGGCACCTCCCAAAGAGAAAAGCCCCTGGGCCAGATAACATCCCAACAGTGGCCCTAATGCATTTGCCCGAAAGGGCAATTAAGCTACTGGCTGACATATTCAACTGCGTGCTCATTAGTGGACATTACCCTAAAAGGTGGAAACTAGCCACCGTGGTCCACTTCCCCAAAAAGGGGAAAAACTTGTCCAAACCGCACAACTACAGACCAATTAGTCTACTAAGCACACTTTGAAAACTTCTCGAAAAAGTAATTCTCAAACGTCTCAACTCTCAACTAAACAAACAAAACATACTAATTCCAGAACAATTTGGATTCCGAGCCAAACACTCAACAACTCTACAACTAATCAGGGCAACCGAATCTATAACGCACGGTTTCAACATCAACAAATCAACAGGTGCTTTATTATTAGATGTCGAACGAGCCTTCGACAGAGTATGGCATGCTGGCCTACTAAAGAAGCTCAAAACAATAAATATACACGACTCACTCATTAAACTCATAGCAAACTACCTAAGTGATCGAAAATTTCAATGCAGAGTAAACAATCACCTGTCATCCGAACGCCCAATCAAAGCCGGAGTGCCACAAGGCAGCATACTCGGGCCAACACTATTTAATATCTATATAAATGACATCCCAAAAACCGAAAATACAGAACTATACATTTATGCGGACGACACCGCCATAATGACCCAATCAGGAAAAACGAAATTCATTCACAGCAGACTCCAGAGGTCCCTTAATAACCTAGAGGACTGGCTTACCAAATGGCGAATCAAAGTAAATGCACCAAAAACTCAAGCAATCATATTCACAAAGCGTATCAATCACAGATTTCCCAGACACCGCCTGCCTCCACTTACCATATTTGGTGAAGATATTGAATGGACAGATACGGTAACTTGGCTTGGACTTAAAATGGATCAAGGTCTAACATGGAAAAAGCATATTACTCAGACTCGTGGAAAAGCCAATGCTCAATTGGGCAGGCTATACCCACTCATCAACATGGGCTCACAGCTAAGCCTTAACATGGGACTCACACTTTACAAAACATTAATCCGACTTATATTAATTACTTACGCATCCCAAGTATGGGGGTATGCCGCCGAAAACCACATCAAAAACTTACAAAGATTCAAAAATAAAATTCTACGCTTAGTATCTAAGGTACCATACACAGCTCCAGCTGACATACTCCGCGAAGAACTCAAAATACATACAATCGAACAATTCATTAAAAGGCTAACCTACGACGCCTATCAAAAATTAAGTGCACATCACAACCCTTTAATAGAAACGCTAGGGAACTACGACACAAAAACAAACAAACACAACAGACCTTTATCACTTTTCGACAGAACTATAACACAAGACACCACTCCAGACGAAATACAACAGTACCTTACAAACCTCCTTCCCTAAAAACCTCTCCCCTTCTAACACACAGCTATATATATGTTTATTCTTTCTATCTTCCCATATGTTTCAGTACCAGCCCGTCGCAGAGCCCTAAAGCCCTCAGCTACAGCTGAGGCGGACCGGGGGAAGGGGCCTCCCATTGTGATCGACGCGGGCAGCGTACTTCGGGCAGCTGCAATATGGAGTCAATCACTTAGACGACCTTGGCAACTACATGGCAAACGAGATGACGAAGGCCTATGAGCCCGGTACTGCTACTAGCGACGAGCGGCTGCGCAACCACTGACGGACGGAGAAATCTCCTGAAGCAACAGCGCAGAAGCGGAACTCATTCTAAACATATACTATAAGACTAAATTTAAGTGCATGTTAGATAACATTTTACTTAATATGACAAGCAGGCACACCCTGCAGAAATAGAACATAATCATTAACGAATAAAACACCTACAAAGTAGCGCATGATTATCCACTGGTATTGTTCAGGTTTCATGGACAATCCCAGTAAGTATCATTAACGCGCTCGCATGCAATGCATGCCAGCTAAGTAGCTCTCACTTACTAACCGGGGTGCTATGCGGGATCCGACTAATGCATGTTTGCACGAAAGTACTCTATATATAACGATTAACACGCGGAGGGGTTTTTTAGTGGATATACCGCACTTTGCGGGGAGCTCCACATATCCCCCAAGCCATTGCACTAAGGCTTGGGGTCGAATGCAGGAATGCATTTTTCCCCTCCACGGTAAAAAAAAAAAAATTAAAAAAAAAATAACATACACTTGGCATTCAACGTTTATAAACGCCAAAACCATAACTACAACGGGCTCATTCCAAATCCAGGAAATTACGACACCGATCACGATAAGCACCCCCGCCCACTGGCACTCTTTGACAGAACCATCGGAATAGGAGAGCCTGAAATCAACATACAAGAATACCTAGACACCCTGATTAGGGTATAAAACCTAGATCTGGTACAGCGTAGGGCAGTGACTGCGACAATCCTTCCAGTTCCTGCCTCTCACTCACAACAAACACACACACACATGCACACTCATTACTACTCTTCTTTTTCAGCAGCCCTCTAAGCCCTTGAGCTTACCCAGCCAGAGCGGTCCCGGGGGAAGAGGGCCCCCCCCCGGCGAGTGGCAAGGGTCCGCACCTGCAATATGATAGGCAGGCAGCCAACCACGTCCGCACTCTATACGACAACGCTCAGAAAATGGACTATGCCTAGAGGTTTTAAAATGACGTACACCTAAGACGGATAATATCATATATACTTTCTAACACACTTTAACGATGTCTTAGGTTGAACATAATAACTCATGTATATATGTAACAGTATATGTAATAGTATTACTCGTAAAATAGATAATAACACTTATATAAATATCACAAAGACGAAGCCTTCATAGGCGGAACTCACACAAAAGCTAAGCTTAATATAACTCTATACACAGTATATACTCACAGACGGAGCCAATGGCAGACCTCAACTATTACCTCATAAAAATAAGCGATTGTAGTTTTAGGACAGCCAATTAACAATAAGTTAGTTTGTTTCAGAGACGCAGCGCTAGCGTAGCAGCACCCACAAAGACCTAGCAAGCTCTAGGTAGCACGATTCCCCTCCCACTCGTCCAAATAACCTACTCCTAAATTCTCCTTCATAATCTCCTGAAATTCGCCAGAGGGCAGGCTGGGCCTAGGCCAAGCCTGCCTGCCGGCTGGGCCTAGGCCAAGCTTGCCTGCCGGCACCCAATATCTCCTCTGGCGGCCGCACAGCGGGCCAGTTATTACCATCAGTACTACGCGGGTGCAACAGCGGTACCGCAGAAATCCTTCTACCTATCCACTCCAGCACCGGTGGAGGTTTTTTAGTTGGTAGGGCCACGTGGCAGAACCCGACACTCCGGACGTGCCCAGGTAGTCTATAAGGTAGATTTTTCCTCCACTCGAAAAAAAAAAATCTAACAGTGAGGACACGGAGCTTCGGGGTCCCTAGGGACCTTTCCACTCGGCACCTCCTCGCCGCAGCGAAATCCAAGTGGCCTTCTTGTTTGAGGGCCACAAGGATAATTTGCAACCGGGGACCTACACCACTTGTGAGGCTGGAGCTTCAGGATCGATCGGACCTCGACGCTGCCTTGGCGTCAGGGTTGCCCTCGTTAGGGCAACTCCTGGTCGTCGAGGCCAGCAAGATAGAACGTTACCGGCCCTGCCGTCTCTGTTGTGCCTTAGGGCATACATACCTGCCGTGGCACAGGACATTTCGCGGGGCAAGCGCAGTGCCCTCTCTACCCAAGGAGCAGCACTTCTTCACCACCTCCTGCGCGCCGCACCACTCCACCGCAGACATCAACCACCGAGGCCTCACCACCTGCACTCTCAACAGACGCAGCGATGCGAGAAGCCATTCAGGACCTCCACGCGGAGATCCTGAACTTTGGCGCTCGACTAGCTGTCCTGGAAGAGACATGCAGCCTCCTCACACAAAAGCTGCAGGAATTGCAAGCTTCTAACGCCGCAGCAGCCACCAGGCAGCAGACTACAGCCGCGGACCTGTCCACCAGGATCGACGCCCTCATGCAGCCTCTGAGGCAGGTTCTCCTGCAGCAAGCTGCGTACTCTGCTGAGCTGTTCCAATCAAAACGTCAGCAACCCAACACTGCTCCTCCTCCTGTACAGGCTGAGGGGCACGCACGGCTCGGGGATACTCGGCCACCATCACAGTGGAAGACTACTGGAAGCTTCGCGGAGCAATTCCGAAGCAGGTATAATCCGTAATGTCTACGTCCTATTCTCTCCTCAATTTCCACCCTTTATTTCCTTTCCAATATCACTTCTATTCCCTAGGCTGCAGTCAGGTTTCATGGCTGTCAGCCTAGAAAGAACCTTTCACCCGCTACCGCACAACGTGCGGCAGCTTCCTATCTTTCGTCTACTAACGCGGGTGCATTAGCGGGACCGCGCAAAGCCACGAGAGTCTCAACAAACTACTGTTATAACGTGGAGGGTTTTTTTTAGTGGGTATGCCGCATGAGGAAGCGGAGAGTCCCACATATCCTCCCAGCCATTGCACTTCGGCTGGGGGTTGAATGCGTAATGCATTTTCCCCCTCCCCGGTAAAAAAAAAAAAAAAAAAAGTGAGGAGGATGGTGAAGAAGAGACAGCGCCGAACCGCCGCTGCTACGGCAGCACCCACCATTACTCCCCCGGCAGTCGCCGAGGATGCAGTATCTCCGTATCTCCGTCTCCGCCGGCTGAGGCAAACTTCCTTTCCCCGCCAGTCGCCAGCGCATGTTCGCTGCAACTGCCACCGCAGTTGCCGCTGCCTGCAACACCATCTCCGCCGAGCTCCACACCGCCGCCCCGGTTCAGTGCCGTGGTACGGGGTGTCCCTCGGCACCTTTCTACCCGGCATCTGCTCACCACCGCGCAGTCGCGGTGGCCTTCATGCTTGAGGGCCACCCGCATTTTCTGCGACCGGGGGCCACCTCCGTTGGTAAGAATGGAGCTTCAGGACCCGGCTGACCTTGAAGCTGCTTTGACATCAGGGTTGCCCTTATTAGGGCGACTTCTGCCAGTCGAAGTAAGCAGACAGGAACGCCACCGGCCCTGCCGCCGCTGCTGCGCCTTCGAGCACAGCCAAGATGCCTGCACTTCAGCGCCGCGGTGCCATTACTGTGGGACCAGCGTCTTGACGTAGCAGTGCACTGGGCATGATCTCCGCCGCCGTCGCCGGTTCTGTGCCACCTGCCGTGACACCGGACACTTCACTGGCCAGGCCCAGTGTCCCCTTTACCCGAGGGTCGGGCACACCACTCCGCAGCCAGTACGATCGCCGCAGACCCTACACACAGACGCCACACCACCTCCAGCTTCTATTGACACAGCGATGCGAGATGGCATTCAGGATCTTCATGCGGAGATCCTGAATATCGGCGCTCGCTTAGCTGAGTTAGAAGAGCCCTTCACCAGCATCATCACCAGGAAGCTGCTGGACCTACAAGCTGCCACCACCGCCGCCATCTCCACTGTACAGGCCTCCACCGCTGAGCTGTCCAAACGGATAGCCAGCGTCCAAACGCAGCTACTGCAGGACCAACAATATCAGCAGCAACATTCGTCTCTACACAAGAACCACCGACTCCTCAGTGATATCCGGCTCATCATCAGGGAGGAGATGAAGGCCCCGAAGACGACGCCAGGATGGCCACCAAACCACCACAGCGACCTTGAACCTAAGACAGCGCAGCAATTGTTCAGAGAATACCACTCAGAACAAAGGAACGCCAGGAAGCATCACCATTAACCTTCACAAACATCACCATTAACTACCCTTCACTTACACCAATTACTTCTCCAGCGGGGCACTCAGGGCGCAAGTCATGTGTGTCCACTAGCTAATATCACCACCACTCGCTGTTACTGCCATTGGCAGGCAGCATTCACTATCACCAGAAATGCGCAGGTGCTTAATGCGGTACTGCAACAGAGAGGCATGGGCCCCCTGCTTCCGGTGGGGGGTTTTTGTGAGTAGTGCCACCCTAGTTCGAGTCCAGGGTGGGGAGTCTCACACTCCCAGACTTGCCTGGGGTTAGGGCGTTAGTTGCCTTTTCCCCCCATCATCAATAAAAAAAATAAGAACAGTTTTTCATTCGGAGCTTCTTCTTCGACTCGTTAGGATGGCCAAGAAGAGACAGCGCAGACTCGCCGCTGCGAAAGCAGTACCCGACGCCTCTTCCTCGGCAGCCGCCGAGGAGGCAGCAACTCCGTCGCTACCGGTTCCGGCAAGCCTTGTTCCGCCGCCGACCGCCACCACATTCTCGCCGCAACTGCAGCCGCAGTTGCCGCCATCGCCGACACCGCCGCCGCCCCGGTTCAGTGCCGTGGTACGGGGGGTCCCTAGGGACCTTTCCACCCGTCACCTCCTCGCCGCAGCGAAATCCAAAAGTGGCCTTCTTGTTTGAGGGCCACAAGGATAATTTGCAACTGGGGACCTACACCACTTGTGAGGCTGGAGCTTCAGGATTGATCGGACCTCGACGCTGCCTTGGCGTCAGGGTTGCCCTTGTTAGGGCAATTCCTGGTCGTCGAGGCCAGCAAGATGGAACGTCACGGCCCTGCCGTCGCTGTTGTGCCTTTGGGCATACTGCCGACTCCTGCTCCTAGTCGCCGCGGTGCCACTACTGTGGCTCCGACAACGCCACCGCTGAGTGCACTGAGCACGATCATCGCCGTCGCCGCCGGTTCTGTGCCACCTGCCGTGGCACAGGACATTTCACCGGGTAAGCGCAGTGCCCTCTCTATCCGAGGAGCAGGACCTCACCACCACCAGCCCGGACCATACCACCACCAACCATCTCCATCGACGCCACACCACCTGCACCTTCGTTAGACGCAGCGACGTGAGGTGCCATTCAGAACCTCCACGCGGACAACCTGAACGTCGGCGCTCGCTTAGCTGCCCTAGAAGAGGTGTGCCTTGATCTGAAGCTGCAGGAACTTCAGGCTAACACCACCGCAGCCATCACCATGCATCAAACCACGCCAGCTGATCTAGCATCCAGACTAGAAGGCATCACGACGCAGCTCAAACAGGTCATCAGCCAGCAAGCAGCGTACTCCGTGGAGCTGTTCCGATCCCGGAGCCAGCCACCAAACACTGCCGCTCCTGCAAGGACCACCACCTCAGACGGGAAGTGGGTCCCTACGGAGAAGGACCTCGCCCTAGCGGCGAAATGCACGAGACTCCGGCAGGACATGGAAAGACTGAAACATAAGTAAGCTTCCACGATCATTCCAACATCCTCACCTACCATCTCCTTCAACTTCATACACAATTTCACCTTAAATTCCCTAGGCTGCAGTCAGGTTTCATGGCTATAACCTAGCAGCAATCTTTACCTCGCTCTCGCCACTGTGCGGAAGCATTCCTATCTCTCGTTTACTAACGCGGGTGCATCAGCGGGACCACGCTAAGCCACGCTATACACAACAGTCTACTGTTATAACGTGGAGGTTTGTTTTTGTGGGTATGCAGCATGAGGAAGCGGAGAGTCCCACATATCCTCCCAGCCATTGCACTTCGGCTTGGGGTTGAATGCGTAATGCATTTTGCCCCTCC